>VXBW01004969.1:254466-327764 GCA_013400375.1 Thinocorus orbignyianus
AGAAAATTGGTTCATTTTACTTCAAACCAGGACAAAACTAAACATGTCCAGTTCCTGCAGCCTCTCCTCAGACGATTTGCTCTCTAGTCCCCTCACCAGCTTTGTAGCTCTCCCCTAGACATGCTCCAGCACTTCAATGTCCTTTGTGTAGTTGGGGGCCCAAAACTGAACACAGTACTCAAGGTGAGGCCTCATCAGTGCCAAGTACAAAGGCACCATTGCTCCTCTACTCCTGCTGGCCATGCTATTCCTGATACAAACCAGGATGCAGTTGGTCTTTTCGGCTGCCTGGGCACACTACTGGCTGTGCACCAGCACCCACAGAGCCTTTTCTGTTGGGCAGCTGTCCAGCCAGTCTTCTCTAAACCTGTAGTGCCGCATGGGGTTGTTGTGACCGAAACACAGGACTCGACATTTGACCTTATTGGATCTCATATAATTGGCCTTGGCCCATTGATCCAACCTGTCCAGGTCCCTCTGTAAAGCCTTCCTACCCTCAAGCACGTCAACACTCCAACCTAGTTTGGTGTTGTCTGCAAACTTACTGAAGGTTCACTCAATCCCCTCATCCAGGTCATCAATAAAGATACTAAATAAGACTGGCCCCAAAACTGAGCCCTGAGGGACACCATCGGTGACCGGACACCAACAAGATTTCACCCCATTAATCACAATTCTCTGGGCATGGCCATCCAGACAATTTTTTTTCCCAGTGGAGAGTAGGCTTGTTTATACCATGATTTGCCAGTTTCTCCAGGAGAATGCTGTGGGCGATGGTATCGAAGGCCTTACCAAAGTGCAGGAAGATAACATCCACAGCCTTTCCCCCATCCAGAAGCAGGTCATGTAGTCATAGAAAGAGATCAGGTTGGTTAAGCAAGACCTCCCTTTCATAAACCCATTCTGGCTGGCCCTGATCCATTGGCTGCCGTGTACGTGCTATGAAAGCTCACTCAATATGATCCTCTCCATGATCTTTCCTGATATCGAGGTCAGGTTGACAGATCTGCAATACATTCATGTAAAATCACCTATTTCTTCACATTTAGAAGAGTGAAAAATGTAAGGGTGATCAAATATTTGCTGATTAGAAAAATATGCTGTAAAGAGAGTAGGTTAACATATGTTTCTCCTGTACAGGAGAATAAAAGCAGCAAACCTCAGCATCTCGGAGCTACTCATCTTTTAAATTACCTTGCAACATAGGTGAAGGGTCTGTTTTTAAGGTTTGTGATCATACTCTCTGCAAACGTGATAGTATAATATCAAGGGAGATTGGTCCTTCATTTCTAAGACTTTTTTCTCCTTTCAGCCTACAATTTTAAATATCTGTATGCATCCTGGATTGCTTACTCAAACCTTTCTTTCTGCAATAGCTGTGAGGTGTAACTGTAGGGTTGTTAGAGGGTTGTTAGAAATAACAAATTCCCATCCTTTTCAAGGTTAAAAAGATCCTTTTTTTTTTTTTTTTTTTTTTTGCATAGTGGCCCAATAAAACTGCTCAAACATATATCAGAAAATGACAAATCCCTATTCCCCAAATACTTGCACACACCAAGACTTTTAGTGGACTATTTATCTCAAACCTGAGATCACTACTTGATATACCCAGTGGTAGCTGAGAAAATATGAGAATAGTCTCTGTGACCGGAAGAAGGTATTTAGCTGAAATACATTCCCAGCCATTTTCTTATATTCATAAATTTACTGTCACAGAGAGATATATTCAACAAAGCAAGTTCAATTCCTTCAACTCGAATTCTGACTAGAAAACACAACAATGGTCTTAAATCTGAAAATAGAATTTCACTGTTTTTTGTACTGTACTGAATGCTCAGTATAGTGCAGATATCAGAGTGATTTAAAATTCAATTTTCTCTCCGCCCTACAGGTCAGAGTATTCTTCTCCCCCACCTTCCCTCCCCACCCCAATTTTCTTCCAAGACAATACAAATGGTACAATACTTTTGTGGAAATTAGAGGCTAGTTGCTGATAGTTTGAATATAGAAATTAATTAGCATTTCCATAGCAGTGTAAATAGTAGTCCCTGGAGGCATGCAGTGGAGATAATGAACATGAAGATTAAGAATACACACTACGGACACCAGATTATTATTACACCTTAATGGCATGCAAAAGAACAGTCTTCAAGTAGTCAAAAGATGCTGTGTAGTAATAAACTTCTCCAGGCTATAAACTGGATTAGGAAAATACAGTGCTTGCTCACATAGACACACAGCACAGTTTTACCTAGCAGGCTATCTTGCAGGGAAAATTTACAAAGGACTGGAAAGATATGATCCATAGCCATAAATATTTCTGTCATAACCAGGCTTTCACCAGTCCTTCCTTTTTTGTGATTGTGTGACACATTAATTGAAAATAATAGTAGTCAGTCTTCTGTAATATGCAAAGTAATACTGTGGGATATCCAAATTAATACCACAAATTCCAGATAATATATCCATCTTTCCTCATTTCTATAATCTCACTGGGTGCTGGCTATGTTTCAGAGCCCATCAAAACATTTGCTTCAGATAGGATTTTTTAAATTAACCTACTTTAGTTTATTCACAGCCTGATTAAACAGATAATTAAAAGTTACAGATGCATAGCAGTACTAAATTACTGTAGCTTGAATGCATTTGTGAGAAAGATTATTAGTCTTTCAGACGCTGGCAAGGACCCGAGTGGATATGATGATGAAGATCTACCAAGGTTCAATATTTTGCTGCTATCAACACTTTTTTTCTGAATTTCTTTTTCTTTAATCAATTTAAGCGACAGTAGGAAACCCAGAGTACTTGTCAAGCCAGTATGAGGTTAGTAGGTTTTGAGTTTGAGTCATTCCTCACCAACCTTCACCAAGGAAAAAATATGTATATCTATATTCACAGTACAGCCTCTGCAGCTGAATAATTCTGTTAAACTCTACAGGAAACTGACTTGTCTTCAAAAATTTCTTACACTCTGCAGACACTTGTTAAGAAATAATGACAGAAAATGGCCTTTATTACTGTAGTTCAAAGACAATATTCAAAGCAAAGATAAAGTAGGTGACTCCCAATTTTCAGTTTCTGGTATGTTAGCCTACCAAAAAAGCCTGTAATTGGGATCCAGAGGATTCTGCTTTCTGTGAAACAGCAGCAGTGAACCTTTGGCACAGGTACAGATATGAACTGACACAAAAAGTAATGTGCTTACAAGGCTTTTTAAAATTCATTTGGCACCAGTTGCAAAGCAAAAATTTCTCCCTGTCTACTGTTTTTGTAACTACCGACTAACTTGGCTATTTTTTCTTTTGATTTCTGAAATCCTCAAAACAAGCATTTGATTGCCATATTTAGCTGAGAAGCTGATTCCTTTTCTATCTGTTGTCTGAAAACTTATCAAAAATAGGGAATACAGAAATTTAAAGCTTGAAATTATTTAATTACCATCCAAAAGGTTGAAATATGGGTTTAGACAACACTTTTAAGTTGTAGACAGAGAAACTGATTCAGAGTTATTTCCTTATTACTTGGACTCTTTCACATGCTTGCTAGCTAAATTACAATTTTAGGTTTTAAAAAGCATAAAACAAATCAAGAAACAGCTAATTAAAGATCACATCTTCCAAAATATCTATTTACTTTGCAGTTTCAAAAATATGATTCAGAAAACAAGAAATCTCTTGTGGAATTTGACGGTGTGGAAAGTTTTGCAGTTCACATGCAAACTTTGTTCTAAAGAAGGACAAAACATCTTGACAAAATCCAGCCTGTAGTAGATTAATTACAAATGGCCTTATTTAGCCTAATAGATATGATTTTGCCATCATTAGCCAAATGCCACAGGACCTGTATTGATCCATCACAGCTGAGTCCCTGGGCTTCATTATCCTTGCCTGAGACTTGCCTAGTTTCATCTCTTTTTGAAAGTGCTAAGAACTGTGAGATGAGCAGTGCCTGTGGGCTTTCCTCTTTTGGTTTAAATCATATGATCCCTGATGCAACATGGGCCAGACAGGGCCAGGGAGTCAAGGGGGTTGACAAATGGCAGTTCTTGAGGGGAGCAGGGGATGGGGCAGGCAACTGTGCCATTCTCTGGTTATAGCTGGAAGTCCCTGAGAGGGGACCTAGGACTATGAGGGGAAAAAAAAACCAAGCAAAAAAACAAACAAACAAAAAAAAAAAACAAAAAAAAACCACCAAACCCAAAAAAAGAAACCACGAACCAAATAATCTAAAAATCTCCCATACATATAAAAATAACCTAAAGCAGACTCAGAATAGTGAGGAAAAAAACCTCATGATGAACATTTTAGAAAGAAGGAAACTGAAAACACAAATCTATTTACAAATAGCTGAACTGTAAGACAACAAAACTGCCATGAGAATTCCTTGAGAACCAAAATGGCAGGGGGAGGAAAGGAGGAGAAAACGGCCAGTTCCAGCCAGAAAAAAAAAGAAAACACACAAAAAATCCCACCCGAAACTCCAAACCTGAACAAACACCCACCGATTTTTATTTTTAATTATTTTTTCTTGTCTGTCCTCTCTCTCACACTCATCGACCACTTGTTTCTAATATAACCTGGTTCTAACCAGGTTTCAAATACAACAATCATCATGTGAGGGAAAGTGATCAATACTTAAACAATCTAACTGTATTTGATAAGAAATTGTTAAAAGCCTAGGTGTCATCAATTATTTTTTGTGAAGCACAGAAGAGTCCAGGTCTTTATTCACATTGCATTTTTAACTGTTCTTTCCTGCTTTACAAAAGAATTTTGTAACTCCACAAAACAATGTTCCTCAACACAGAACGAAGAGGTCAGCTTAACTTCACCAGCTGAACCGCAAAGAGAACTATGCAGTGTACCTGTGACATTTTCATTCACTCACATGAAGAATGCTACCTTACAAATAGTATACTTTAAATTATGTTTTACCTGCTGTGAAAACCTGTGTACTTCTGCAGTGAAATATGTTTTCATTTGGAAGTTGTCAGTTCCTCAAAGGTGAAATTACTAGGCATTGTTCCAAAAGAAATTAATACATAATATTTTGTTAGAAGGTGTTAGGAGGGAAAAACAAGTAAGATTGGCAAGCATGTCTTTATAAAGGTGTCAGAGATAGGTAATTCCAGGCTAGTTTATTTATGCTATTATTTATTATCATGCCTAATGTAAAAAAAATCAACATACTTCCATAAAAGTATAACCTTTATCTATGATGCCCTAAAGCTTCAAAAGTAACACATAAAATAAACTAATTCTTAATTTGCTCTTTAAAATTATGCTGCATATATTTTAGAAACCTGAAGTGTGAATGTTACTAGTTTCAACTCTCTTCACTATAGATTTTACTGTATTTCTGTAGGTGCTGATTTCTCCAGAAAAAAAAAACCTGCATTTAGGATCTTGGATTCTAGATCAAATGTTAATAATGTTAATTTTAATGGTGTCATTTCAGTCAAATGATCAGTCATGTTGATGTATTGATTCACAAAACAAGGTCACAAAGTCTTGAAAGAGAGTCAGAAAAGCAACAGCTTAACTGTGACAAATATATTTATTTCAACATATTTTCTTATTCCCCTCTATAACCAGAATACTGAGTGTAAAAGTTATGACAGACACACACATAAAAAAAAAAAAAAAAAGAATGCAAAAAAAAAGTAGTACATATTACAATAAATCTAGACCAGGCATGTATAGAGTAAGATCCTATCTCAAGGGGATTAGCAAGTTATTCATGCTTTGCACTTGTGCTTCATCCCACCATCTGCTATTCAAATCTTTCCTATTAACTATGGCCACCAGTGGTTTAAACTTGAGCATCTTTTGAATGTTTCAGTGACCTGGAAAAAAAAAAAAAAAAAGTGCCACACAACTGGGATTAAAGTATAACACTAATTTCCGGTCCTGTATTTTGCATTTAATAGATCTATCATCAATTAAATAAGGGCATATGTTAGATGAGTTCTATGACCAAATACATTTCTCTGATCTGAATCCATCCATCTACATTGCTAAAAGGCCATGAAATAGCTTCTTTGATATTTTATTATCACTGAGCTGTAAAAGCCAACCGTAGCTGAAATCTCTCTCTTCAGGGAAAAGGACAATATGCAAGATGTAAAGCCCAAGTGACAAGATATTCAAAAGCCGAGAATGGATGCTCAGAAAGAAAGTTTTTCAGTAAAAACCATTAGTGAAACATGCCAAAATCAAAAGGCTTCCCTTTCAACAAAATACTCTTTTGACAGTTTTCAAATTCCAAGTGCTCATTTCTTCTTCTGAAAGAGACTATGCTTAATGCAAATGTGTTCTGTGCTCTCTACTTCAACAGAGCAAAACAGTCAAGAAGAGCATTGCAATTCAGATTCGCTCACTGCGTCACCCATCACTTGCACAGTGTAAGTGCTGAGGATGTCAGGATTGTCACAAACAAATCTTGTTGTTGTTCATGGAAAACAAGTATTTAGAAAAGCAATAAAACTAACTTCAAGAAGCAGGATATAATAAATGTGCAATAACTTGTGATACTTGACTGGGCTGTTTTGATGCTTGCAGGCAAGAAGGTGCAAAGAAGGGACACAGGGAATGTGGACCTACTGGTAACTTTTAGGTCCAAGGTGTCGTTCTTCACTGCTGAAAAGTCCCACCATTTCTCCACACCTGACAACAGCACAAGCTTTTGTGTGGATCACAGTGCTGACCTTGCAAAAATGCAAAACAAAACCAGATCATGTCAGGGTGAGTGACATGTAAAAAGTGAGCTACATAAATTATTACTTTTTTTTTTGCTTTTTTTTTTTTTTTTTAAGCTGTTTAAAATAACCTCTGTTGCTGGGATTATAAATGCCTTTTGTGTATTGACTATCAACATTCACCGAGTTAGGAGTACATTTGGAAAATGCCTGGTTTAATTTGCCCCACAGGAAATGTCTTTTCTGATTCTAAAGTGACAAATTACAGTCTTAAAAACAAAAAATTAAAAAAAAAAAACCACTAACAGTTTTGAAGGTTAACACAATAATATTTTTTCTTATGAGTGAATATCCATAAGTATAATCCATTTCCTAGAATAACCTGTAGTACAGTTTTTAACAGGTCTGTTAATTAGTCATGGTGATGTGGTTTAACAGTGCTGTTAGAAGGTTGAAGTCAAGCTAGACCCAAGACTGAACTGTGTATGTCACAACTGATACAAATCAAAAGGTGGCATCTAAGTATGGTAGAAAAGGTGAACTCTGTATGCTTCTCCTGTGACACCATTTATGCATGCAGATCTAGAAGATCTTTTTCAGTAAGAAATTTATCAATCTGGAAGTTAAATGACAACATCCTCACTCTTAACCTTGATTCTTTATTTGCCAGGTCAAAGAAGCCCTCACAACTTTTACAGTGCTTGTTTTAGTTTGTGGAATGCCTTGTAGTTGTAAAGCTGGTACAGTTTTGTATCTGTTTTGTTCAGAAAGTTATAAAAGTGCATCCAAATTATATTTTTTCACATCATTGTTGGTGTCATGTCAGATGTGTGATTTCTTTCAAATAATGACTTACTCAGGTGACTGATTTTCAGATCTCTATTTTGCAACATATTTACCATAACTTTTCGTCAATACAGAACACCAGTCAGCATGTTGATGTACTGTAGATCTACAACAGACCAGATCACATCCAATAGACAACTGACTTGAGAGTCCCTGGAGGGCAGGGCGGCAGCTGACCACAGCAATTTCATATAAATTACTGAGTCTCTTTTGATAAGACTTAACCTTGGCCTGTCTCTTGACTTTTAGTAGCTTATCAGTCTTTTTAAAAGGGCATGAAAGGTATTTCTTGTTCTTTATAATGACAGATAAGTAAAAAAGTATATGTTCATAGCTTTTTAATTCCAGTCTCCTTATGGGTAAACAGAGAAATAAAAATTAATACAGTTTTGATTTAAAAAAAAAAATAAATAACCAGGCTCAGGAATAATGTAACATGAACAACTGAGCAAGAAAAAGAAAGAGAAGAAAAGAAACCAAGCATGAGTATTTTCTTGTTGCTTGACATTCACATTTTTTGTGCAAATCTAGATTAATATTCTTGTATTAATTAAACCTTTAAGCCATGTAACAAAATTAAAGATATTAGTTAAAATGTTTACAGAAATATAGTATAAAAAATAACAAATGTTTCTGGCACACCTAAATTACTAAGAACCTGTCTGTAGCCCAGTTCAGTAAAACAACAAACGTTGTGCTTAGCCCTACTGAAAGAAACTCACATGGTTAAAATTAACAATTCATACATTCTGCCCAAAAATAAAAAAATTTCTTCAGTTTACCTAAAGAAAAGTGGTGCTATTACAGAAAAATAAACTGTACTACTTCCTAATATCATGTTTCAAAATACATATACTTTTTAAGGTAAGATTGGCTATAGACCAAATCCTAAAAAGACTAAATTCTGCCATTTGGGAGTGAGTGAGTATTATTTATACTATTTTGAGTAACGAATACTCTTTTTCACTTTCTAAAATAATGTAACCAATGAATTGCAGATAACGAAAGCTATTCCTGTCTTACGACCTGTTATGATTATCAGACCTTTTCTGACTAGATAAGCTAAAACTAGTTTGGATCTCATCTGTACTTCAGATAAATTAAAACTTTTCAGGAAAACATCAGACACTGCTGACAGTTGTGCTTCAGTAGGTGACATTTTCCTGTTGTCAGTACCGGTGAAATTTCAGAACATGGTGTTAAAAGGAAATGTGCTGTTGAATCGACTTTATTCTCTCCTCACAAGGTGAGTGTAATAGATGTCTTGACCACTCACAGTCTTTAATGGCTCTGTAGCTGTGCTGTAGAAAAGCTGATGTCCTGGTCTTATTTCATTTTATCCGCTTACTTTCTGGATTTCATCTGGAATCAGCAGCTTTTTGTTTTCTAGTCTGCCAGCAAGTTTTCTGTGTGCTGTTGGAAGAGCTGATATGCTCCATTGCAGTGGTGGGTGAAGATTTCCAAGGCATGAAGGCACCAATCTGTCAGAGATCCCAGGGAGGTTCACACAGTACACCTAGATCGCAGTTGACAGGACACAGGCTCCCCCACAGTTAAGACTAGGAAGCTGAGAATCAGGATAACCAGCAGAAATGTCTAAACTACGTACACATGTTCTGGAAGAATTCAAAGCACTGAGGATTTTATGGAATCCTTAACTCAGAAAGAGACAGAAAGGATGTTGTGGTTTTATGTATTAAAATATTTTTATGTCTTCATTGTATATTGCTGCGTATTGTAATCTGAGACAGATGCATTGGTTCTTACTCTAATTCTGCTACAAATAAGTTTGGCTTTTTCCCACTAATATTTCAACACATTTAGCAACAAATATTTCTTTCTAAGCAGTTTCGTATAGGTGATGTTTATTTCAGACACTGTTACTATTTTGCAATCGGAGAGAAATTTTTCCTCTCAGTTGAAGAATACTACCTCTTTCTTGACTGTTTTCACAAAGTACTACTAGCAGTACAGATTTTACTTTTGTAATATTGATTTTTTAAAAATATATTTGTTAATAATTTCTTAAAAAAATCATCAGGTTATATTTTTTATATAACACAGATTAATTCATCAGCTGAACTATGGTTTCTAAACATATTGTTCCATTCAATTTGTACCATTGTCTCATTTGTAAGTGTTCCCAAAATTTTGCAATTTCTAAAGTTTTACATTAAATTGGAAAAAACCCTAAAAACCAAAAGACCCAAAGGCAGAGTCTGAGTAGCACATCTTATTCTGTTACCTCATAAGGATATAGTGATGCAAGGTGTAAGACTTTGTAGAATCTCAATAAATATAATTCCTTTCACCTGTCAGTAAGTCAAACATATTACTGCAGGAAATAAAGTGTGGATTTTAAGGCATTAAAATACTTCTCAATTCTGAGATTACCAGTGAGAGTTGATATTATTCAGACTTCAGGTTTTTTTCTCACTCATGGAACATCAGGCCACATACTTTAATTTCAATGGACATTTGAGTTGTCTTGGGAGGTGTTTCTTTTCATTTATTGTATCTTTAATAAAGTAAGTCTCTGCATGTTTCATTCTTTGAAGTTAAGAACTAGGCTTGCTAGCTACTGAAAAGGTATGCAAGTCACTACAAATTTAACTTTGCTCTAAAAATGGTATATTCTATCTGTCAAACAAAATAAAAACATCTCAATAACTTTACAAAGTAAAGAAGACCAAGAAGACCAAGAATGCAATATGTGTCTGTCTGGAATGAAGATAATGCTGATGCTTCTGCCAAAGATAAGTCAAAAAGTATCATCACACCTCTGAATCCTTACACATACCAAAGAAACTCACTGTCCATGCTAATTCAAAATCTTCATCTACTTCTCTGGATTATTTTTCTTACTGAAATATCTACTGTAACAGTCATGTTAATTTTATTTTGGATGAAACCAAGGTTTCACAAGATTTTGTAGAATTCAAAGAAAGAATCTTTACACAAGATTTTGTTTCTATTTTACAGAAAGTTTTGTTATGTGATTATCCTATTTTGACTCAAATTCTCATTTAGCTCAAATTCTTATCACTACAAAGATTTTTAAGGTTCTGATTGAACCATTGAGTAAACCTCAAGTTGATGTAAAATAGTACACCTTTCATATTAGCTGGATTGTTATCTGTTTTAAAATGCCCTTTCTTCTTGTGAATGTTAGAGGTTTACAATTTACAGTTAATTTATGAGCTAATGTTCCTAGTGTGATGTTCATACATATTTATCTGTTTGTGTTATGCAAATTGTTTATTTTTTTTAATTTGTAAAATATTCTTACTGATGTTATCAACATTTATAACAATACTTTAAGATTCCACCCTTGAACAAAAGTTTCTTACAATAGAGTAGCAAATAAAGTAGCAAATGTAGAATTGTGCTGGTAAATAACTGAAGGTTACAGTCATACACTAGGCATTGCTGATAATTATTTTCTGAAGAATGTGTAAATAAACCTGTCCATATGGAATTCCTATCTATATCTCTTTCCATTTTATTATCTATTCAGGATGCAGTAGAAATACTCTCATCAGTCTTTAGGGTATGTCTGATTTTATTTCTTCTGTCATGAATTATCCTTTTGGTTTCACCTCCGTCTCACTACCATAAAGCTCTTTTACAACAATCTCCCAACTATATCTTTTAGTTCTACAGAACCACCCACACACTGAGCAAAGTTTCACTACACCATACCTTCTGTGCTTTTCTCACTATGCTATTTTTGACTACATATTTTAGCATTTCACAGAGATATAAAGCTCCAAACACATAGTGCAATCATCACCCTTGCAAACTTTCTGATTTATAGTTTTTACTAGACTCAAAGCAAATGAAAACTCAGTCCAAAAGAACAATAGATGTACCTCTGTTTCCTCGAAACAGTCCTTAAGAATTCCTGAAGTATTTTACCTGCTTTCAGATTAAATTAAATATACTTCGGCATACTGTGCCTACAGTATGAAATAACACTCAGGTATGAATTGCCTCAGATATACAGCAAGAAAGTTAAGATGCAAGGTACATTACTTAATTAGCTGAAGTTTTATCCAATTCATGTGGGTACTCTGCCATAGTAAATTCTACAATACTGGTTGCCTTGATGAGAGACACTGATTTTGAAAAAAAAAACAAACCACAAACCAACAGGTAGACTTCTTTGTTGTCATTCACAGAAGTTTACTGAGAGCTTGCTGAGAGCTTTCTCATTTTTCCCAGTTCTTCCAGAGCCATTTTCACTTATTTAAATATCAAAGTTCACCTCTCATTACAAAGCAGGAGTAGCAAATGAATATGAATATCTGAAGTAATCACTTTCAGGAGGTAATTAGAAACTTGTCTGTCTTCTATGATTCACAGGTCTTCTGGCTCTGTCTCAATGCAGGGCTCCATCCCAAGATGCTGGAGGGATGTGACTGCAGTACACAAAGGCACACTTCATAGTTAAGGATGCAGAGAGTACCTCTTCACTGTGTTTCACTTTAATTTCTCAAACACCATCCATGTTGTATTGACAGTGACTGGAAAGATAATGTGCTTTGCTGATTTTTTTTTTTTTCCCTTACTTTTTTCTTATTTTGAAAGTCTCTGGATTTTATTCCTGAAAAATCATTGCAACTAGAAATTAAACTCAGTTCCCTCTTTCTTTACAAATTAAATATGTAAAACATATTTTATGGAAAAATTATGCAAATAAGCCTTTGATAAAGCCTTTATTAAGACATGAACCTTTCTCATTATTCCTTATCACTTTTCTATCTGAATTCAGATTGCGTTTGTTTCACAATAAAAGTGGTATTAAATGGAATCTGAAAATAGAAAATTATTTTTCCCAAAACTACCCATATTCCAATGCAACCACATAGCATTCTCAGTACAATTTTCTGTTTCATGAATTAATTTTTTCCTCACATGGATACCAAATGTAAAATACAATTGTCTTGTTTTTCAATTTTTAAATACTAAACAGTCAGGAAAAAGATAAGGACTCGATGACTAGTCATTTTGAACTGTCCCAAAGAATTCCTTGGGGTTCAGTTATACAAGGTGAACCAAGCACAAAACTATTACATTTAAAACTAGTGATACACATTAAAATAATTAAATAATTATACAATCAAATAATTAAAATACTAAAAAGGCAAAGATTACCTTGAGCTAAGGAAATCTTATTTAGTACACAGAATATGTACACATGAAATAAACTATAAAATCTATGCCCTATGTTCTTTCATATGTTTACTGTAAAAAAAGGAAACAAAAAAATTACAATTTTTAGTATCCAAATCTTATTTTGGCCATTTACACTTTTTCTTGTTTTCAGACATTTTTGTGTGATTGTTTTTTTGTTTGTTTATCTGATGCTTTTTACTCCACAGGTTTACAGAAGTGTGAACGCTAAGATGATTCAGTTAAACACCAAATTAAGACTATCATAAAATCTCAGAATTCCAGAACGGTTTGGGTTGGAAAGGACCTTTAAGACCACCTTATCTGACTTCCCTGCCCCAGGCAGGGACAATTTTCACTAAATCAGGTGGCTCAAAGCCCAGTCCAACCGGACTTTGAACATTTCTGGGGATGGGACATCTACAGCTCTGCTGGGCAGTTTGTTTCAGTGTCTCACCAAATTCATCATAAAAAATTTCTTAGAATTGTAGAATCATAGAATAGTTTGGGTTGGAAGGAATCTTTGAGTCAACTAGTCCAACAACCCCGCAATGAAAAGGGACATCTTTAACTAGATCAGGTTGTTCAGAGTCCTGTGAAGCCTGACCTTGAATATTTCCAGGGATGCCACATCTACTGCCTCTCTGGGCAACCTGTTCCAGTGTTTCACCACCCTCACTGTGAAAAAAAATCTCTTCATTATATCTAGTCTAAATCTTCCCTCTTTTAGTTTAAAGCCATTACCCCTTGTCCTGTTGCAACTAGCCCTGTTGAAGAGTTTGTCCCCATCTTTCTTATAGGTCCCCTTATATCCTCTCTAAATATATCCTTATTTTGAAACTATTGTCCCTTCTTCTGTTACTACAGACCCTGGTAAAAAATTCCTTTCCATCTTCTTTATAAGCCCCCTTTATATATTGAAGGGCTACAACATGGTGTCCGAGGACCCTTCTCTTTTTCAGGTTAAACAACCACAACTTTTTCAGCCTCTGTTCATAGGAGATGTTTTCCAGCCCTCTGATCATTTTCATGGCCTTCTTCCGGACCCATTCTAACAGTTACATGTCTTTCTTATACTAGGAATCCCAGACCTGAATGCAGTATTCCAGGCAGGGTCTCACCAGAGTGAAGTAGAGGAGCAGAAACTCCTCCTTCAACCTGCTCGCCACATTTCTTCTTATGCAACCCCAGGTACAGTTAGCTTTCTGAGCTGCAAGTACCTATGTACCAGCTTGTGTCCAGTTTTTCCATTCACCAGTATCTCCAGGTCCTTTTCTGAGGGGCTGCTCTTAATCCATTGATCAGACTGTACTGACACTGGGGTTTGCCCTGACCCACGTGTAGGACCTTACATTTGGCCTTGTTGAACTTCATGAGGCTCACATGGGTCTATTCCTCAAACCTGTCAAGATCCCTCTGGATGGCATCTTTTTCCTTCAGCAATATCAACTGCTGATGTCAGCTGTTAGATTGCTGAAAGCACATTCAATCCCACTGTGTATAATGCTGATGAAGACATTAGTCCAATAGTATTGGTCCCAGTACAGAACTTTGAGGGACTCTGCTCATTACTGGTTTAAACTTGGACATTGAGCTATTGATAAACAGACTCTGGGTGCAGCATTCAGTCAATCCAAATATCATCTAACAGTTGCCCATCAAACCCATATCTTTCCAATTTAGTGTCCAAGATGTTGTAATGGATATCAAAAGCATCTTAGAAGTCCAGGTAGTCCACATCAGTACCTCTTCCCTTGTGTGCTGATGTCATCACTTAGTCTTATAAGACCACTGGGTTAGTCAGGCATGATTTGCTCTTGCTGAAGCCATGTTAGCTGTCTTGGATCACCTCCCTGTCTTCCAAAAGGATCTATTTTTGATACTACCAGGCACTGAGCTGAGGCTGACTGGGCAGTAGTTCCCAGAGTCCTCCTTATTACCTTTTAAAAATGGGTGCAATGTTCCCTTTTCTCCAATCACTGGAGATTTTACCTGACTGCCATGATTTTTCAAATATGATGAAGAGTGGCTGAGCAACAATATCAGCCAATTTTCACAGACCTTGTGGTGCATCTCGTCAGGTCCTATGGGCTAGTGTTGCGCTCAGGTTCCTCAGGATGTCTCGAACATGATCTTCTCTTATGGTGGGAACAAATTCATTCCCCTAATCTGTGCCTCAAGGTTCAGGGACCAGATGGATTTGTCCCTCAAGTAAACTTAATTATGATGAATTACCAAGCAAAAGGAAAGCTGACTGTTTGAAAACAGTTAACAGAAAGCCAGTCTCGAAGTATTCTATATAGAAAAAAGACTTGGAGCATCCTCTCTGTTATTCCTTCCCAGTTCAATAATGATAACAATAGCAATAAAAATAACATTTACAATAACATTTAGTTTACTTATTATTTAGGGTAATAAAATAACTTGTATATAAAAAGAAGTAACAATAGAGTCCCTAATAGCACACTTATTTTTACTACATTTATTTTACTGAAGGGACATTTTCTAAAAATATTACAGAAATTCTAGTTATGTACATTTATTTCTGGGTGAAGAAAGAGATAAAAAAAAAATCAACAAAATTTTCAGGTAGACAAATTGAGTTCGAGACTAGGACAAACTTTAAAGACATATGGACAAACTTTTGTGCAATGCTGATCTGAGGCGGATCACCAGGTAGTAAATTCAATTCAATACAATAATTTACGAAGTGTGGCAGATTATCAGCTTTACTGGAGTAGAAATAGAAACCAAATACAGACTAATTATAAAATCCTTAGCTCTTACCTGAACAATGCAAAAGGATAATGAAAGCAAAAAAAATGTATCTGCTTATTGTATTGGAAACTTTTTAGAGCTGTGTATAGACTCTGCATCTATGAAATGTTTGACAGCAACAACATACTGACAAAATAACTTGTTCAGTGTTTCAAGGGCAGAATTAAAACCATACTTTCACCCAGTACAGTCGAAGATCAATGGAAGTTGTTCTTATACATAAATCAAAAAATGGAAGTATGCAATACTTACCACTGGCCTTCTCCACAGCTTCCTTTCATGCTCCCTGTTTCTTGCCTGGGAAGGCCATTTGCAGCTGATAAACATTTGATGTAGAAACAGCACAACAAGAGAAAAGCAGAATAACAACTGCCACCGGGACAGTGTTTGGCTCAGAAAAACTGAATAGGATGTGGAGCCTAACTCTACAGCCATCTTCTCACAAACAATATTTTAAGAAAAGTAGTGTGTCTATTCAGCATATGTGTAGCCATCATTATATATTCCCAAATCTCACATGACTCATCACACTATTTCTTATACTCTGTGCTACATTTATTTAGGTTAGGCAGAAACACTTCTACAAAGTTAAAGGCAACAGAGCTGAAAACTGAAATTGGCTACCCTGGCTTTTCTTAACTTTGTGGGAATTTCACCAGTGACTTCAAAACAGACAAGATTACACCTCTGCTGTTTGATACTCTTTAACAGTGGATATACTGATGGTCAACATAGATCAGATCACAATGAAAATACTAAAACAAAATGTAGTTTCTCTACTGTTACCTTAAAAATTGTGCAGACATCAAAATCTGCCGTGACACACCCCTAAGTACCCACAATATACCCATTTTCAATTAGCATATTGCCTTCTATACACAATGAAAAAAATTGATAGCTTTTGAGGTGTTTGATTAAAGAAATCTGGAAGAGAGTTTTTGAAAAACAGGAATTTGACACTGGTCCAGTTCACAGTGAGCAACCATATGAATTAACAAACAGCACCAATGAAGAAACAAATTCCTAGTCACAATTATTTTTTGGAAGAAAAGCAAAATAGAAGTGGAGCCATATGGACTTCCTTAATGAGAAATTATGGCGTATAATATGCTTCTCTGATTATCTGTGGCTTATGTGGCCGTTGTTTTTTTTTTTTTTGATCTAATGAATAAAAAAAATTATATGTAACACTCTCACCATCTGCATTAAGGACCACACCAGAAGCCTTGCTTCAAACCTTCACAGGGACTGTACCTCCTATGTAGCAGTGATTTAGTAGTCACTTAGTATTCTATCAAATACAGAAAAAGAATTGAAAGATACATATAGATTTTTTTGCTTTATGCAGGTGACATAGTGGGTGGCAGAGAAAGTCATCCTTTCATATTTTCAGACCTATCTTCTCACAGTTGCTTCCAGGCCATAGTCTGAAAGAAACATATTTAAAGAGGACTGGGAATGTTTATGTTATCCTGCCATCACAGAGTACACATGAACAGTAAATATGATTGCAAGAAGGCACATCTTCAGCAATTCTCATTTTGTGCTTTTCCCTAGACAGCAGTAAGACAGCCTGCTTTGCCTCCTCTCTCAAGGCTGTGACCCACCTCGCTTGTAAAACCCCTGGAGGCAGTGACAGAATTTAAGAACAAGTGGCAATCCCTTCATATACCATTTACTATTTATCACTTCTTCAGCAATGTGTCCATGGCCATTCGTCCAACTTAATGAACAAAATTATATCTCTTTGGAATTACTTTAACTGGGCACTTGAATTCTATTAGCTCAACTCTAAATGAGAAGCAAGTGTATAATGCTTTGATCTTCAGCCTTGTGTGATGCAAATATAGGTGGTTCTCTCCACTAGAGATTAGTCTACAGATCAGAGGAAAAGGGACATTCTGTTCAAAGGTCACAGAGCTAACTTGGTAAATGGAGAATCAGTTCCCACCTTTGATTTCCTCCCTGACTTTAAGCAAGTCTTTCAGGTGAAGTAGCACAAGAATTTAAATACCTAAAAAGAGCAGGCCCGCTAATCTCTTTGTAGATTTGAGTAAATCAGCAAACTTGCAGTGTTCTGCCTCTTTACCTCACAGAAGTGAGGTAAATGCTGTGTATGATTAAACAGTGTATGAGAGAATGACAGGTTTACACACATCAATGGGAAACACAAAATCCTGCAAAATATAGTAAGAGATCGAGCTACTCCTTTGTCTAACTTTGCTTGGCTTGTTTTCATTATAAAGCACCTGTATATGTTTTGTTCACACAACAGCCTAAAATGGAAATTTTGAGCCAATCACATCAACTGCAATAGAGCAATGGCTATTTCAGCCAGTTTCTGAATGACAAATTTTAACGTTTTGGAGCCTTACTAGATATGTCATTTTTATTAAAATAAATAATTTAAAATTATTTTTTCCTAACTTTTAGGTTAGGTTTTGTTTAGTCAACACTCAGCTACTTGAATTGTGATAAAACTGAGTGTTAAAAGAAAGGCTAAGTAGGAGAGTAGAGGAGTATGTCTTAGTCTCCTTAGCAGTACCAACATTACTAGAACAATTTTATTTTGAAAACTGACTGCTTGTTTCCAAAATGACAACAAAGCAAGGTTCTACTAAATAGTATGAATACAAATAAAAAAAATCTACTTGTCAACCAATAAAATAAGAAAGAGCAGACACATAATGTGTTCCCAAAATGCCCCAAACATGTAATTAATATAAGAAGCTATACAAACCAAAATGACATAGATGTATAGTTCAATCACTCAACAGAATGTTCAATTTCCCACCAAAAAAACTTACTTGTGAATTCATATCCTGCTGTCTTCTTTCTATTTATGTTCTTGAAGTGAAAAATAGGTAGTGGATTTCCTTCATATTCCAAAAAAAAAAAAATTAAACCACCACTGTTCAGTTGCCTTCCTTTTATTGATCCCTTCTCAATTTTTTTATGCAACAAACTGTTTACCATACTATTATAATGGAATAATACAACCTTACATAGCATCTTTTTTATTACTGGTTTTTTTTTTAAAATCTCTGGATTATACAAGCTGGGGAAAAAAAAAAAAAAAAAAGAAAAAAAAAAGACATGAATCAACATCACATTAAAATGTACTGCCTTTTAGATATTGAACAGTCATCAGCAATTCCTAATTTTCAGCTACTTTTTATCTGCAAAATACCAGAGTCAAATCCATACCCAATGTAAATGTGTTGGATGGAAGAATGAATTTACCCTATTGACTGAAACAAAAGGATTTAGTCTTTTGTAGAAATGCAAGACATCTCTCATTGCATTCTCACAGTCAAACATAATGTACATGTAGAATAAAGAAGTATGACCTCTTCATTCTGCCTTTTTAAACATGCATTTGAAATTCATCATTATGAGGGCCTGCAAAGACTTTAGTAGAACCTATGGCATTAAGAAAACAATACTGAACAAAAATCAACAGCATCTTTTGTAAACAGCCATTGTGTTTTACAGACAAAAAAACTCTAACTGCTTGTTCAGTTCCCATTCATCAAGGAAGTTTTGCTCCTGGCTTAGCTGAGGTGTCATTTCCATCCAAAGTAAAGAATTAGAAGTTTACTTTTTCCCAGCCCTAGGCTACTCTACCTGTGTTCTAATGTCCCCTCTGCCTAATTCTCCTATCAGTCTTAGTCACCATGGGACAAGAATCACTGGAAGATGGGAGATAGAAACCTACAGCCAACAGCAAGAAAACTATACTTTGTATAGATTAAGAAAGTGTATTAAACAGGAGTGTTACAAACAGCTTTAATCTGTTTCTTTCTTTCTTTCTTTCNTCTCAAGTAGAAAGAGAGTTATAAACATCACCAAGTCTAACACATTGTTCCTTGCAGAACTACCTAAAACTAAATCTTTAGACTAAGAGCAATGTGCAGATATTCCTTTATCTCTGACGGGCTTAGTGCCATAACCATTTCTCTGGGGAGCTTGTTCCAGTNTATGGCTCTCCACTGGACTAAGCAAAATTTTCAAGATTTAATTTTTTTTTGGTAGAATCACAGAATCACAGAACATCTCAAGTAGAAAGAGAGTTATAAACATCACCAAGTCTAACACATTGTTCCTTGCAGAACTACCTAAAACTAAATCTTTAGACTAAGAGCAATGTGCAGATATTCCTTTATCTCTGACGGGCTTAGTGCCATAACCATTTCTCTGGGGAGCTTGTTCCAGTGACCAACCACCCTCTCAGTGAAGAACCTTTTTCTCATGTACAGGACACAAAACCCTGTGAAATGAAGTGCTGAATTGTAACATAAGGTTATGATCGTCTTTAGGTTCAGACCTAAAGATAGTGCAATGACTGAAGAAATGATGTAAATCTTTATTAAATTCTAACAGCCATCAGTGACCTAGCTTTAAAGCATTCAAACTAGGGAAAAGGCAACAGTGAAATTTGTCATGCAAACTATATGCAGCTAACATCTATGTGCTCAGCTCTCTGTAGCTTGAAAAACTTATTCTAGCTTTAAAATATACAAGTTTAAGAAATAATTGCAGGGATAGTAGTAATTTATGGGCCTTTATTAATATCAGTTTAAAATGTTGGGAAAGAAACCAACTTCCATGCAGGGCGCTTTATTTTCTTATTGGAGCATTTTGATTTCTACTGTTAGCAACAAATATGACACCCTCCATCATAACATTCTAAGAAGTGAGGAATCTAAGTGGTGATATTTATGATTTTTAGGACTGCGTTAGTATTTTTAAACACAGGTATATACAAAGTAGTGGAAGGTGATTAGCTGCTAGAACAATAATAATGAAAGAAACTAAGAAAAAATAAATTCAAAGTTAAATACTTGCATATGCAGTATCTGTGTTAGTAAACATTCTCTAACAGAATTCAAATATGATAAATCTTGTTATTGGAGAGATATGTAGTAGACCTAACTCAAAGTGCAAACAGAAGTCTCCTTTTGTCTTCAATTGATTTTTAGTCAAGTCATCTGAGAATACGGTCTTTGATAATTTGGCTGCTCCACTAGATTAATCTACTGTGGAGTTTAATACAAAATAACCACCTTGTAAACTGTAGAACAATGTCACTGTAATAAAAATGTGTAAGTTCTTTATGAAGTTCAACAAACAGATTATATTTTCCCAATAAAATATATACTTTTTAGGGCAATCATGTACAAGTGTATTTCCTCCAGATTCTTCTGGAGTTTTCCAGAGAAAAATCAGTGTTCAAACTCAAGTTTGTGACTTCTGAATCCAGGCTATAATTCATTTTAATCTACCAGACCACATAGCTTGCATAACTAACTTTCCTGTCATTTATGATGACTGACTGAGGAAAACTGAAGAGTAAATAAATAGTCCTCAGCAAGATCAAGGATCCCAGCTGTATATTTCAGTAAGTGATATGCGAGGGTTGCTTTGGTATTATGCCAATTACTGAGCTCTGCATGTGGGGGCTGTCATCCAGTGAAATTCTATGTGAGTTTAAACACTTCCATGTTATTTACTTTCATTGGCAGGCCAAATTCATGTGTGAGTTGTAAAGAAATCATAGGTAATTCAAAAAAGAAAAAAAAAAAAAAAAAGAAAAATGTGACATCTAAAGTGCTAATATAAACTACTGTCTCCTCTATTTTGATTTAACAGTCACCTTGTTTGGAGCATTTCTTTTTCTCTGTTCAGCAGTGGATGGAGCAGAATCCTGTCCTTCCTTCCCCCTCAAAATGTCTGTAACATCTCCCCTCTAGCCTGTTTTGTTGATTTCTGCTTCTTTCTACAAGATGCATTGTCCAGAGACTTACATCATTGTACAACACATCTTTGTGAAATGATCACATCTTAAATACACTAAAAACTGTGGCAAAGAATACTTTCCTTTATCTCTCAGTATTTCAGTGTATGAGATGTTCATATAGTGTCAATTATTATAAAGCCCAATATAACTAATAGTACATAAGCACATGGCATTCTTGTAAAAGTCAAAATAAAATCTGGTTTAAGATTGAGACTTGAAGCTTATAACTGCAAGTTACCTTACTCGTTTTGATTTTAGATCTCTGGTGTTTTTACCTGAACGTATCCCATTAACTTTCAGAGTTAAAGCATATATGAGTCTATAAATATCATGGAGATAAAGAGATGGGAGCAAACAAGAAAAAGTAAGATTCTTTGGTGCTTTTCCCTTGATTTCCTCTCTCTTATTTAATCTCTCATTTGTACTATTAACTCTTCTGCCTTTTCCAAAAAGCATACTCTTTATTCAAGCTCGAACATGGGATTAACTGACAAGCAACAGCTATTTCTACGAAAATCAACAAAGTTTGAGAGAGGTGCCATGCAGGAAGTCAACTTCTTCCAGTGAATTCAGCGTTTCTCAATCAGTCTCATAGGTGCTTCAGAAATAATGTAAAAATGTAAGAATATATGCCCAGTGACAAAGGGTCCCACTGAAGTTCTTGCTTGGTATCTGATTCTCAGCACTGCCATACTGTTTTTTAAACATTTAAAATAATCCTACTGATGTGCTCATTTGGCATCTCAGTGGTACTAGTTTGTACGTGAACCATTGTGTATGAGGTGAGCAATTGACCCATCTTTCATAAAGTTCTTTAATATTTTTTGAGCAGTTAATATTTTCAGTCTTTGCATCACTTTGGGACAGTTCTACAGTGGAACAGTTCAGTGGTGTAATGTTGAAAATGCTCCTTTTGTATTTGTTTTTCCATGCTAATCAATAATTTTAATCATTGTCCACAAATTCTTCTTGTATGAGAAAAATAATAAAATCTTAAGAGTAAGCATTTAGGATTTTATGTAGCTTTATAATGTCTTCTCAGCCATGCCTTTTCCAATTTAAAATTCCTTGACTAGTGTTCATTATTATTATTATTATTATTATTAGTAGTAGTAGTAGTAGTAGTAGTAGTAGTAGTAGTATTAGCATTAGTATTATTATTATTACTATATTGAATTAGTTATGATGGTAGTGGTGTTAATTGCAGGTTTCCACACTTTTGATCAAAAAGTGCATTACAATCAGTAAAAGCAGACCAAACACTAGCACAGAGGTAAACCCACCTGGGCTGCTGCGTCATAGCAAGACACTGCTGTCCTGACACAAAACATTGCTGTAAAGGTATGTAAAGTTCATACACCAAATAACCATACCACACCCCCCTAACACCCACAAGCCTCCAGAAAGACTGAATGATATAGTCAACTGTAAAGACTATGCTGAGAGTACTAAGCACCAGGGAACAGAAACACCGAGATACAAGTTTAGCAGGAGAAAATTGCCTAGTTAACACTGAAGGATCTCCTACCCACCCTAGTCCTACACACTGCAGGATAAGGTCTCCATACTGTGCATGGGGAAGCAGCTGGAAAAGGCAGTGTATATTGCTCCTTTCTTTGGAATAGGCTAACACATCCATGGGGTTGTCTTTGCTCAAAAATCTGGTTCTGTTTGGTGGGTAGTGCAGAAGGATGGGAAAATCCATTGGCTTGGACAGGCATACTCTTCACCGGGTAAAAAACTGGCTGGATGGTTGTACTCAAAGAGTTAAATCCAGTTGGCAGCTAGTCACAAATTGTGTTCCCCAGGGCTCAGTACCGGGGCCTGTTCTGGCACACAGCCAGGACAGCTGAACCCAACCGACCAAAGGTATATTCTATACCACATGACATTGTGCTCAGCAATAAGAGCTGAAGGAAGGGAGGATGAATGGGGAGACACTCAGTTATGGTGTCTGTCTTCCAAAGTAACTCTTATGCATGCTGAGGCCCTGGAAGTGGTTGGACATCTGCCTGCTGATGACAAACAGTGAACTCCTCTTTTTGCCTTCCTTGCACAGGTAGCTTGTTTTTTTCCCTATTAAACTGCCATTTTACTCAATGTAGAAGTCTTCTTTTTTTTCCTTCTGTTTTTTCCTGGTACCACAAGAGAGGGAAGTGAAAGGGAAGTGAGAGGGAAGGTGGGAGTTTGGCTGTTGGCTGGAGTCAGCCACCACAGACTTTAAAAGACAGCTTTTTAGAGATGTACCACAGTCTCTGAACAATCTTACTGTAGAATTATAATAAAATAAAAAACAAGCAATATCCTGAGATAACCATCCTGATACCCCTGGAAAAAATCAATTCCTGACCCAACTGCATGAGGGCAGCAGTTTACTGAGAATAAGATTTTAAAGAACTCTTTCTTCCAATTTCTTCCTTGTCTTCTGTGTTTTCTCTCTGAGCTCTTCCTATCAAGAAAGAAATAATATTTCTAGAGTTAATTTTTTATGGTATCAATTATTTGTCTAAGTCTTAAAGTTTCTAGGATACTTCATAAAAAAAGAAAAGTAAATCTCACCTGTGTACATCTTCAGATGAGCAACCCAGTTTTCTTGGTTTTTGAAGGTGAAGTTTAACTGGAAGTTTGCCTAAAGTAAAATCATAGAATTTGATGTCATACATGGGAGACTTTCTTTTAGTATTTACTTTCCTTTACGAAGATCCTGGAAACTTCCTTGAAACTATTCACCTTACTCGCACATTTTTTTATAAGGTTGGTGTTGATGTATATAAGAGTGTGCATTCCAGCTTTCACTGAAATACTCTGTCAAGACGCTAAATAATCCACTTTGATATGAAGGTTATGTCAGTCCGTTCCAGGAAGTGCCACCAGATCCCTTTTTTTCCTAACCTGAAATCTTATTTTGACAGGTTTCCTATATTGTGGCCTGTTCGGATTCTCTTATCTGATGTCCTGCCGTTCTATTACTGTTAAGGAAATTGTTGCTGACCAAATTTCTCTGTAACATCATAATGCGAGAAAAAAGCAGAAACATCATATGAAGCAGGCCCACAAAATTGTCTTAAACATTTACTAACACTGACATAAAATCGACTTGCTCACTCTCAATAAAATGACTGGCAATAATTTAAAAGTCAATAATATTTTGCACTGAAATATGCTTATTTGAAACAAAGTTGATATAAACATTTAATCTCTCAAAAAACAGAGTGAACGCAAGAATACGGGACAGTTTGCTTTTGAAGTGTCTTTAGAAACAATTGTTTCTGCAGAGACAGTAATTGAGGCTCCTAACAGGAGCAAGCAAATATTTCTATTAATCTCAAATTTAGAAAAGAGAGAAAGGTCTTGTTCAAGATCATATATTACGCATACCTTCTGCATGTTGTCCACAGTAGTAATTGCAGCAATAATTGTCTACAGTAATCATGAAAGGATTGATCCATCATTCTTCCATGCTATAAAAGTAAGTCACGGAAGGAAACAAGATGCATTCAGATTCCATTGCAAAAACGATGCAAGCTGATCAACACCCACTAAACAACACTAGTGCTCTAGCAGGTAGAGCTTTAGTTTCCTTTTCTGCCTGCTGAACCACAGCTCTTCTTCTCTAAAACATGTAGTAATTAATTTTAAAAATTCAAGCTGGTAGCTAATTGTCTTCTGTTTCATTGCAAATATTAACATTAGTATCACACAGTGGACTGACAAAAAAACCCAACTTCAGAATGGTATTGTAAACATTAAAATTAAATTAGATGTCAGCTGTTATTGACATATCTAGAAGCTATCTAATGTTAATGATTTTCCATGGCTTTAATGCTAAAATATTTTTTTGTCTTTAAAATCTAGAATTCTTTTTTCTTTTTTTCTTCTTTTTTTTTTTTTTAAAAAAAAACAAGTATATAGATTCTTGATTGTGTATAGCTCATTGATTACTGTCCTTGAAGACATCCAAGCTTTTGCAGAAGGTTTTTACTTTGGTTAAGGTTTCAGATAGCTTCCCCTTAGTAAAAATATCTCTTCTCAGCTAGAATCCTCACATTCCTTTGATCTAAAGAAATCCATAGAATCATAGAATCGTCTAGGTTGGAAGGGACCTTTAAGATCATCTAGTCCAAATATCAACCTAACTCTGATAAAAAAAACAAAACCACCGCCATCACCAAACCATGTCACTAAGCACTATGTCAATCCCCCTCCAGGGATGGTCCCTCAACCACTTCCCTGGGCAGCCCATTCCAGTCCTTAAAATTTTGCTTTTCTTTAAAGCTGTATTCCCTTAACATTCACTTTCAATCTTATCACAAAGAGCAAGACAAAAAAATGTAGCCCTGGAAAAAGTTGACCTTCGTTGTGTTACTTAAAAGGAGTCAAAACACATAAATGTATACAGGCTAAAATCAGAAATGCCCTAAAGTTTGGTCCACATGTTCCATGTTACTTAGTAGTAGTAGCTATAACAACAATAAGTAACAATAAGGAGATTGGTTGAGCATTGCCACGTTTGTAACAGTAGAGGACAAGATAAGTGATAGCTGGATTGTAGTTTTTGTACAGCACAAGAGGCAGAAAGGTTTTCTTCAGCATCCTTGTTACTTTTACAATAAAAAATGTAGTGTAGCTCGTCATTTTTGCTGCTGTTTCTACTACTAGATGGTAGAGAGTGAAATATCCTTAATATTTAAAATACTTGAGTAAAAATATGGTATTTCAGATGGAAAAAAAATACATATTTAGCCTTTCCTAGTCGTATCTCCTAAAAAAAAAAAACCAACATACTAGGAAAATCAAAAGGCTTAAAAGCTAGAGCCTGGCATGAACAGAGTAGCCCCACTAAGGTTAACAGGGATTTTACTGTTTGTTTGTTGTTTTTTTTTTTTTTACTTTATTTACATGTTGACATAGTAGGAACACATGACAGCACAATATCTAGGCATATGAAGCTGTGGATATTGTAGGTGTGTAACAGGTGGATGGCTTCCAATTATGTGTCTTGGGCATTATTGTTCTTTCTAATTTATTTTCACATTCTGGATTGGTTAGAATCAACTGTATCTTTTACTTTCTGACACTGGTTGTTTTGGTTTGGTTTCTTTATTTTACTTATCCACACCACTGATAGACACAAATAGTCCCAGCTTCATAACCATTTTCAGTGTCTGATCTTTCCACTTCTTCCGGAGAGAAAAACCAAAACCAACAACAAACAAACAAATAAACAAAACCTGTCCAAAATCTATTTTATAGTCTTTTTTTTTTTTTCTTAATTATTATTTTGCAGGCCCTGTGTTTCTTAGCTTTTCCTCTATTTGGTTTTTCTGTTAATAGTAAAGATTTTCTAACTGTTAATAGTACTTGATGCAAGTTTGAATCAAGACTGTTATACGTGGATTATGTACAGAGTATTTGGTATGTAAAATATGCTAGAACATTAACATCTATATCATATTGGATGAAGATAATAAGATACTGGACAGACAGATAGATCAAATTATGAGAAAATCTCAGCAGATCAGGAGGTTCAGCTCAATTGATCCAAACCTTATCTTCTAGCTTGTCCTGTCTACATCTGTATTGCACCACTTTGTGTAAACTGCACCTTAAAATAAACATTCCTATTCACTGATTCGAGGACAGAAATGAGGAACCATCCCTCTTTTTGATTCATACCATGTATAGAATGCTGCTGCTGTACAACCAGTTGCTGATTAATGTCTCCCAATTACTTCATTTATTTTTTTTTTATTGATTTCATCAGCATAACCCCATTAGTAGCAACAATTCAAGCACTTATGACAAATTCTCAAAGACAATACATCTTTTAAAAACTAAAATGCCTTTTCAAAAAGCCCTAACTTGTAAGATAAGCTACATTAAAGACTATCGGAAAGCTTGCAGATTTTAAAAGGTGAACTACTACAGCTGTGAAAACTATTGCAGGGGGACAGTGCTTATTTGGATGTTTGCAAGAAGATAAGTATAAGAATAATGAGCTGGACTTATACAGACTAATAAAAACCCAAAGGAGTTACATGTAAAATATCAGCAGTATAGTGAAGAAAACAGGCCAGGAACTGTCCAAATATAGTATTTAAATTCTACGCATTGTTCTGATAATAACTGAAGTTTCAGTACCTAATTTATGGACTAATTAAATTTCCATCTGATATATGGATGACCGATGGCAACCCATAGGACAGAAGTGGTATCCTATATAAAGAAGTAATTGAATTTTGCAAGTGATGCCAAGCTTGTGGCCACCAATTTGAGCCAAACCAGTGGTCACCAGACCCACGCTGACTATGTGGTTATTAAGTGGACAGTTACCAGCTACATCAAGACACAGTTGATCTATACAGTTATATATCCAGGAAATACCTAGGAGCAAGCAGGTGCTTCTACTGTTTCAAGCCATTACTTCAACACGACACTACATTTCCCCTGTGGTGCCTGCTGCAGTTTTATGTAAGTACACAGCAGACACTGTGACTCTGCATCATGTGCAGTAGAAACTATGCTTATGCCAGTAATTAACCTGTACCCCCCTGTGAAATACACCACTTACCCTTGACAGGAAGAAATGAGAAACACACAACAGTGAAAAAAAATGGTTTAGTTCTGTAGGCATACCACACATGCAATGCAAAATACAGGAGTTAACTTGTCTCCTTGAGTGTCTTGTCCACAGATCTCAATCTAGATGATGTCAGCTACCCCACTATGCATAGAAAGAAAAGCAGAATGCCCATAAGAATATGTGAATATATCTTCCCAAAAATATGTACAAGACAATCAGGGAGCAGGATGCTCTGGAGGAAAATAAATCAAACAAAGCATGATGGGACAATATTTTGCTTAACTCTAGGCCAAATTATCTTGTAAATTGCATTCTACCCACCACTGGAAATTTCCCATTTTAATAACACTGAGGAACTTTTTAATTTTTTTTTTTTAGTACCAGGGATCCATCTAATCTTTCCTGGTAAATTGAATCAGGAAATGATAATTGGAAAAGACAGATTTCTTTTAAAAATTAATGTTACAGAATTTCAACTCAATTATGAGTTGACATTGTATTCACAAATTCAGTCCAGTGTGCCTGTAAGAAGGAAGTGACCATCTGTTTTACTATTCATACATATGTCTGCATGGATAAAAGATGTTCAGAACTATTTAACACATTTATCTGTCAAATAATGAAGGTGTGTGTGTTCCCACTGAGCTGTATATATTAGTTTTTTAATTGATTTGCATCATATTTTTTGTATTGTAAAGAAGTCTGGCAAAAAAAAAAAAAAAAAAAAAAAACCAAAACCTGAGTATTTTCACTTAAGTTAAAAAAAAAACTACTGTGCATTTTTGCCAAGTTTCTGAATTTTCCTGTGCTGGGTTTCATTCCATTAATATTATAAACACAATCTGCTGTCATATTGCAGGTAACTACTTTTCAAACTGCAAAACAATCTCTTTCTAGATCAAAACCTCCTCCTCTGCAGTAATGACACAAATATTTTTCTGATAACTGTCTCTACGCTATAACTTCTATGAATCTCTGGTCCAAATAAACAATTTCTCATAGAGTTTTATTTTGCCAGTTAATGTCCCTATAACTTTCATGGTGGATAATTTACAGCTTATCTGTTTTGGAGAGCCCATGACTAAGGGGGGAGGGTAACACAAGATTAAATAGCTATTTTATGTGCTATATGTTCACACCGATTACTCACTTGCCACTAGGAAAGTCAGGGTCATAGCAGATAAATATAAAGGTATGATTTATTTTCCTTCTTTTGGTCCTCCAAGCACATGATTCTCTTCTTTACCTTCTGTATGGTGCTCAGCTGATCTCCATCACATGGTGAGAAAGTGCTTATCAGTGTAGAACATGCAGGAGGAATTATGTGGGCGTAGCAGCTAGGAAGCACTGGAAAATAACAAATCTTGCAGGTTGCTATAATACACTAGGATTTAGCACTAAGTTCAGTAAAAATCTGGGAAAACACAACCAAAATAACCTTAACTAGGAAAATCAGGGAAAATGTTCCTGGGGCGCAAAGATCTGCCTGTACAGAAGAACAAAACTCAGGAAGACAATTTCCATAATAAAATGAACCATGAGGAAGCACAGTTTTGCGTTTCTAAAGTTGATGTGAATAAATATTGAGGATTTTTTGAAAAAATCATGGTACAGGTTGTTGTTATCAGAAGATAACATCACTTTCTCATTCCCAAAGGGAAATGGACACATAAAAGAAATTAAATTATAATTAAAAAAAAAAATATAATAATGTGAAAATTATGTTTTTCTTGAGAAAATGAACTCAGCAGAAAACCCTAGAGCAGCTATAGTAGAAAACTTTTTTTTAATATCATACTTTTAATAGAATTGAACATTACTCATAGCCTTTTTTGATTTTTCATCCATACGAATATAGCATATGAAAACTTTTCTAGTTTTTTATAGAATAATTTTTCCAATAAATGCATTGAAATGAAGAACTGTAATCATCCACTTTTCATTTGAGTATGAGCCTTTTTCCAACATTCAAAATGAAGTTTTTCATCCTCCAAGTCTCAATTCAGTGATTTTCCACCTTGTGCTGAAATAAATTTATATTAAAAATAATAGACAACAATTTCCTTGGGGTATATATTAAGGAAATACCATTTACTTTAACAAAACAACTGTTCTTCTCTTCTGTATATTTCTCACAGACATCAAATATAAAATATAGTTATCTTAGTTTTGAGTTCATTATTTAATATGATAGTTATTTTCAGCTGCAGTGCATTTTGTACATTTGAATATATGTTTGCTTTTAAATTAAATTGGTAACACTGGTTATGCCTTCAATAACTTTATTTGAATTCAGTGAGTTCACATCAAAATAGATTTCTATCTGAATGTAATTACATAGAGAAAATATTTTTCCACAATGTTAGGTGTATCAGTGTATGTAATACTTGTGAATTCTTGAAACTTCAGGAATGGATGATTATGGCAATTGAATTTCAAACACTTTCATATTACAAGATTCATAAATGATATTTGCACTTGCAGTAACAACTACTTCATATCCATTAACATTGCCATTTTTAATCTTTTGGTAAGTCTTACTGTTTTCTTAAAAGTCCACATTGCCCAATTTTTTACAGAGGAAACTGATAGATATCAAAATATGAAGTTAGGTGCCTGAAATGTAGCATATGACGCTGAATTATGTATCTTGTCCTTTTATGATTTGCCAAAATATGTTTCTAGAGAAAATATAATTTACAATCAATTAATTATCCACCAAGTCTTTTGTGGAAATGCATCATTCAATGAATGGACAATTCCACAAACATTAGAAAATGCATGAATTAGATGGTTGATTTCGAGACTAGAGCAGAGAAAACTTTTAGAACACTCAGAAAAATACAAAGTAGCATTCATGAGTTATCTTGAGGAACATATTCCAACATTTTAATTCTTTCAGTTTTGCAATGATGAAATGTAAGCTGCAATTTTCAAAGTCTTCTGCCAGACATAGAGAACTGTTCTACAACCTCAAAAATCAGATGGCAAGTTATGTATAGCATTCCTCCTCATTGGGCTGGGAAACAGGTGGTGGGGACCAGCTCTACTATAGGGCAGCAGTAACCAGGGATGAGATCTGGAAGTCACCTCCTCACTAACCTACATCCCCACCCATTGCCTTTGTCCCCACACCCCTGCCTAACCACGGCAGGTGACCCCAGGGCTGTGTATGCCCCTTGTTCCTAATATAGCTTCTGCTCTGCCCCCTTTACTCAGGAGCTGTGGGAAAGCATCCTCCTTCTGTGATGTCCCTGCCCTGCCAGACATGTTGTCACCCACAGATTTTGGCTCACCTCCATCATGGGGCCACCTGCCCTCAATGCTCCCCTGCACACTCTGCTCAGTGGGATTTTAGCACAAATATCAGCTCCATGGTGACCCAGTGCATGTGATCATTCACTCAAACATGGAAAACAGCAGAGTGTGCAGGACACATGGAGTGTCTTCAGTTCACTTGTACTGGCAAAGTCTGAACCCTTTGATTACAATGTATTTCTTAGGCTTTAGATATTTCTAATGCAATCTCAGTGCTGTATTTAAAATAATGAGTCAAAAACCAGACATTCCCATTCCATTATGGAGCAATGGACTACTATCAAAAGTATATTAACATTTCTACAGATTGAGACATCAGTGATAATGGGGAAAAATACATTATTTTCAACTCAGCCTGTAACCGGATAGCTTTGTTTTCTCGGTTTTTTTTTTGTTTATTTGTTTGTTTGGTTGGTTGGTTGGTTTGGGTTTTTTTAAATGGAAAGAATGGGCAATACATTATCAGAAGAACACAAATCTTTTATGTATCATTTGAGTTAAGAATAGCTCTTGCAAAGCAATGCTGTTTAATTTGCTGCTACAATTAATTGATCTATATGAATGACTACTGATAATATTGAGCTTTCTCCGCTTTTGCAGCGGCCACTTCATTTTGTTCTGTAATTCACGTTTCTTAGGAATAGCAAAGTGTCAATAGTTTTGTTCTTAGAAATTCTGTTGCAATTATTTTGTGATGTCCTCCATTTGCATCCAGTCCTTTTTGACTATAAACAACTGAGAATTTTCTTCTGAGAGAAAAAAGAGAAAAACCTCTGTCTAGTTATATAAAACCCACATTCATCAATTAATGAGTAATCATTTTTCCATTCATTGTGTGAAACCTCTTTTATTAAGTCACCATGGCTAGATTTGTTTATGGAATGTTATTGTAGACATGCGACAATGAAATTCCCCCGCAGATGCAATTCAGTCCAAAATAAGCACTACTTTAGTGTTCCCTTTCACAACCACTATACCTGTTCTCCAGCCTGCACTGTGTGAGAGCTCTGTTTCATGCAATGGAACCTCACAGTGACTGCAAAAATTAGCCTCACAGAAGCAAAAGATAGTTCTTGAAAATAAGTTCCCCACTCAATAAAATACAGGAGTTCTTTCAAATCCAGGAATTTATTTATTTTTTTCGTCCAAAGTCCTTTCTATTGGTATTATGCAGAAAGCAAAACAGAAATACAGCTTATTCCATTTTTAAGCATCGGAAATGCCCATAAACACATCCTTTCCACATCCAGTTAACTCAACAATCATAATTGTCAGAAGCTCAGAGAACAGAAATTTATTAAATTGCTCATTTTCTCCAAGTAGTGATAACTCTAGTGCCAATAGTCATCCCTGGATAATGTCAAAATATTGAGGAAATAAAATACACCAGTAAGCAAACAACAGGGTTTAGAAATTGTATGCCCTAAGCAGCATTTTTAAAAGAAATCACTCTTATTTTCCCCATGAAAGAAAAAAAAATGGTGTTCACACTTGCTCTCATTTTGCTTACATTTGTGAAAAGAGCAACAGTTGCTACGGAGAATTAAATAAGCGAAAACAGAATAATATTATCTATTTATTGATAACGGGGAAGGGTAGTAAAATAATGTGTTCAAGACAGACTGTGGGTTAGCAAAGCAGGTACTACTGAGTGCCAGCTCTGCAAGATATCAATGCCAATTTGTGGGAGGTAGTTTTTCACTAGCAGCATCTGGCTTTTTGGCAGACTCTCTGGGCTGTTTCACTGACAGTTTCAGTTCCTCTATGTTGGTCACTTGGCTATGTCATTTGTTGGGGGAATAGTCTGCTCTGCTCCAAAATGCAACATTTTATACCACCTCTACTCCTGATTCTTAGATCCTCTATTGGGATTTTTTTACCTGTATACCTGCTTGACAACAATTTACTCTGAGCAGTCTCGCTAGTATCAACAGGATTACTCAGAAAGTTGTCCTGAAGAGATTTGACAGCATAGATGTACTAGTGTCATCATTCCAGAAAACCATTTTCATTAAGGTAGAGATTATAACAGTAAAAGGGTTCTTTAGGGGGTAGAGCTAATATAGGTCTCTCAAATGAAAAAAACAGCTGTATCAACAGCAAGGGGTTTTTTTTGCAGATGGACCTGCACCTATGTTGCAGTGTTTTCCAATGTAAGTATATTGATTTAGGGTTTCTAGAGCACAGTATATCCAAGAATCTGCACAGGTGCACTTAAAGATAATTATAAACATAGAATAACACCCATTTTAATAAGACAAAGAAAATCAAATTCTAAAGAAGACATTCATTCAAAGCAAAATGGGAGTATTGCACACTGCAGAGCAACCTCTATTAGATGTCCCTGAACACGACAGATACATATGAAGCACTTGGCTTCTCTTCTTTGATCTTTCAGTACATATTTCTCCAGCCTCAGAAATGCAATTTTTATTTATTGCAGTCACACAAACAAAAGTAACACATCATAGCAAAATTTCCTTACTTATTTTTTTCTGCATTTGATTATTAGGTGTATTCATTTCTTTATAAAATAGAAATAAAGATTGCTTTTAAAATAAATTTATATTTTCTTAATCTTGGAAGTATTTTCATTTGTAGAAATAATATTTACAGAAGATAAAGACTGGGTTTTTTGTCAATTTAATATGAAATACTTACAAAAATATTTTTGTAAGTACTTTCCATAACAATGTATCCATTAAATATGTGTTGTCATGTCTAGCAAATGGCACTATTTGTGAAAAAGAAAAGGGAGAAAACTGGAATTTGTAATAGAAGGATTTATTTCCTGGTTTATGTTTACACCTGTGAAGTACGTGGTTATTTCCCCTAATATTAATGTCACAACATATTTTGGAGATGTCTAGTATACTAATTCTGGCACTGTGATTAGCAGAACGCAAAAAGCAAGGTTGTCGTGTTTTCAAATGCTCTACCATTAAAAATAGGATTTAAGGTGTTCTGAAAACCTTCCCTTTGAGATTGATTCCAACATCATCATATAGTCCAATTGCAAATAGATTTTAAAAACTTCCTCAAAGTTACCCTTAGTATTTTTTAAATATAGAAATTCTGGAGGTTTTTTGATAGTACAGTGTACAGAAAGACAAGACAATTTTGCCACTTCACGAATTCTAACAATGTCTAACTCTCTGTACTTCGTAGTGCCTTAGGGCTCTTTCTTCAAGCAACTAATTTATGAAACTGCAGATTGGAAATACTTAATGCTTTTTGTAATGAATGACAAGCTGTGAATTCTATTCTGTAGAATATATTATAAAATCTTATGTTGTGCGATGCAATAGGCAAAATTTGATACTAGCAGCACTTCATGTATATATATTCAGAAAGTAAAATTACCCATTAAAAGACAGATTTGAGATTTTAAAAAGGGGTTTATTGTCCCATTTGTTACTGTCAATCCTCTACTGGATTAATGGATGTCAACTCTTTCAAATCAATGATGGCATGAAATTTGACAGAAAATACATCTAGAAGAGTGTAACTTCAAATTAAAAGCCTGAGCAACAATGGAGAGATATCCACTGAAAAATCTTGTACCTCCATACTTAAAGCCAAGACAAAACTTTCCACCAAATAAGAACATATTCCTTGATCACAAACCACAAGCATTACTGTGCATCAGGGGAAAAATTAAAATAAAATAAAAACAAAACAAAACAAAATAAAACCAAACCTCCCCCAGTCTTAAGCTAGATGATAAAGCTAGATCATAATATCTAGATCACCTGTGGCTGTCCAACTTGATATTCAAGAACATGGAAAAATAGAAACTTCAGCTTTATTTGGGATTACATTTGTTGCTGAGATCATGAACAATAACAGAAAGATGTTCACTGACATGTATTCCTGAGTGCTCCACATGCCAGACATTTAAACCAGGATAGCCTTTTTCTTATGTTTGAAAGTTTAAAGCATTAACCTCAGGTATTGTCTACTTACTCAATATGAAGTAATTGAAATCAGACTGTTCAAGTACTGACATGCAAATGTACCATTGGAAGAGTTGTCCAGTCACAAGACCAGGTCTCACAAAACTTCGATATTTTCATCATTTAGAAAGACTTCAGTGAAAAATATTTTTCCCATACTACCTTAAACAGGTTTTATTTTAAGATATGAATAAGATTAGATGTAAAACTGCATTAGGAAGCTTCAATATAAGAATCCTTATTGCCTATAGAAGCAAAATTATTTATCTACTATAGATCATATCACTAGTGGCACGTCTTTCTCAGCAATTTTATTATACACATCTAATTGAGAAGTTTATAACATGGCCAAAACCATTACACTCCGAGGCAAAATTTGGTGGGAAATGTCATGAAGAGTAATAAAAACACTAGCTTATTTTCATACATTTTTCTAATAATTAGTTTAATCAGCCCTAACACATTAGAATTACAAGATTTTCCCAGTCAACACCTTATAATATTATTACATAACACTGCTGAGATTCAGACCTGTAGTTCAGAGGACAGGTGATGAAAAAGTTAAGAAAAATGAAGGGACATATAAATCCTGTTGATCAGTTCTTAAAAGACAAGCTGATAAGTTTGAGAACACATTAAAAAGCCATTTTTTGTTTGTCTGTTCTAACTATGTTGATGAGCCACCATGTCAGTGTGACAATTATATGCCTTAAAGACAGGTATTTTCTTTTTTTTTTTAATGGTAACACAATAGAGATGGGATTTGAAGGTTTAAGCAACCTTAAATGAAAACTAGAATTATTTTTCAGTTTAAGGTCTTATCACAGCTAAGGAATGGTATAAATAGATGCATTTTAAATTAGCACATAGGAGACTAAGAAAAAGTACTCATATTAATTCCCTTCTGTTCTGCATTGTCAAAACAAAATAGGTAGCTTTAGCATTCATGAATTTTAGAGACATTATTTAGTAATTCAGAGTAACATTTTGTTTATATTTCAAACTTCTAAAACAGTCAGAGAGAAACTTCACTTTTGTTCCATTTGTGAAGTCATGATCTGTCTAGAGTTTAATTTTTTGTGTAATAATGCAACAAATACAACAGTGTAATTTGAAGGAAAATACTATTTATGATTGGTTTGCAACTAATGCAGTCCAGAAATACCATACGAAGAATGAGACTGCTACCTAGTTATTGTAACAACATTGTAAGAGGCTAGACTCCTTGGTTTTCTTGGATAATTCAATATATGAGATGCCCTGGTATAAAATGTTTTCTGAGAGATACGCTGATGAACTGTGTCTCATGGCTCTCCTAGTTCTGTATTTTTTCTCATTTGGACTCAAGGATGTGTTTAACGGAGTTCACCTTTATGCAAAAATCATTTTGCCTCCCTACTTGCACCTCCTCTTATAAAGCAGTACTTTACATGTCAACTTGTCAAACTGGCTTGCTGCTGCAGGACAAAGCTAATGTTTCAACCCCAAGGTATTGTGCTGTTCCTTTCAGTTTCCTTTCACAGTTTAGGAAGGGATATATACCGAATGTAGCTGCCAGTGTCAGCAACACCCATTAGATATTATATTTTGTGTCACTAGAAATGATTGCTAAGAGTTTTGCTCTGCTTCAGTTGCTCTGAATTCTGAATGACCTACATCCCTTTTTCCTGGACATCAAAAGAGACAGCCTTAATGAGAAAATGTCATTTTGTAATCACTTTTATCCTCCTTTCTGCAGAATAAATTCCATAAATGTGGTCTTCTAAACAACTACTGTATGACCATGAAAGGCTGATCTGCATTGCTTATGATTCTGATAGCTGCCAAATTTGCCCTGTGTGTACTCACGGGTGCTAAGTCTAACTGCAGTATTTTTCAGCAAAGGTCAGAAGTGAATTAAAAACCTCTGGTACGAAAGGCCTCATTTCCTTGGAATGCCATTGTAAAGTTGTATCTGTACGTACATTTAATTTATACCTTGCAATACATTTAAGATTCAGAATTAACCATCGGAAATGTTAACAGTTATCTGTAAAATGTGTGTAGGCAGAATGTGAAGGGTAGTTCAACAGATTGATTCTAAAATGTTTTGGATAGTTGCAAGGTTTTGGCTAACTCTGTCAAATACTGCAAGCAGTACTGGATAGTCTGTCCCAGCAAAATCCTACCTAGGTCCAGGATACATAAAAATTATGGACACATTCATTTTCATTTCAATTTCCAAGATGATTCACTATATTTGCCCCATAAAACACATGACAAGAGAATATAACAGGTACTGTGTTGTACTAAGCACTGTAGGAACAGAAAGCAAATGTAGTCTCTGTACCAAACACATTTCTGCAGTCTTGACTTTTTTTTTTTTTTTCTACTTGCATAATTTAAAATCTATGGTACAGTTTACAGTTCAACTGTGTGTTGCAATAATCTCAAGAAGGAGAACTAGAGCCTGTGGTTGAAAACGAAATCTTTACAATTTGCTTTCAAAAACCAGCAGAGAGCTTTGCTTAAGCATTGTTTCTGACACATCTACAGATATCATTTGTAATATTCCCTGTATGAAATGGAATCTACATTTTCAACAATTTATCTGAAATAGCATAAATCTTATAATCATAGCATAATTGTTACTGTCACGCAATGGAAGAACAAATTAAAGTCTGAAGTTTCATAGCTGCTTTAGTTCCTGTTAATACCTGAATTTCATAACCCTCACTTCTGGTCTTATTCCTCTTAGATAAAAGTATTAGCAAATCCACGGAACTTCTCTATTCGGTATATCGCAGTTTACACTTCCCAGCTTGCCCAGTGTTATTTTTGCAATATCAAATCATCATTTACCTTATTTTAAAAAGATTATTAACCTTTTAAAATATAACAGGAAGGAGTTGAATTACAGATTGGTATTGCTACTGTTGATAAAATAGTAAAAAATAACAGCCTTGGAGAAAAAATAAACAATTTATCTGGTAAAAGTTTTACCTAGAAAGTCAGCAGCAGCAGTCTCCACCAGTCTTTTCCACTCACCAGCCATGTATGACTGAAACGCAGAACCTCTATAGTCTTATCTGGAAAGTGAATAATTTCAAAAATTTATCACCTTAATTGTTGGCTTTTTAGATTTCTATGTCTAAAAGCAAGCCTTTTGTACATTGCAGAAGTATAATTCTGTGTTTCCATCTTCAAAATCTCACTGCATAGAATTATTTTGCAATCACTAATCTGATCATTACTTTAGTTGCAGCCAGTATATTGACACTGACTCCACGAAATGACTCTGTGATAATATTTCTTGACAATATCTGCATTAGACACAAAATCATAGTATTGTTAAATTAATGCAATAAGCATGGAATTATTCTGTATCCAGCAATGCTCTTTATTCTTAGAGTAGAATTCAAATTACAGTTTGAACTACAGCTAAATTCTTTCTTGTTATGTGCTGTACAACTATATAAATTTAATGGTAATTAAATCTCTTAGAAGGGATGTGGAATATACTTACACCCCCATCTAGCCTATTGATGGATAATAGCAATGAAAGGGTTGTGATGTAGCTTTGCTACCACTATTATGGTAGGAAGTGTACTTTAACACCTTATATTCCCATGTACTTGCATTTACTTAACAAAAAAAAAAAGTGGCTTCTTAGTACAAATCACTGTTGTTCCATTGATTTCAACTCAGCTTTGTCAGTTTACATCTGCTGAATGTCAATTCCAGTCTACTAATAGTTCACATGAAGTGAATTTTCCACTTAATTTGTATTTTGAGCTGAAAAAAACCCATGACTTTTCTTTTGAGTTGAAGGCTAGACTTTTTCTCTATCCTTTCACTCAAGAATTGTCTGCAACATAAAAGGAAAATTAAAAGGAGTAACATAGGCTTTCTCCTTATTAAGGACGTATGGCAAAATAAATTATTTATTAATGCAGCTTTTAATACAACAAGCCCTAAAAACTGAGTCTAGCTGTAGAAGGATGTGGATGCTTGAAGGTTTTCAGGAAACCTGTGACTTAAGGCTTCAGTGTGAATGCTTCTTTTTATTTCAAAAAACCCAGAATGAACAAACCTTAGGCAGTAAAAATCACTTCAGAAAAATACATAGGTATTGCCAATAACTTGACTGTTTGTCTTTAGCTATTCTGATTTGCAAACAAATGAGTTCATGCTGCTGTTTTCCTCTCTGTATAGTTATTAAATATATAAACAAAAAGTACTCCAAAGAGAATGCAAATGAATCAAAACCTTTTCATCAAAAGGGAGAAAGATTTAAGACATATCTCTTGTACCTGGGAAAGGGAGTAATACCAATGTGTAGGTGGATTTTCTGATCACTAAGCTTTTATGAAGTTTAACAGTACTAAGGGAATTATAGCTCACCATAGTAATGGTAGTAGGCTGTCATCTAGGCAATACTTCTAGGAATTTTAGAACAAAATCCTGGTTTGCAATTTCAGATAACTGATTTACATCTGTGGTGTCAAATTCAAAAATGATAAATAAATTTACCTCATATGACACTAGGCAAGTAGAAGAGAGACTGAAGAACTAGTAGCCAATTCAAGATAATAGTCAAAAAAGCAGAAGACAACTCACGAATCTCTGAAGTTTTGTGCTGTAACATGGGAAACTCATTACGTAAAGTCTTGTAAATGATCTACAAGCACATCACTGAGAAGAGAGATGATACTTAACTAGTTTAGTTTCACCATTCATCTCTAGAGGATGCAAAATTAGATATCATACTTTTCCTGTTCATTTTCTCCTGCTTTTGACAGAAATTTAGAATGCACTCTGCTGGCACAAAACATAATGGTGCTAATTATAAGAATAATCTCAGTAAGTGTTGTTTGTGAATATAACACACTGGCATTCCTATAACAGAAAGCCACAAAGAAGACAGGGCTGAGGTTTTTTCTCTTAATCTGTTTTATTGTCATGTGAACTATACCAATTAGATGGTAAGACTGTACTTGTACCTAAATGTGATACTCTTGATTTTCAAGAGAATTTTGTAATTTCTAAATGCTTAAATCTCATTCCAGTTTTGTACTACTTGCTTCCTTAGAGAGCATCTCTCAGTTTGGTTTAGTGAGTTTAGAGAAGTGTATGTGTTATGTTAATTTAGAAGTAAACCTAAATTGCACTTAGCTATTGATGAATGTGAATGATGCTACTTCTGTTCACATTTACTTGCTGTCCTCTCTTGCCGAAGTCTCAGCATAAATTGCTACTTCATTTTAGTATTTATTCTTTTAAATAGATGTTAAGTTTGAAGAACATATGTTAAGTGATAAAGGTGTTTATTTTTTGTGATAGAAGAAATGTGGGACAGTGGGATTTTTTTCCAAAACAAAAGTAAAAATCAGTAAGGTTTTCCTAAAATATACTTATGGTTGGTAAACATTAACAGCTTACTTGAAATTATACCCTTTGATGTTGGTATATTTACGTCTTATACAACAGTGTATAACAATGTATTTCATTTTTGTGTGAGAACATGATCTCCTCCTACGGTTTCATTGACATTTTTTGAACACTGAGAGATGGTAAACATTAGTTAGCTGTATGCAAGCCTTGCTTCTGAAAAAAAGAAGTGCACGTCTTGGAAATGTTTCTGATATCAATTTCTAATACATGTAACTGTACACCAAGAACTAAATTTAGATTTTGGAATTAATGGTGATTAAAAGGATTGGAATAGCAGACTTAGATGCAATTATAGGTGAAATTCTGCTCTAAAAATAAATGTCAAATGATATTAAGAGATTGTTCTGTTTATTGATCTAAGGAGTCAGCAAAAGAATTCTTACTGCAACATGGGTGACACTAGTGACTTCTTCAAAATGATGCTGTTTCTGCTGCTAATCTATGCTGAGCAAGGTAATGAAAAGTACTTGTGGTAGAAAAGTGCTGAAGAGTCATAAACATTTATTCTAATGCAGATACTATTTAGATTCTGAAACGGAAGAAAAATTAGGAATGCTAGCACACTTAGTGCCTTTCAGTGCACTTCAGTGTTCAAAATTTACAAGGTAATGAGGCCAAAACCCCAAACTGTCAAATATATAGCACTAAAAAAAACCAAAAAGACGGAGTGAAAGAGAATATCAGGTTCTAGTGAGCAAATTCTACTTTCAACTTATTGTAAGCAGGAAGGAATGGAAAGAAAATATTTATCTTGTGTTTAAATTGAAACCTGTAGGGAGAACAGGCAGGTACATTGTAAAAAAATACGTTTCCTTTGGCAGTGTCATTTTAACTAACTTAGAAAAAAATTAACAGAAAGAAGGATATGTTCTTCTACTTTTGTTGTTTTAACTAGATTTACAGCAAATACAGAGCATGCTGGATGCCTAGTACAGAAATAAATGAACTAACAGCATGTATTCATGCTCTTAAAACTCATACAGTGAAAGGGAAAAAAATTCCATACATATAGCATATTACTGTTCTCAAGTAGCAAAACACAACAATTTGAATGGCCATACCCTGCATTTGTTGAGTGTTCATAAAAATTCATATCTACACTGGTCCTTCTGATCTGAGAAAGTTTTGCATCTGCTCAGATCCTGACTGAAAGAAGGAAGATTTAAACTAGATATAAGCAAAAAATTTTTAACAATGAACATGGTGAAACACTGAAATAGGTTACCCAGACATGTGGTGGATGCCCCATCCCTGGAAACATTCAAGGTCAAGTTGGCTGTGACCCTAAGCAACCTTATTGAGTTGAAGATGTCCATTTCATTGCAGGAGGGCTGGACTAGATGACCTTTAAAGGTCCTTTTCAACCCAAACTATTCTATAATTCTATGATCTTTTCCACATCTACCATTCTTAACACAGGTTGATAGTCACACATTTTGTATCTGCAAGTAAATCTAAATGAATATAAAAATGAGTATCATTACCCTATTGAACTGGTAGGGTTCTCTGCAGATCCTAGCTGGATATGATGTTAATACAGAAATGAGTAACAAACCTTCTAATGCTGTGGAGCATTTCTCTTGCCTTCAGAAAGGTAATTACCATCAGGGAAAACCAGGTGCAGGAGAAAGATGTCGAGAAATGAGCTGTCAATAAGGACTCTACTAATGGAGGGTAAGCTAACTGTTAATTATTCTTTACAGCATAATTTCCCTATTCCTCGTTTGCACATGAAGCCCAGTCTTTCATGTCTATATGGGTTGGAATATTGTCCGAGTCTTCTATCTCATTGCTCACATTTCTACATATGCACTATAAATGAAAAGCCTGTGGACCACTTCAAAATACTACACCAAAAAAAAATAAAGTATTAAGCATCAAGTTACTATAAGAAAATAAAGAGAAATAAAGGAAAATATAAGCCATCACTCACATAACTAAGAGCACTGAAGTACTTACTGGATCCTATGTTAGGGATTGCAATAAAAGTTCAGCAAGTTCAATTTCAATTTGATGAAACTGTCTTAAGTGATAGCAGTATTTAGACAGAATCAAGGGCAGAAAGGTTGGAATCAAGTCCAAGTGGCTGGGAGTATCCAGGGAAATGCTATATTGTACCTGACCTCTATTATGTATTTAAAAGGAAAGTATGGAAATACTTGGTCCTATAATTTTTTTTTCCTCAACCAAAAATGTATATAAAATTGCTGATAGTGACATTTGTAGGATAAGTGCATTTGGCAGTGAATTTTACAAATTGTGCTTCATTAAAGTTTAATGAGCACTGTGCCGGAAGACTAGAAATACTGCTCTGTGCTAATGTGTCACTGCAAAAATTGCCATGTGCCAGACAGCTCAAAGATAACGATGCCCAGGGATAACATTTTTTTCCATTCTTTTTTTCCCCTAAAAATTTGTGGGCTATATAAATCATTCCCACTCTGTCCCCCTGCTCTCCTTTCAACAAAAGCTTTGATTATGAAAAGCAAGAAAAACACATTGATCTATTTGCAAAATCTCCTTATCTTTTTAATGATCTCCAATTCTTGCATCACCGAATGGGTGCTCTTTATATGCTGGGTATTAATGGAACTGATGCCTGATGTAACTACAATGCATTGCATTCTTATTGGAAAAGATTGTCGTGCTACAGAAATATAAAAATGACATCTACAGGTCTCTTGTCTTTGTTTTAAATTGAACTGGACAATACTTAAAAATCAATAGAAAGCTATGTTGCAAGTTCTATATGTATTTTTGGAATTTGCTTTGTAAGCTTTTGCTACTATTCAGTCAGAGAGTTTGATTCAAAAGGCAACCTGCTGCTTTCTTGTATCACTTTCAGAAAACAAAGTGTTGCCAGTCTGTGGGATAATGGTTCATTGCAGTTATTTCAAAAGTAATATAGATTACCAGAAAGTGGAAGCAGCTGTCAGGACGCCTGACCAGATAAATGGGATTCATTTATGCTCTGTATACTGCTGCATGTGAAACAACTCAGGAAAGAAATATGGATTCTCCGGTACCTTAAGGTCATAACTGTGTTGTTCTCAACAGGAAGGATGTGAGTCTGGATGCAATTTTATATGAATCAGGTAGCAAACTTGAGACCAGCCTTGCCGTTGTCCTGTAGCAGGTGCACCAGCTGATTCAGCAGGAGCTGTGCATTCACTGGGCCTTCATAAATAAAATTATGGTTGGTGAAGTTATGTTACACAGAGATTGTGAACTGATGACAGACATTCGGGGTTTAATAACGATTTTAATAATTGAACCATGAATATTTAATAGTAATTAGGTTTTAACACTTCATATTTTTTAAAAATTAAACTTTGCAATTTTCAATATTTTTTAACCTCTTATTAAACATTAATATTTGATTTGTTTAAAAGACTTTTTCAGTAAGACTAGAAAGTCTTAAACCACCTTAACAAGGAGGTTATGGTTTATTCTGTAAAATGTATATTTTAATAACTGTCAGGTATAGATACTTTATTTCTGTAAAAGGTATTAAAATGTCACATATTCCTCCAGGAAAAAGTCCAAAGAAAGGTAGAAGCCATAAGAATGAAATCCACTTTGTGTGTCACATACGAAGTACCAGTCTAGACCCCTATCCTGCATGAGGAGACTGCTGAGATTTGCTTCTGTGTGGCAAGCACCACTACACTTCGACATTGTAGGAGTTTAGCAGAATACATACACAACTGTATACCAGACGAACACATAGCAAGCACATGTACAAAATATGTTCAAATAGATCACTACTTGTTTTATGACAGTATTATATATCTAAGGTTTTCAGCAAACATTGCTTGATCTGACTAAAAGGATTGAAGCATGAGTAAGACCATCATAGAAATGGTCTCACGTGAGAAGGCTTCTTACAGTGTAAGAGAGCTTAGAGTTCATTACAGAGCATTATTTTTCCCTTTCTGTTGTTCCTGATCATCTTCATGAAGCAAAGGTAAAATCTGCTAATCAATCATTGTGGGAGTGCTTGGGTTTTATAAGGCTCTGATTGAGAAGCTGCTTTTCAGTCTTTCAGAAACAGTTGCAGCAAAAGGAGGAGCTTTGCTGTGTATTGAAACTTCCTGGAGTTATGGAATGATAAGTCTCTATCACATTTTTCTGGTCTATGTTCCCAATTCTCATGGAGTCTGACACTCTCCGTCCTTGCACAAAATACCATTTCTATCAGCAAAGTTTTCTTTTCATGCCATACTTAAAAGCTAGAAATAGCTCCATATAGCTGTTCAACTAACTTCCAAAGCCAGTGTGATCACATGTTCTTTGCAGAATATTACAAGACTGGAGGCAATACTCTCCACATTTCTGAGCAGCCCTATTTGCTCTACAGGAAACATAATTCCTATTAATTTGCAATGCTGCTTAAATAAGATTCACTTCCACATTTTTTCAGATGCATAGGAAACACACATGTCACAGGATTTTAGTCCCTTCTGTAGTAGAATTCACTAGGTTGCCTGCAGAGACAGTGGAATAACCATTTCTGGAAGCTTGAAAGAAAATTTTTCATGGAGTGCATATTGATTTAGATCCAATTTACATTACATAGCAGCAGAGATAGAAACTGGAGGCAAAGCAAAATTATAGGATCTAGGAACACTCCTGTGTCACGACTGCAGACCCTGTGAAATCCTAATCATGTTCAAAGGACATGAGCACACCCTAGGAAGGACATTTATCAACATGGGAATCAACAAGATGAGACTAAGATCATAGTACGGTATGTACCCACATACCAACTTCACTGCTTTTTAACTGATTTCTTAAAGACACCTCCATACTTTTTAATACTCAAAGATATAATATACCTATTTCCCTAATAGGACTTACGTCTATTTTTCAGATCGTATAAATTTTCAATTTTTTAAATATCCAAATACATATGTAATGGAGTAAAACTCCTTTCTGCTAGTCAGGAATCCAGCAGTGCCTTGTTATAGACATGAGTGTTTCAGGTTCCACATAAAGGAACCAGGCACATCATCTTCTGTATGATATATATCTGATCAGAAAATTTTGTAGTCTTCTACCTAGACAGTAATATATTATTTTCTTATTTACTTGCCTTGATCATTCTATGTGAAAATTCAGATGAAGAAGACTGTCGCGGTTTGGCCTCGGCGGCAACACAAGCGCCACGTGGCAGGCCATTGGTTCCGCCGCCCCCCAGTGGCGGGGAGAGGATGGGAAGGAAAAGGCAGGCTCGTGGGTTGGGACAAAAACTGTTTACCAGAATAACAGGTATTGCAGGGAAACAGTAACACAGATGGAGGATACAAACACCAGTACGATACTGGCTGCAGCCTGGTCCTGACCACCACCGACACCGCCGAGCCGCACCCCAGCGCCACCAGATATACGCCTATGCTGTGACGTCACCACGCCTACTTCCGGTTGTGGCCCCTCCCCTTCCCGGCCAGATCTCTGCTGTTCCCGGGCCCTGGTGTACATGGGGTGGGGTACCTGTGCCTGATAGAGCCGGGGGAGAATCCACCCCGTCCCTGCTGGAAGCCAGGACAAAGACATGCCACAGTTACCAATGGTCATTTATCCAAGCATTAGTCCTGTGAGTCAGTCAGATACAGTCTAGAAAACTGTCCATATATGATATTTTGATTTTTTAAACTTCCTTTATGGAACATGCAAAATATCCTGGAAGTAAGAGGCAAAAAATCATTAAAGTTACAAGCCGAAAGTATGAACTGTCTGTTTCTCCAAAAGACTACCAGTTATCTGATTAATGTGTCCAGATTCCGACTGGAGTCCCAGAGTCACCCTTGATTCTGTCAACATGAAAGGAAATATTGGTGGGAATATGCTAACAAGTAACCAAGCATTTTGGTCACAGCTTGAATCAGTTTTTGAATGGATGAAAATGATGGAAATGTCTTAAGCCAAAGAAAATTGTTAATAATTCCTGCATAAAATTATGCAGGAATTATGTTGTGAATCAGACATTGCAAGATAAGGTATGTATTTGTACCACTTCAGCCAGAAGAAATGGAACTGCTGTCAAAGCAAAGACATTAGCTTTAATAAATATTTTTTTCTCAACTTTACATTAGATGTGATCTACTTCAATTGAGAGAGTTTAAATCCTTCAGTGACATAAAACCATATGTCTTCCTATTAAATTATCAATCCTTATATATATTATTACAGATCATTCACGTATTTTCATGTTTACTTGAAAAAACTCTGCATACTTCAGAATTCTGTGTAACAGAAATTACCCATGGATTTCTAAAATAAGTGCTTACTGTAGGTGAGAGCAGCAAGATGGAATCTCCTCTGGATTAAATGAGACAGCAATGTTTTCCATGGAGGATTTTTAAAATCCAAAATTGAGTGCTTTATTATTACAAAAGAAATGTAATTAACACTTTATATTTATAATCTTGCATCACCTTGAGGGCATTAATTGGCCAAGACTGTGTTGTTACCCCTCTTCTACACACAGCTGATATTAACTTGGAGGAACCAAAGGCTTGGACAAAACTGGCTACATGGACAAGGAAAAGTCCCCTTTATTTGACTTTGCCAAACCTGGGTGCCTGAAAGGAAGCTGTGCTAAGGGTCTGTCATTGCCCTTGCCAGATCTGAGTACAGTAGACGACTTTATAAACATATCTGTTCAGCTGCGGTTTAGCTGGTAGAGCAAGAAAATAAAAATTCCTAAATGAGTAAGTAGAGGTTTGTTGTTTTCTTTTTATCTGAAATGAGGCAAAGGGAGAGGGATTTTAAACTGTGGATGCTTATGCAGCAGTTTTTTGACAAGGGACCAATTTTAGGATTATAAAGTAGCATAAAGTGATTTGCACAAAGATGAAAAGGGCAGTAAGTGGGCAGATTTAGGAAACAGCTGAGGTAAAATTGGAGGACGCCAACTTTACTTCTATTCCTGAGACTACTAAAGCTGAGAAACTGTTTGGGGAAAAAAAGTTTCATATTTTCTTTAATAATGATATAAATACACTCTTCTAGATGATGTCTGGAATGCTCTTGGTCCTGTCAGAAGTCTTCTCACATTTATCGTGTGTAATGTCAGCAGGGTCTTTTTTGGCAAGAAAGCTTTATACCTGTGACCTTGATGTAGTGCTAGCCTTTCTATGTGATCATTTTTCTTCTCTTTGTGACAGATTTTGAAAGCATGGGGTAAGAGTTTCTGACGAATTCAGTGATCTTTTCTTGCTGAGAGCTCAGCCTTTTTTGACAGGTGAGTGAGTCACTTTACGAAAAACCCGACACCACTTATATGAATCATAGTTACTTTTATTGCAGCCATCTATTTCTACTCTGCACTAGATGAATCAACTTCATTAATTCGGCTAATATCACAACAAAATTGATTTCTTAATGTGTGCATATCAATAAAATTACTCTTATTTAGCACATTATATCTGATCCAACCTGAGTGTTACACAACTAATTTTGGCTTGTCTAATGATCACTAGCAAGAAAAAAATTTATTGTAACCCATGCTGACAGTAATAAAAAAATCCAGACAACCTAAAGGATCTCTTAGCAGCTTGACATTGAGCCAGGAAGCTCTTACAACATCTGAAGACACAAAGGTCAATCTGACGTGGAGGTGTAAAGGGCATCCATCCCAAAGACAAAATATTATCACCTTAGAAGTGTGGTTGGGAGGGAAAAACAGGGGTGGTACAGAGGGTGGGAGCAAGGAGAAAGATTTGCTAAGCAGAACACTTTCCTGATGGGCAAATCTACCACCTGCAATGGAGTAATCAGAATTTTCAGCAAGCTTGTGTAACTGCACGGAGACGATCTGCTGTCCCAAAACCAGTACAGTGTTTGAAGGAAGTTGTGCCAGTGTTAATCAGTATAACCATCTAGCTTGGATGCAGAAGCGTTTCAAACTATTGTGCATGACACAGGAGAGAAATAAATGGTACACTGTGGCACCCAATTTATTTTTAAGAATGCAAAGTATTGAATGGCCAGTAGAAGAAATGTTGTCATAAATACCTGTAGAAATTAAAAAACAGGTTTCCACACCAAGTTTTTTAGAAGACTTGATTAGGAAATTAAAGGTTTTTCTCTGGGATTGTTAGTAAAACTCTTTCACTGGGGATTTCAGCATACCAATCTGCTGCTAAATAATTTGTTATTTTTATGGTCTGACTGACCATTTCAGAGCAAGGGATACAAGATTGTGGTAAAATAAACTAAAATGCTAGATCTGACTACCTGTGTTGTGGATATTTGTATCTGCAGTCTGTAGGTTGGGATGTTTATCATTTCATGAATGTGTCTGACTGAAATCAACTTTTCCTTTAGAGACGAATTTTTGCACAAGGCTTAAGCAAATAAGGTCTTTCTTAATCGTTGCTTCTCTCTGTAATGGTCTGCTTTCAATTCAGTAAAATCCCTGTGTGCCTTCAGAAGGCTGAAGATGAAGTAATTCAAGTCTTAAAAGTGAAATTTTTTTCTTATATTAGTGGAATCGTGCTGTATGTTTCCAGGCATACTGGTAATAAACTACACCTCCATATTGATTTCTTTAGCATAGATATATGTGCTATGTTGGTGAATGGTCTTATTAATATTCATTAAATTCTAAAGAGCTCTCTTTTTAATGTATCTATTTAGGAAATGAATAATTCATGCATGTATAGGAAGCTCAGTGCTGTCACTTACAGCATAGACCTTTGGTGATCTAAGAAGGTATTTGAACTGAAGGACACTCTAAGATGTGCAAAGCAATTGAAACATTGAACATTGCTCAGCTTCCTACCACCAAGGGCATTTTTTTATTTTGAAAATTTCACTGACTCATCACTCTTCTTAAAGCAGACGTTCTCAAATATGCTGTAGTGGAATCGTACATATTGTTTACAGATAAATACATACTTTACAAAAGCTAAAATAGGGATAATTTGTTCAGTGTATAAAAGGCACGTGGGCCACTTGCAAGACTTTTTATCCTCATGTATGCTGGTAACTGATGAGAATGATGGCTGTGGAGAGCATGATGTACATGCAAATCACTGTCCCAGAGTGTTGGTTTGCATTGTAGAAGACTCATGGTGGTTTTAGTCCTACCTTAAACTTTATACATTTCTTGCAGCAGGTCTTAATTTCTCAGTGTTTGGGAGTTCTACGTCTCACATTTTGTCCCCACTCCTAGAACACACAGCACAGCTATTTGCTATGTGTTTGGGACTAGCATTTATATCCATACAATGTTTTGTAAGCCTTTTTCTGTATCTGTGTATCAGGATGCACCAACATTGTTGTTAGTTTCTGTCTGTATATGTAATATGACTAATGCTCGTATGAGTGATTATAATAACTAATAAATGATATAGAGTTACGATTAATAACACAATATTTATGAATAACTATTTGTAAAATGAGGATAATAAACACTGAAAATAATACTTCTATGACAAAGTTAAAAGTTATGTCTGTGTGGCGAAAAATGAAAAGGTCTTCTCTGAGAGGTTCAAATTAACAATTTGTTTGGATTTTGCTCACAGGTCCAGTACACCACTGACGCAGGTCCAATGAGTCCAATGGCGAATACACTATTGCAATTTAAAAACAATTCACGAAATACACTATTGCAACCTCCAAGCAATCAACACAACACAAACCACAGTGCACTAGATATTAATAGCTTAAAATAGTGCACCAATCATGATCTTAGTAGCATGCCATATACCATACATCTGTTTCTTAATCACTTAGTCTGGGAAATTACCCTGTACTCTCCTACGGGCTAGCTGTATCCTTGAAAGACTCCCCATTTTTCTCCCCAAATCTTATGGTTTATATTTCTTGATTCAATGAGGGTGCAAGATTATGCTGGAGTGGATTACCCTTTCTGGAATGTTTGTCTCTGGTGGTGTGATGGCTCCTAAATTTCTGTTGCTAATTTTGTGATGTCTAGCACTCAAAGTCAGGGGAATAGCGGTGGGATGGGACTCAGGGCATTTTGTTTGTTAAGGCTCCATTCGGTTTCAGATCTTATTGTGATGCAACCCCAGGCTTAGCCCTTTTTGCGGCTCTACCCAGGTCGTCTTTGCATTGACAAGACACGGCAGAGACAAAGATGAGTCGAATGAGAACTTCCTGCATCTCACCCATTGTGTTCTGAAACCACCTTGGCTGGGTGCTCCCACACAGTCTGCTAATATATTAGTGTAATGCCTGACAAGATGATGTTATTTGTAATAAATTGTGCCCACTTCTTTGAGGTTGTCTTACACCATTTGTCTTTTCTTATTAAGAGCAAAAATCTCAATATGCCTTCAGATGCCACAGTGAAGTGTCCAGTATAAAATATACGGAAAAAAGAAACTTGCATTATTCTTTTTGTAATTATTCATCAAGCTACAGTCTAGAAAAGCAACAAAAAGGCCATGTCAAGAACACTTAAAGCCACATAACAGCCCTTGTACACAAGGTTATACAGAGACTCAAAAAGCTCTGCAATGCTTTCTTTCTCAGACAAGTTCTCCATCTCAGTGCACTGTCCTGTATCGTTTGTCTTGATGAGCCTCCAGCACATGTCTTTCTTTCTGATCAGTTCGAGCACAAAACTTTATTTAAAATTAAATATATCCTTTCTTCCCATTAGAGGACTTAAAAGACAGATCAGAGACAGAAATGTCTAGTTGCTTGGACTGCAAAAGAAATATGTGAGACTGGAGGAAGGAAGGAAAGCCCTGTGGTCTCCACCCACCCATGAACAACTTTATTATTATTTAGATAAGGAAATTTAAATTTTATTACAAAGCTTTGAAAAAGTAGTGTTTGACATGGTGAAAAATCAGAATTTCAAGAAATATTGAGACTTAAAATAGGAAAAAGATATGCAAAAATATGCCTTTCCAGTTTACTCACAGAGAATTAAAACAAGCTATGAGTGTTGTTCATGTTTGATACTTGGTCACCTTTTTTTTTTTTTTTTTAAAGCAGTTCTTTTTAAGATCATGTAAAGAAACAAAGTTCACACACTCTCACCATACAGGTTATTAGAAAATGTTTATGCCATATAGACATGTCTATGCTGCTTCTTAATCATGGCTTGCTCACATACACAATCATGGTTAAAAAAAAAAAAGTGTTCCTCAACAGTTTCACCTTTGAGAGTTTTGTGAAAAAATCCAGCTTTGGAATTTATGCTCAAGCTGAAGGGAGCTTCTTTTCAAGCTTAACATGCAAGACTTCTAGCCTGATTTCAAATATTTTTAGTGTAAACATGCTTTGAGAAAAAAACGAGTAGAAGAATAAATATTTGTGCTTAAAAGAAGAAGAGTGGGCTCATAACAGAATAAAAATAATTTCATGTATGTAGAACAAGGAAAAGGATAAATTTAGTTTATTTGGTTGTGGGGGGGGAGTGGGGAGGAGAGAAAGAAGGGGAAGGGGAAGGGAACACTACAGTATACTAACAGCATCCTTGTACTCATGGTTTCTACTAAAATATTGATTGACCAGCCCTTTGTTGGACTATCCTTTCATTCCTCTTAAAACAGTCTCCCGCTATTCAGAAAACAGTCTCTCCTGCTATCCATAGAGAACTCTTTCCTATGACATCAATGATGGACTCAGAATGTCTCCAGTAGTCCTTACACTTATTTTCTGCTCTATGAAGGTCTTCTCTGTTGTGGTCCAGCAAATTTTTCTTACAAGTTTATTCTGTTATTTGTTTCATTTCAGTCAGCTTGATAAGCGTGAGACCAGGTATGGAAATTCACATGGAACTTGTATGATAAGGTTCAGAATTCGAATAAAAAATCAGAAAGTTAAAATTCTCCTGCACAGGTGAAGTGCAAAAACATGTCCAGGAATACCTGTGTTTCCTAGATGAAAAAAAAAAAAAAAAAGGAGAAAAGGTCTGAATCCACAACAAGTTTGATAAAAAAATAGTGTGACAGTTCTGTCATGTTTCACAAAGAAACTACACTAAAGAAGGCATTTACCCCTAAAAAAATTAGATTAATTTGACTTTGGAATATCTGTAGAAACTATTGCAATAATAATGCAATGTCAAATTATCCTGGGGGAATTTCTGTTCCAACTCCACTGAAAACTTTTGTCAGATCATTAGAAGCTTTCAAAGAGAAATCTGACCTCTGTGCCTTATAATACAGTGCTACAGAAAGCAAACTAGCTAGGCAAAGCCAAGAAAAGTACTGCAGAGGGAAATATCTTCTGGTAGGCTCATCAGCAGTGCCTAATTGGTCGTATGAGAAAGTATGAAGTGTTTGTTTCATTGCTGCTAATTGCTTTTTTTCATAGACATAGAGCTTTTGTCCTCTTTCTATTTTGATTTTGCTATGTGTGTATGGGGAAATTCCTAACAGCTGTGTAAAATGGAAATGTTTATCTCTGCAGAGGTTCTGGGAAAAAAAGCTGGACAGTCAATATATTTCATTATTGTTTTTTGGTTCTTCATGTCTAGTGTTCACAGGAAAAGGATCATTTCCCCATGAGATGCTGGCCTGTTGTGTAAAGCAGTATGGCACCGCATTACTGCATTGGGGCAGCTTAATCCAGAATAATTTCTTGCCTGACTTCAGCCCTACCAATTAGAAAGGCAAAAGAAAACAGATTGCTTTGCAGTCAGTATTTCCTATATACATAGCTGAGAGGCAGACAGGTTGTTTCGAAAGAGCCTCAAATGCTGAGAGTCTGGTTTATTTCTGACCCAAGTCCTGAACTATTCTTACTGAGGACAGAACTTTTAGGGCTAAGATCATGAAACCTTTGGTTTCTTGTCTTGTATTGCAAACTAAAACCAGGCAAAGAACACACATTGCCTTGAAAACAAAAGGAGACAGATACTGCTTCCTGACCTACTGTTAAATAAGTAGTATGTTTCATGGTTTCAGCTCACAGAGAGATGGCACAAAATTCAGCAACCTTCTCTGCCTCTTGCATCTTGTAGAAGCAATTTGCATTCTGTCATGTTCTCTCACACATGGTGTTCAAAACAATTAAAAGAAAATTGCACCCATTTTGCTCAGTGTAACAGGCTGAAAATTTCAAAGATAAGAAGCACTTCTCAGCATGAATAAACTCTGAAGTGCTTTTGAAAATAAGGTTTTTAATGATAATTGACATTAAAACCTTTATTTTCTAATACATTTCACAGTTTGTGCTTGTCAGGAAGTGCATGTTTTATTTGAAACTTTCCATTTGCTATACTGAGCGGAAGTGATACATTTTCTTCAAAATGAAAACTACTGAACCTTTTTTTTTGTATGTATTGAAAAAAATTACTATCCAAGGCTCACAAGAAATTCTCTTAACTTTCCCCACGTGCCTCATATTCATATTCATCTGGGTGGCTGTAAAACACAGAGAACAAGAGGCTTACACAGACTGCAGTGCATCTTCTTTCAAGCTCCTGAGAGAGGAAAATAACTTCCTCAGTCCATAAATCTAACTGAGATAGCATGAATAAAAATGCCATTCCTTCTTCTTCCTTCAGCCAATAGCCCTCCCTCTTGGCAGTGCTGTGATCAACAATGTACACTGACAACTGAGCAACTGCAAAATCAATGGCAAATGAAGAAATCTCCCGGGACAAGTTTTGCAAATGAGAATATTGATTAGTTTGGGGTGGGGGATTGACACACAAAAGTGTCAGTTTGTACAGATAAACTGAGCTACATAGGTAGACAGCACGTGTAACAAGGCACATAGTGCCTTCTGTGCATAACCAGTCTTGATAGCAAAGTCAAACATAAAGTCCTATCATCAACATATATAAATAATTTTACAACATAAAAATAAATGAAGGAGGGATAGACAGTTCTTTGGTTTCTTGAACAAAACACTCAATGATCTTAATGAATTAAGTAAATCCTTTGGGAATGAGAACATGGAAACAGCCATTCCCATTCCCCAGTAAGTTAAAGTACTGTTAAGTTGAACAGGTGTTCATTTCTGAGAGGGAAGACCTAAAAGAAAATGACTGTGTAAAATAAACTGTGGGACATATGTATGTTTTGACAACAGAGAGAGCAAGTGCTTGCCGATGATTATGAAACCTTTAAAACTGACCTTTTCACAGTTGTGGAGGTCAACAGTTTTGGTGCTCCACAGGAGTAAAAATATCACTGAAAACATATTTAACAAGTCATAAACAGTTAACTGTCAAGTTTAATTTTACTTTTCCTTCCTCCTCCCTTCCCATACTCCTATTAAATATTAACAAGAAAAGTAAAGTAAGAGAATAGCTGTTATACTGTTATTCTGTATTTTTCTACAGGACTTCAGTTGTAAGTAGGGATTGAGTCCTGATTTATCTGATGAACATAAGCGTTTTTTCTATTTTTTATTTTTTTTTTATTTAACCCTAACTAAAGTTTTCAAATTAAAAAAAAAAATTAAAAAAAAAGGTTTTGCCCAGAAAAGTTGTGGATGCCCCATCCCTGGAAGTGTTTAAGGCCAGGCTGGACAGGGCTTTGAGCAACCTGAGAGGTGTCCCTGCCCATGGCAGGGGGATTGGAACTTGATGATCTTTAAGGTCCCTTCCAACTCTAACCATTCTGTGATTTTATGATTCTATGAAACAGTTAGGTCTCCTGCTTCTGTTATTCGTTCAATATAGCATAGCTCAAAGTGCTGAGAGTCTTGGAGGCTTCCTCTGTTTTCTGTGATACATTACAGATTTTATTGGTAGTATTCAGGCCTAATGACATCATAGTTGAGAATTTTATTACCTCTTGTTTTTTTCAGTGACTTTAAAGAATGAAAACGGTCGATAAGTAGGTGTGTTCCTATAACATTTTAGAAAAGTAATAATAAATTTTTCATCTATTTTGGATAGAAGGGGGGAAAAAGATTGCCCTTTAGCCTATGTCCTGTACATATGAATATATGATGCAGATTTTAATTGCATGTAACAGCAGCTAAAGTATTTTTCTAAGTTATAATTACATCCATTCCTCTGCTATGAACAGTGTGGTCTGTATTTGTATCATTCCTGAAGATGTTTGTCCAACCTTTTCCTAAAACTCCCCTGGTTGATGTTTCTGGGCTCTCCTAGGCAATCTATTTCCAAGTTTAACTACCTGTACTATTAGAAGTTTTTTTTCTCGACTTCTGACCCAAATCTCCTCACTAAAGTTTAAATCTCCAACATCTTATTTGATCCTCATCCTCTTTAAAAGTATTCCTGGCCTCTGAAAGTAATTTTCATGTGTTTGAAGACTCTTATTATTTTTCCCTTCAGACTTCTTAAGATTATATCAATCTTAATTTGTTAACTCTTTCTTCATAGAAAACTTCCTTATTTTCTTTACTTTTCAACACTCTCTTCACTTTCCTGGGGATAAGCTGGAGAAAGTCAACACCTTTTCAGAAATATGGTATCCTGGGGCAAGCACTCGGAAAGGTGTCTTCTTTCCACCACAAGGCAAGGAAGGGAAGATAGGCAATGCCCTGTTAACCACGTGTCCTCAATATTCTGTAGATAAGGATGACGCATCCAGAATACTCAATCGGATTGACTTGTTAGGAAAAGAAGAAGGAGAAGGAGAAGGAGAAGGAGAAGGAGAAGGAGAAGGAGAAGGAGAAGGAGAAGGAGAAGGAGAAAGTAAAGAAGTGTTTAATTCAAACAGCTTCCTTAATAAGAAGAGCTAAGAAAGAAGTCAGTCATAGAACAGAGAGGAGTTATGTTTGCTGGGCGACAGGAATTGCATTGCCATTCTGTGATGGTGTGCTCTCCATCCCCAAGTGCCAACCTGACCTTTATCTCCCATAACCCTGCTTCACCAGTAAGGACCCATGGTGGTCATAATGGGTGCATCTAGTCATGATGGCAGGATCCGGGGCTCAGTGTGGTTTCAGGGAGATAGATAACAGCACAAGAGCCGAAGGTTAACTTAACATATGTGTGTACTGTTGTAAATGTAAGTAATTCTGGTACCACGGTCAATATGCAAATATGACTATAAGTCAACCATTTTACCTCTGTAAGTAGTGAACAACCCAAGGGCCTTTGAGCTTGTCTGCATGGCAGCAGGCTGCACAACAGGATCTCCCCTTGAGCATGGACACCGCTCAAGGTTACTTCTTGAGATTTAGAGATTCTTTGATGCAATGGATCCTCAGTAAGCAATAAATAGCGTGCCACTCTTTGAAATCTTAGCTAAGTTTCGCTGGAGTTTTTTACTGTCTTCTCTCTAAGCTGGAAACCAATTGTGTTAGTTACACAAGTCCTTGCAGCTTATGATACTGTACAGAACTTAAGTTGGAAATAACTTTAAGAACTTCTAAATATGGACATTCTTTTGTATCCATTGTTAAGTGCAGTTTGTATTTAGCAATTGTTAGTAACCAAGCTATAAACCTTGAAAAACAGGAAGTCAAGGGAGCTGGAATTATGTTGTGCAAAACTAGTAAAAACTCAGTACAAAAATTCAAGCAATTTTGTAATCATATTTAGTTCTATCTTTACCATTCTACATAAACATACAGAAACTGTGCATTGTTCACCAAAAATTGCTTGAAGTATCCATACTCTAACAATAGATAAATAGGTGATTTTTGAAACACACATAAGAACACCAGATTTCAGATGAATTATAATAAAAAAAAAAAAATGCTGGAGCACAATGTAGGCTTTTTACTGACTTATTATTTCTCTTCACGGTTACTGGATGCACACAGACATGAATCAAAACGCTTACAAATAAGATATTTTTCTCTCTACCTGTACACAGAGAACTGCCTTTACGTCTCATTTTATTCTTCCTCAGTATAAAATGATTGATTGATTGCTCACAGCTTGCATGACTCCCTGCTGCCCTAGATCCATCTCCGCTCTTCACACTCCATACAGTTCTTGCATCATTGACTTTCTGCCAGCCATTTTGCTGCCAGTGCATGAGCTGACATTTAATGATCTTTAGACGCAGTAATGTCACATTTATCACTCTTTATCAGTTGTGACAGACCTAAATTCAAATGCAAACATGAAATGCAGACTGAATCCAATCCAAACAGTGCTATGTTTTTGAGTGGCATCCATCAAGGCACGTTGAGAAAGAAGTGAAAAATGACCTGTTTCATAGTATTTTATAACTACAAATAGGAGGGGTTTAGGTCCACTGAAAAATATTTTTCCTTCTACTTTTCAAGGAAACCCCATTAGGTTTGCAAAATGTCGTATCTATTTGGATATTTCAGTGTTACTGAATTTTCAGTATTCCTGGATTTTACATTTTCAGTTTAATCCAATCAATAAAAATTCCGGGAGCACATTGGTCCCTATGAGTATTCTACCTTCATCTGCTACACAAGGAACAGTTTCTCCCTTCTGAATTTGAGCACTGCAATCCTGACACAACTACTTTTATTGCAAGTGCCAAAGAATGAAACAGGTTTGGTCTGCGTGTATCCTTCTCCCTCCGTAGTTAACACCTACCATTTTCCAGAACCAAATGTTCTCCCAAAACCATCACATTCCTTTGCATGTGGTCCTGATCATAGAATCATAGAATGGTTACAGTTAGAAGGGATCTTAAAGATCATCAAGTTCCAACCCCCCTGCCATGGGTAGGGACATCTCCCACTAGAGAAGGTTGCTCAAAGCCCCATCCAGCCTGGCCTTAAACACCTCCAGGGATGGGGCATCCACAACTTCTCTGGGCAACCTGTTCCAGTGCTTCGCCACCTTCACAGTAAAGAACTTCTTCCTAATATCTCATCTAAATCTCCCCTCTTCCGATTTAAAACCATTACCCCTTTTCCTATCACTAGACTTCCTGACAAATAGTCCCTCTCCGGCTCTCCTGTAGGCTCCCTTCAGATAATGGAAGGCTGCTGTCAGGTCTCCCTGGAGCCTTCTCTTCCCCAGGCTGAGCAACCCCAGCTCTCTCAGCCTGTCCTCATAGGAGAGGTGCTTCATCCCTCTAATTATCTTGGTGGCCCTCCACTGGACCTGTTCCAACAGTTCTATATCCTTTCTATGTTGAGGACTCCAAAGCTGGACATAGTACTCCTGCTGGGGTCTTACAAGTGCAGAGTAGAGGGGTAGAATCATGCTGGTCATGCTTCTTTTGATGCAACACAGGATATGGTTGGCTTTCTGGGCTGCCAGCATGCACTGCTGGCTCACGTTGAGCGGTGCCACTTCCTAGTTATTATCATGCTTTTCAAGGAATAGATGCAGGCATCAGGGCCACAGATATGACAATAAGTGTCTGTGTCCATTGTTCAGCAATTAGAGGACAAATAAGAGAATTAAGCCACAGAGAAAAAAAGATACTTGCCTTCTTCATTTAAATGTCTTCTCTGTTTTCTCCTGCCCTGGAGAAGGTTGTAGTTGCAAAATCTAAAGAAAATGTGATGGCTGAGGGATTATGAATTGTGTGGGAGGTGGAACCAGCATTCCTGCTGTATGTGCCAGCATCTGCTTTATGTTCTTGACATTATGCATCGGTATAACATTTCTGCTATTCAGAATTCACTGGCTTCAGTTGGTTCTTATCAAGACTTTTGCAGACTTGTCCTTCACCTCAGATTGTGAGATGACATTATCAGCAGTAAAATGACTGATAATTTATAGGATACTCAAAAGTTTTCAGATATACTTGATTAATATTCAGTTGAAACAGGAATTCAGGCTTTCCAGATGTATTTAGTGGATTTTTTCCAGAACTGTAGTAGATTGCACTTGATCTCCAGCATGCTGACATAGCTAATGTGTTGTCCAGAAGGAAGACCATTGATACCATATTTCAGCCAAAATTTTCTTCAAGCTATATATGTTTTACCAAAATATGACAGATTTTAGAAGAAGACATAATAAAGTAAAATAAAAGAGGATGATGGATTAGTAAGAAGATGCATTTGTGGCTGGGTTCAAGCTGGATCTTCTGAGACAGGAAAGCTCTTAGCCACCTGTCTACTTCTTTAATCTCAAAATTCAAACAGCTTTTTATAGAATTCAGAGCTTTTTATTCTCCTGTTCATTTTGCAGTGTACCTACCACACTGCAGAAACACTGGCTAAACCAGTTGTCACTCTGCTCTTTATGTCAAAGACTGTTGCATTTAAATTTATTTCTCCATAGATGTCAGAGTTGATGCAGCCTGCACTTCAGAGAAATGGATGCTGCCTGAGATCACTAGTTCTATTTATATTTCAGTTAGAACATCTCTAGATACTCATTGACACTTCTTTTGCCAAAGGGCAGGCTGCCATCAATTAATTATAAACTATATCTTGATACATTTTAAGGAAACTAATAAAAAAATATTTTTAAAAGGAGTGAAAGTGACAGTTGCTACCTCCAGAGAATAACAGAATATTTTAAGTCTGAGCTTTTATTGAAAATCTTCCATAACTATTTCTTAAAGATATTTTGGTGGAGTATAAAGCGGTAGTTAGCCAGCACAGAAAATGCAGTGCGTGTCCCCTAGCATCTATATACAGACGTTAGTAGCTATTATAGCACTATGTATGATAGAAAACTGGATTCTGTCTGTCTATTACTTTTTACCACTATAGGTCATCTTTACTAAACTGTTGATTGACTACATTCTGTGGTATGATGAGTCAGTAAAAACACATTTTCTTGCAGTGAATGGATAGGGGAAAAAAAAAAAAAAAAAGGCAAAAAAAAAAGAAGAATAAAAAAAGAAATGGCATGTTTCATACCTCAAAGAAACAAGTGGGAAAATACCTGTGGGAAAATATCAGTGTATTTCTATGGGCCAGACATCAAAAACTGGTGTAACAAATTCACCCACATAATGCGTGAACATCCATGAGAAAAGCTCAAGGTTTAACCTCAGTCTGAGAATCCCTGCTCTATGCCCAGAATAGATCAGATAGGAAAACATAATTTAAAGTACCTCTTGCTAGTGCAGGTTTGCTTCAAAAGTGTCCCCCTCACTGTATTAACACCTTGCTCCTTTTCTCATTTTGCCCTTTTACTTCCTTCTCCTGCTGCCTGGAACCTACTCGCCACTTTCCAGATTTCATTCTTTCATCTTCATATTTACCACAATATTTATTCCATGTAGAATTATCCTTACTTGATGGGTTAAAAGTTTTCAGATTTTGTCCCTGTTTACCTCTGCCCTACCCAGTGAAAAAAAAAAAAAAACAAACCACAAAACCAACCAACCAACCAACCAAAAACCCCTGCCAACAAGAAAAAAATGAACCCCACAGAAAACCATGAAACAAAATCTCAACAAAAATATTACAATCAAGCCTGAATATTTATTGCCCCCCATAAAAAGATATGGTTGTTAATATAACAACTTGATTTTAAACTATAAATGCTATAAGTTACTAATGTCAACACCGTGTTAGCTCCTGCAAGTTAAGTAACTGATAGATTGTGATTTAGAGGGCTAGATGACTACTATGAGAACATGCTTAGGTTCACACTGATCTGCACTGAGGTGTCCTATAGAGATCTCCCATCTTACTTTACCCTTTCTCTCAGGTCATGCCACTTTTGTCTTAGAAAGACAAATACATTGTTCCACTGACCTTAATACTGGAAGTTCTTTACACAGGAGTGTTCTAAAGAATTATTATGTATAGTTTATTGTGCTGTAGCATTCTGTGTCTGAGGCATTTTGTGATTATGTAGTAATCTTTAAAATATGTTTCTGTTGGTTTTGCAGGGTCACCCAGTATATTGTTTTCAAGCTGGGTTAAATCATGTTGATTTTAACTGAAATATGTAGAAAACAGATGTGTATAGAGAACTAGAGTAAAAGTCACAGTGTATTTTTCCTACAAAGATGATTAAAATCCTTGCTTAACTATAGCACTTGGTTTAAGACAGCTAATTCTTACTGTGCTTTCTAGTGAGGGAACTTAAGATAACCTTAAGAAATGATGTACAATTTCCGACCTTAAAGATACCAACCTTATTTATTACTTTTGATGTATTTTGGAGGGATGTTTTTCCTCTCATTTATTATCCCTTAGGCAATAACCCTTTACCATGCTTACATATGCCAGATGTCTAAAGCCTCTCTGCTGGATGTAAACATTTTCTGAAGACAAAAATCAACAGCTCATTACCATAGCGTGAACTTTAGTTAAAAGAGAAGTCTTAAAGTCAGTGCAAACTATATGCTACTTGCTTCTGGAGAAAGAGTGTGTATAAATTTTCTCTCTCTTTCATTTAAGGTCTTGCATTTCAATTCTACATATCGAAACCATGTTACCTTTGCTGAACTGAACCCTTGAACATACACCAAATTCATATTGTTAGCTATAATGGTGTTGAAATATTGGGTAATTGATGTTTTAATGGCACAGATAGGATTATTTTTATCCATTGGATTTGCCTAGTCCAGTTGTATAGTAATACGGTGTGTGTTTTTCAAAAGAAATACTATCAACTTTACATATATACAAAAATGGTATTAAAAACTATGTTTATTTATATTTATATATATATACACACCTATACATACACATGTAAAGCTATGTAAATATAAAAATTATAAAAAACATGTAAACTATTATACTACTACATATTACAGCTATATTTGTAACCCATCTACGTATGTAACCTAAACACAAATACACACATCATCTTTAATATTTGTTTCAGCTGGATAGTGTGACGAAGATATAAAAGAATCTACATGATGGTTTAAACTCCCTAATGCCTTTGGTCACAATACTACAAGAGGGTAAAAATTCTTTTATCTCTTTGTTTGATGTCTCTAGTTACAATCTGAGACAGGCCTCCAAGGTGGTACAGTGAAGTTTTGTCTGTTGGTTGCATTTATTCTTTTGATCATTTAAGCATGTATTTTCAGGAGAATTCATTAATTCTGGTTGCCAAACTGAAGGCCTGATTTGAAAAATTGCTTAGCCCTCAGCACCCGTGTTCACTTTAAGCCAAAGTGCTTCTCAACATTCTGTCTGCATGGCCTCAGATTCAGTGTTTGCAATCAGAGCACCCAGCTAGGACATGCAGTAGAAAATGCGGATGTTCAAACACTGCCATGGGCCATCCAGCACTGCACTCGTAAAAAAATAATGCCTACTTCAAAAACCATTGCTCAGCCTTGAAGGCTTTCATTTTGACATCTTATGACATCTTATGCTTGATATCACTAAATGAAACATAAAATCTAACGTTAAGAAGACAGTATCCTAGCATCTGGTAAGGACTGTTCCTATAAAGCTGCAATGGCAGGGCCCAGTAAAGCATTGTAAGGCAGAAAAGTTTTTGGTTCCACTTCTGCTTTGTTTTTCTTAACTCTTTTTAGAATCATATGAGCTAAACTTTTCATTTAATAATATTTCAAAGCTTGTTTTTTTAATGTCAGTATCCGTTGTGATTATTTCAAAATAGCAGATTGGCAATGTCTAGTTTGGAGACTGTTCCTATCCCATCACTTCTGTAATGCTCTGATGTTTTCTTAGAATCTCAGTGTTAAAGCTAAATGACTGAACGGCAAGTTCAGCAAGGAAGAAACAAAATAAAGTTACACGCCTGATGCCTGGCAAAATGCAAAACTATCTACAGGGTGGCTACTACTAAAAGGGAAACAAGATAGTAATTGGGCATCTAGGAAAGTCTCTTGTAGTTAAAGAATAAATGTGTTGTGCCAGTTGGCTCACAGTTATATGGGTTAGTTGAATGTGTTTTTTTTTCTTACAGCTGTGTTTCATCAGGGCTCAGTTTGCCTCTGCTTGCCCATCTCTATTCTTCCATTACTAGTGCCAACTACTTCTGGTTAATCTGGTTGAAAGGAAGTAAATTATTGAATGCTCACACCTACATTGACACAAAAAATGGATTTACAAATTTTTATTTACTGTTACAAAGAGATGAAAACAAGTTTAGCTTTTATGTTGGGACTTAAGTTTGTTTGCTTCTCCACTGGCTCCTCACATATCAACTTTACCCTGACGGTGCAGGAGCACAGAATTATATATCAGGTTCAAGTCCAGACATGGGAGTCCTTGCTCTATGCTGCCACTTGGGGAATGTGCTCTGTAGGAGACACACTTTTTGTTTGCAGAATCGGACAGTAATGTGCATCCCTACTTGAAGTACAGAGCAGCTGCTTTGTTGAACTACCCTAAACACTGAACACAGGTGAGTGAAGGTAACATATCCAGCAGCTCATCTGTGTGGGGGCTTCAGGAGGCCCATGTGATTTTCCCACAGGTTTGTGGGTTTTACCATTCAAAAGCATGAAATGCTGGCAGCAGGGAAACACCAGGAGTGAAGTACTTATTTGTTTGCCACTTGACAAGACTTGATAGGTCTACAGTTATACCAAGCAAGGAGGAAAGGCAACAGTGAAATTAACTCCAGTGCAGAGGAAAGACTTTCTTGTCACCCACACTGATGGCAGGAAGATGTGAAGAGAAAAGTGTGAGAGGCAAAAATCTCAGGAACCTGCTGGCCTGGTGGGAGGAAGGACTGGATTTGCTGAATATACGACACCAGATAGGGAGCTGGTAGAAAGTTTACCAACCTGCGTAAACGTACCTGCTGGCCAACTGCGTAACTCAGTATACTGTTTCACACACACAACTAGTACATGGAAGGCAGTCATTGCCTACACATTTAGAAACAAAGAAAATGTAAGTGGTCAAGATGATAGCTTTCAACACTCAGGTTTACCATAGGTCATTCCACAATTAGTTCCTGCTTGCTTCTTGTCTTAGAGATACAGTATGTGAGGATGTATGAGCCTTTCCTTTCTTTTTTGTCGACTTCTTCTTTTTTTTTTTTTTAATTAGCTATTACAGACATTTCTGCAACATTTCATAAGGCTATCCTTTCTGTGGGGAAAAAAAACACATTTGCATATTCAAACCTTTAAAATGTCATCTCTTCCATACAGCACATCCAATCAATGTCACCTGCAGAACAGGACACCCAAGGCTCCTGTAAGGGCCAAACTCTATTTGCCAGCTGGTCAATCCAAGTAATGCCCTTTATGACAGTATTCATAAGGTTCAGAACACAGCAGCTTTGGTAATTATGAGACAACTTCAAGAAGCACAGACAGGTCACAGTTTGCAGAGTGACAATGACAATTCAGCTGGAACAAACAGTAATCTCAAAGGTGTTTCAGTTTCTGCCAATCTCAATGAAGTTCTTTACTCAAAGTAAAATGAACCATAACCTATCCCTCTGAGCACGGGGCATTGTGTTCCCTGTCCTTTTGAAATGCAGACAGCCACTTTTTTGTTCACGTGGCTTTGTGGAGAACAAAGAGGCATAGTGGATTTTTTCAGACATCCTTGTCATTCATGGCTTTTAGCAAACATTATGAATATAGGGAACAAGGAGAAGGAATCACTGTAAGACCAGAAGCAGACCATGAGGCATGATGAATATGAAAATGGCAGAGGGAATAGGAAAGAAAACTGTAGTAAGAGGATAGGAGATCAGAGAGCTAAATTATAGGATGAAGCAAGATTTTAAGCAGAGAAGTTCAGGTAGCAAGAGATTTGTGAGGAGTAGCTCAGCAACATGGGAGTGAAAGAAAAAGAGTAAAAATATTCTATGAAGGAAAAAATGATAGCTCTCTGAAGTCAGGATTTCTTCACCTCTGAAACCTTTACAGCAAAATATTCCGTAAGACTTACTGTTCATTTGTGAGATATCATTTAATGTTAGTCTGCCAAATCCGTATGTAGCACAAACCCGCAAGAGTTAGTCAAAGCACAAGAAGAGGTGGGACATCTTTCTGGCAAAGACTTTTTATGACCATAAGGCTTTCAGCTAAATGTCTTTATACGAATTATTGATGAAATATTATTACACTGGCGTTGAGTTAGTGAGTTAGTTAGTTATACTGCTGGTGGCTCCAGGAAAGGTGTCAAATGCAGATTTTCAGATATGAGTTTCTGTTACTATTTACAGAGTTCCTCTGTGACACTAGAAAGTCACACAACAACAGGTTTTTTAAATGCATGGCTGTGACTAATGATCTAATGGTACTTTTTAAAGTATCTACACATTTAATTTCCATCAATTTCTAATGATTGAAATATCTTTAAGAGTTACATGTCTAGCTGTCATCTGCTTTTAACAAATATCACGCTTTAAATAAGATGTTCAAAAACTTCTTTTTTAGCTCTTTGGTGCATTGTTTTGTTTTCTAAATGATGAGTACTAGCAGTTCTTCAGCTCTCAGAGGTGTTGAGAGACTGCAATGAACTTGAGGGCATATTTTGCTGAAAGTTTCTATGCATCTATTCCTCCATGAAATTAAGTGGAGTGCTTAAAAATCTTTTTGATCTTTCCTTACAGAATTAAGCCATACACATGGAAATATTTTTGTTTGTTTGTTGTTTAAGAACTGTCCTAGCTACTATGTAGCCAGCTCTATACATTTAGTCAATGGTATAACTTCCTTCGGGCTTCAGCAGAAGGAACATTTAGTAATTACTAAGTTAATTGAGACTCTTTTACTGTTCAAACAGCCCATGCTGTAATCGGGAGAGGAAGACCACATTGCTTGCCTTTGGGATGGTATTAACTCACTGTTTGTTACTTAAAGAGGGTGACCCATTATTGTTCCCGATATTTATGCCACGTAACAGTTGCAGGCTACAGCATTGAACAGAATACGGACATATTACCACTCTGCTAAATCAACAGAAGTAATAATACTAGGCGTTCACAATCCTTATTAATTGCTTCATTGTGGAGATTGTTGGTCATGATATCCAAATTCCAGTCTCCCTTTTCACGGTGACTTCTTAAGTAAGAGCTTCTGTATATGTGTATTGGCATTCACTCTAGGAGATAAAGCACTCATGTATCACCATTTACACTTGTACTTGGATCTCACCTAGATAATGAAGCAGAATCAGATCTTTGCAGTACCAGCAGGACATACTAAGAGATAAAGCAGAGATGTGCACAAGTCATGTTGTGACTTAGAAAGCTGTTCATCTTACCTAGTAGAATCACCATTTTAGGGGATGACCACTACAGGTAGCATAGCTTCCTAGAGGAGTTCGGACCTTCCAATCTGAATGCATTCACTGGTGTTTTTTCTCTATTGTTTGATATTCATTTATCAATGTCACTTCTTGAGCTGAATATATTTAAACACATTTGAAAATCCCATCTGAAATGTATTTAAACAAGGCAGTGACACATTTGGAGTATCTCTATATCTTTGGTACTTGTCCATGAATTAATACCCTGGGACATAATTCAGAAAGTACTGTAAGCCTGCAGTAACTGGTGCTTCTCCTGTAAAAGTCCATTTGCCACTGACCTCTCTGCCAGCGCAATAATTTGTGCAGCTGTGTAATGAACTGATTAGAGAGACTTATCACCAAACAGTCTTGATAATCCTGGGGCAAGGGGGAAAGTACTACGGTTTAGCTAAATCAGGTCTGCTATCTGTTTGTTGAGCCCTAGTGTCAGTCCACGGAGTGGAAACTTTGGGTAATAAGTAGTAAAGAAAAAGTGGAAAATTTCACAAGGGAATGTTGACCTTGCTGTTTCAATGGAATTAAAACACTGAAATTGTGTTCTACTTTTACCTGCAGTTTGTCTCTACGGGAAGTACTCTTCATCTTCCATACATTACCAAGTAATGAGTACATTTTATTAGAATGAAAAATTCTGTTGCTTATATATAATAAATGTATATGTATTGCTATGTATTTTTTACATATATATGTATACTACAGGATACATTAAGTTCCTTTTCTGTTTGAATGTATTACATATAAACATGAGATCTTAATCATTTTTACCTTCACAAACAATTACTAATGTGGAAGTTACCCAAGAGAAACAATTGTAATTTATCTCACTTTATATTTTCCCATCAAAGCTCTTTAAATATTTGTCAAGCTACAGGGAAGTGTTACACTTTTATTTTCTGTTATTTGTAGTGGGGAAACCAATTAGGCTAAAATAAGAATATTTTCTTAAGGTAAAAGTAACAAGTTCAAGACTAATAAAAATCACATAGTAAAACATGGATACAAGGTATGGAGAAATTTGTGGAAGAGACAACAAGTTTACACCCCCAAAGCACCATTTAGAATCAGAAGACTTTAAAAAAAAATTTTTTTTCCTTGTTCTAGGAATAAAGTAAAATCAAAGCAATCTTGGACCAACACCAGAATTTAAATTGCAATGCATTTCATATTTCTCCCTTCTTCTGCCTCCCTCCCTGCCAAAGCTTGGCAGTTCCATTATTATGGCAATCAAGCTGTCGTATTCTTACACCATATATCACCAAGAAAACTAATCTCAATGTGTTTGCAACTCTCTGGCGACAGTTAGTGCTGGTGATTATGAATGGATTGTAGAAGCACAGCCATCCTATGAATTAGGAACCCTTAGATGTAAATGAAAAATAAAGTCTTGGTCAATGTTCTAACTACTTCCCTACACCATCAAAGGTTTCTTGGTAGGAGAAACAGTGCTGGTTTTCCCCTTGCTGCTTCCCACTCTACTTAAATGAGGTAACATCCTACTAGAAGTCTTCTCTAGACATTTTAAGGGCTCAATCAGACCTAAAGAAAGTTAGACAAAGTTAAATCAACTGTTTAATTATTTTTTTCATTGCCTCAGTTGGGTCTCTATTTCACTTCAGTTCATTTACGAAACAGTCAAATTTGAGCATGACTTCAGATCTTCATATACAAACATTTCAGACAGAAAGCTGAGGACATCTATCTAGTATTTGTAAAATGTGGTAATCAGTTATTGAAGCCAAATTTCTGACCTACAAAAAAAAAAAAAAAGAAGTTTAAATACAGGTTTGAGGCTCTAAAAATTATAAGAAGCCATGTTGCAAACTTTTTATAATGTTAAGTATAAAAGGAACTCTAATCTTCTCTACTGTATGCCTCATCACCTTGTACAACATTTACTTGTATATTTCAAATTGTGCCTCTGCCTAAAAGGGAAGAGATTTAAAGATATTTAGGCAGGATTTATTAATTTTCGGTAAAGACCATGGAAATGAGGTGCTCAAGTGCACTGAAATCACTGATTCATTATCTTTAATGTTGTGAGACAAGCATGTTTTCTTTGATAGAATTGTCTAACAAGTATATGAGGTATAGTACAACTGTATCAATGCAGGGTGTATCTTTCACCCTGCAAAATCTTTTACCCTTTTTATAAAAGGATGAAATTAGTATATTTACCTAGATCATATCTAGTAGAATACGAAGTTCCTTATCTTGACTTCAAACTATGCTAATATGCTTCCTGATATCACATTTTATTTTTTCTCTGATCCACACTGCAACAGAGTTGCACCTGTTTATAAAGGGTGCTACATTACACAAATATATATAGGAAAAGATTTTTTTCCCCAAAGAATTGCAAAACTAGAAGCTTCCAGTACCTTTGTTTTCTTCTGTCTTGAGTAGCATTTCAGTAATTAAAAGGCATGGTAACAGGCATGAGATTGTTATTCTCAAAATTTGGGGAAGAAAAATCTCTAAATTAGAGTCTTTTTTTACATATATATATATATATTATTTTTTCTAATTGTAAACTTGTTTTCTGTGTGGCATTTTTGTTTCAGGTTAAGTGCATTGTGCCATCTTGAGGGACAATTTAGCTACAAAGAAGTGTTGTCACATTAAGCATTCAGGCTTGGAGTTGAACTTTTCTATATCACTTTATTTAAAAAGCCATATGACAAGATAAAATTGTTTTCATGTGCTTTTGAGTCAGGCCAGCTGAGAGATGAAGAGGAAGGCTACATTATATTTAAATCCAGTATATAAAGTAACCCACTACAGTAACTGAAAATAATTAATCATAAAAATAACTCATCCTCACGGAAAATCTCTTCCTGTACTTTTTAGCACTTAAAAGGAAATTAATTTATTGTCTTGAAAGAGACCTTCAGTAATTTGTAAGAAAAAGATTAAATTAGATGGGCATTCTTGTCTTCTTTTCTCTGGAGATGAAACAGAAATGGAAAAGATAAACCTGAACAATTTTGTGTAATCTTAGGACTTGCTGCTTAGTGGGTATAAATCAGGATAACTACCCTGCTCCTTTAAAGAATATTGATATAGACATTGAACAGTCAGGGATGCGAGAAGTCAGGTTTTCTTCTTGTTTTTCTCCCTGATTTGAACTGTTTTGAAAAAGAATGTTTAAACACTTAGAGCAAATTCAGTGGGAGACAAACCAGTTCATTGTAAAGTGCAAGAGGTCTACCTGCACAGAGCCATATTTGAATGAGAACATCAAATTGTAAGAAAAGAAAATATAGAATTTAATTAATTGTTCTTTTCTTGCTAATCACACCAAATGGAGCAAGATTTTATCTAGTGGTTCTGCAAATGTTTGAATTCAGAGTATCTTCACTCATGGAAGCAGCAACACAGAGCCATTTAATAAGCACACCTATAAAGATATGATTCTAAATAATTTGTTGGATCAAGACCAGCACAAGGTTAAGTGGAAAAAAAAAATTGCCTATTGAGTTATTATTTGTTATTTCTGTACTCCTCCAGTAACAATTTATATGAGCTGGACTATACCAGAGAGTGGAGACTGTATGGTAGTAACCACTGGCTGTAGCTAATATATTTATTATTGCATAAAGGTGCCTGAATCTGCAAGACATGGAGGTCCCTTTCAATATCCCCAACCATTTCATTAACAGAAACAGGATGGTAGCCATTCCATTAAAAATAATACTCTGTAGAACAATGAAGACTGCATATTTATTTTATTGTCTTTTGATTTAATACAAGTTCACCTTGTGTTAACATTGTCATTTGAAAGATGGATTTTACCTCTGAGACCATTTTCTTGTTCTTTAAATAATTATTAAAGCCCTTCCCAACATTTTTTCCTTCTCCTTTTCCCACCTAAACTGCCATTCAAAGAATGTATGTCATAAGTGGTCTCAAAAGTCACTTCTACATAGGCAGGCATTATCATCCATGCTTACTAGAGAATTTACTAACCCCTTTCAGATATCGTGCATTATCACCACATCTCCTCCATGTGTATGTGCATCTACATATACATATGTGTATGTATATGTACCTACACACACATATGCACCTCCTGTATGTGTATATACTTCTGCATCTGCTGTACTGGCTTTCAGATTGCAACATATAAGCAGAAACTAAGTCCTTAAAAAGGCTGGAACTACCTGAAAGAACCTAAATGAAAACGTATTTTCCATAATACCAATCTCTTTTATTAAAAGAGAATCCTTCCATTTTTTATATTTTTTAATTAATTGGTTGTTACATCAACATTCATCATAGCTGTGTATTTCAGTAACTTTCCATTACCCAGTGACATTTGGTCATCAGTAACTCCAAATATCTTTGATGGAAATATAAAATACTCCCATGTGGAATGTTTCAGTCATTGGCATAGGAAGATACAGCAGTAGACAACTTGCCTTGTGTCCTGAAAGAGGGTCAGGATACCGAATCATAAACCCAAAAATATCCCCCCAGTAGTCGCCAGGGCTTTAGAAAGTTGACTCAGAAACCACAAGTAAGAGGTTATGTGGCCTTTTTCTGTGGCATTTGCTATTTACAAGAGCAAATGGATCCCAGGACTGTAGAAAACCGTACTGATACCAAAGACTCCTTTCTTCACACTCTTCTTCCTGCTTAATTAGAAGATGCTGGTGGAGGGCCAATATTTGCTGGATGTTCTCCAGCCCATTATCTTCACATCCAGCTTTCATTTAAATTGTTGGGGCTTCTACCCTCATCTGGTAGACCACTGGGTGTATGCCTTCCCTTAAAATGTTTGTATTATATTTTTTTTTTAAATGGGAACATTTCTACAGCTAGTTTTCACACAGAAACATTCTAGCCCTCAAGTCCCCCATATACACACACACTCACATCCATATAGAACTGTTTATCAGCTTATAATTACTCGATATTTTCCATTGCAAAGGAAGTGGTAAAAAGTGGTAAGTAGCAAAACACAAAGGCGTTATCATTAGCCCAGATGTGTGCACTTTGCAATTTGAGCTTGCAAGCCTGTTGTTTCACTTTGCTCTTTGCTTTCCTGAGGAAAATTAATTTTAAGCTTTTTCAAGTTCATCAGTTGATACATATGGATGTTTTCAAGCATCAGCTGCTTGAAAAATATCAAGTCCTGCGAGAATTAAATAAAGCAAATTTGTTTTAGTTGTCTACTATGCCATTCTAGGGATGGATGTAAGCTCCACTTACAAATTCCATTTGGTTTTAATCAAATGAAAATGAAATAATATTTTGCAGAAAACATTCATTGAAAATGGGACAAAGCATTTTCAGTAACATGAATTATGACAGCTTCATTGGTAAAGAAGAAAGAAAAAACCATTGGTGAAAAACAAAATTTGGATTACAAGAAACACATGGGCAACTGCAAAATTCAGACGAGAAAACATTTAAGTACCAGGAAAACGATGGTTTGTTAGAATGGGAAATAACCTAAATTATACTTTTCAGACATTTGTGAGAGACAAGTAAATGATCATTGAAACAAAGGTTTATTTATTTACCTGTCGGCAATGAAGCCTTACTTCAGTCAAATAATCTGGTAGGTACACATTGTGGAGCCAGTGATGCTTTTTCTTCCTTGTGGCAAGTGGATGTGCTTCTGCAATGATCTGCTTTCAAGTAATAACAAACAGACCTTTTCAGGATTCCAATCTGCTTCCAGACTTAAGTTATTTTTTCTGTCTCATGATAATTCCATCAGACTAATACAAAAATTTATAGTACCTTTAGCATTCTGCTGCTGTTTCATATTTTTGCTATCAATGGATACTGTCAAGAATAAAGATTAAAGGACAGGTTAATAATGTGGTGAGCTGCTGCATTGATTTTAATAGAGTTGCAGTGACTGTAAACCGGGGTGAGCCTTAACATAATTCTCAATACACCTGTTACAATCTATTAAGGACTCTCCTCTGCCTCACACCCCACAAAGAATATCAAAAGTGAAATAAATTCTGGAAACTAGATTGTCTATAGAGGTGTTGGTTATTTAAATACCTGACAAACATTTCTGTTTGGCCAGGAGAAACAGATCAAGAAACATGAAAGGGAGAGAGAATTAGTAAATGACTTAATTATATTTTGGAAACAATGTGCCAAGTCATTCCATAAGATACAACCCCAAAGTTTCACTATCACCCATGACAGAAAATGTGCTACAGCAAAAGACCAATTATAACAGCTGTCATAACTGTACATTCTGCATTAGTACTGTGACCACAGCACACTGGAGAAATTCAGTACCTTTCATAAGAAAGTTGCATTATCAAGGTTGCTAGGAATACAAACTCAGGCTTTAAATTGTAATCTTGTAGTAAAAAAGAAACAATATGTTCAGCACCCTCTCTTTTATATGCATTCTCAGGGAAGTATATATTTTGCTGTTACTCTGGTAAAATCTCAAAATAAGAATTAACAGGAGAGGCTGTAATTATTTTCATTTCCTTTCAGTTATCTAATACATGGATCAATTTTTTTTTAAATTTGCATGGCGATTCTTCTGTAGTTATTACTGTTTATAATCTGGAAGTTCAGCAATGAATCTATTTCTGTGAATGTCATAACATTGTTGCATCAGCAATCTTCTCAGAAAATAGTAGTAAAGTAGTAGTAAAAAAAATAGTAGTAAAGTAGGAAAAACCTGTGCAGTCAGTTGTGAAAATCATGGCCCCAAAATGCTTGGTTTGGGTTGGAAAAAAAAAA
>VXBW01004969.1:327778-344748 GCA_013400375.1 Thinocorus orbignyianus
AACAAAAAAAACAACAACAACAAAAAAAAAGTAAACCAAAACAAAAAAAAAAAAAAAAAAAAAAAAAAGTGGAAAATAATTTAAAAAAAAAAAACAAAAAACAAAAAAAAACAAACAGTAAGAGAAAGCAATGCCAGGTAAAACAATCAAGATTAGAGTCAAGACTTAGCTTTCCCCCACTTTTAACCAAATATTTTTCCCCTCCCCTTGGTTTCTTTGTTTGTCTTTTTATTATTATTATTTAGACATATTCAGCAGCTACCACACATATTTCCTCATAACTGTTTGCTTGCTGGTTCGCTCACTTGCAATCCATTCATCCATTCCCGTTCTATAGGACTGTGAGCTAGGGAAGCAGCCCAGTTGATTTTGACCTGTCTTTTAATACAGCCCATACGAGTACTTAACTTATTTAATTATTGATGCCTCAGTCACAAAGTACATTTTGCTACAATTTTTCTACTTTCAGAGAAAGGAAAAAAAGAAACTTAGGCAGAACGGGTTTTTTGACTAAGAAGTTTCTTTAAGAGTAGGAAAAAGAAAATATTTTTCTTTCATACTGACAGCCTAGGGATAGTTATTTCTGAAGTGATGACGTTTCAGGGACAGAGCCCAGCAGGTGTTAATCATCTCATTGCAGCTCTTCCCAGTCTACTGCAATTTATACCATCTGAGGACTGATCTCTGAGTTTCACCATTATCTATTTAAGAACTAAAGAAAATGAAACACTTTAACTACTTTTCAAAAATTCACACATGGGCTCATGGTCCAATCTATTTGAGCAATGGCAAGTAAGAGGTTCAGCAGTCCATTTCTCTTTGAGAGTGAGGGAATATAATTTGCATATTAACTAGATGAAGAATCTAGATTAGGATGTAAATAATTCTCAGCCTTTTCTGATTGTTAATTAATGACAGTGTGGTAAACCTGTAAATTTACATGTTTCCGCTAATGTATGAGTTTTAAGGTAAAATAACAGTACTTGCTTAAGATTGTACTATTACAGTATTGTCTGAGTATCTTTTCTTATCTTCCCATAACCACAGATATAGTGATCTGTTTATTGAAAAAAAAAAATCTAATTAATAAACAAGCTTGCTGTTGAACTGAAAAATGAACTTCAAATATTTAAGTGGAGGTTATCTTCCAACCTCATCGAACTGAAAGCTTCTGGATTATTCTTTAGATAGTTTGCAGACAGGTGAGTTGAGAATATTGTTGTCTGAGTATCAGTTAAACCAAATCTTTTTAGGAATTACACTTTCTTAAATAAGTTATTCATCCCAGAGACAAAAATATCTGAATGTCTAATTCCATTCAATTCTGTTGGAAATAAGGCAACAAAATATTTTGGAAATTTGGATTTTAACATCTAATTGGCCACCCATAAAAAGAAATTGAAACATTTCTAGAAATCACCACTACATATGTTGGGGTTTTTTTTCCTTATAGGGAAACCCATGGATGCAAGGGGATAAACAGCAAGGTGGAAAATCAAGCTTATTCCAGTTAGTTATGCAATGTGGGAGTTAAACATGAATAGACATGGATAGCTAGGTTTTAATATTTACTCTACACTGAAAAAAAAAATGTAGATAAACACTTTAAAAAGAGTTTGGAGCAAGTGCTCTGCTTTGAAATATAGAGGGAAACAGCCCAAACCATGTAAGAGGAACAAAAACTTCATAATGATTTACCTCACAGAAGTTATTTAAGAATTGTTCTAAAGATGGGCTTTGTAATTTGCCTCCTGTTCGGTGTGTCTGTCTTTTTTTATCAAGATGTCTTAACATTAAGATCAAGTTACCATGACTACTGTGATGCATAGGCAATGTGTAAAGTTTCTTTTTGAAAATCATTATTCCTATGAAAATAATTATTTTCTTGAGGGAGAGGAAAGGGAAAAAAGAAAATGTCTGGGCTTACTGCACTTTTTCTGCTCCAAGAAAGTAGGCTTTAGCCCTGTTTAATCTAAGCCTGTTGAGATCAATTTGATTTTCATTTTCTCTGAGTGTGGAAAATGCCTCATGTTTTTTATTTTAATTGTATCAGTGAATTTGGGATCTTGATTAGGATGTGAAGAGCTGAAGTATTTTTGTGAATGCTTGTTTTTCTATGGCCATGGATTATTACTGTTTTCTAAATAAATATTTCCTTCTTCCCTGTTTCTGTTTTGAAAACTTAATTAAAACATAATTTGAGATGGACCTAAAACAGCAATCTCCATCTGAATAAAAACTCAGATGTCTTGGGAATTTAACATATTTCACAACTGGTGTTTATCTTTGTGAAACTATTTAAGCAGTCAAAAGCATTTTGAAAAAAGATCAGATCATTGTGATATGGGCTTATCTCAGACTTTAAGGTAGTAGGGCCTCCATGTGCTACAAAAAAATTGAGCACCATTTTTGTGCATAATCAATACTAGCTATTTGTTGTGAAGAAAGCAGCAAGAAGATCCACTGAAAGCTAGCAGTCAGCCCCTAAACTTCATCACACTGCATTTGTGCTGCTGGGAAGACAGTGTCACGAGTTGAGTGGAGCATATAAACCACAGTAATTGTGTTTGTTGAGGAAGTGACTAGAACTGCAAAAGTGGCTGAAAAGATGTATTTTCTCTGTAGAGTAAGGAAGAATGCTGTGGCTCCAGTTTCCCCCTTTACAGGTCAAAAATGATGTCATGATAGAAAGGAAAAGTAGATGAGTGTTGTTGGTATGCTTCAAAATGAAAATGTATGTATACTAGAATTTCTTGAGAAGTGAACAGATTTATACAAATTGCAATAGCTCATGGAAGGAAAGAAAGTGATTCTCGTCCAGAGATTTCAATACCATAATCCCATTGTCTGCAGCAATAACCTAGTTAATGGTCATGAGAAAATGCTGGCCCCTCTTTCCTGTTCAGTATACAGTTCTAAGTGGCCTTTATATAAAACCTTTAAATTTTGAAGCACGTACTCGGATTACTTTCATGTTCAAGACAGATATTCCATGTTAATATAAAATCACTAAGGGTAACATGTTCTTAAGAGTAATTTTCCTATAATTGACAATAAGATCCTTAAACTCATAAAAAAATAAACTTGGCAACTAAATTTGCACATATAGCCTTTATAGTATCTGTAAGTAATGGTACAATTTCTACTTCATTATAGCAGTATAATTTGAAGAAGTTTAATAAATAATTAACATAGATTGCAATAAGCATACTGAGGAGTAGAGCTCATGTGCTTTAATTACATATAAACTCATCTGCAAAATGTGTTGCAACTGCTTATCGGTCTGTTTTATAACCAAACTTTATCCAGTCAGATGCTGTAACATGCAATTAACCAGCTGCAATAACAATTGTTGAAAATTGATAAGGTTCTTATTAATGTAGCCTTAGTATAAAGTGTGTCCAAGAGAACCTTTGCACTGAAAAAGATATTTTTAAGAAACAAAATACAAATACATAGTCTTCCCAAATACTAGCATTATTTAAATATAGGCACAAATACCAGTTCAGAAAAAAATAATTTTTACAGGTTTGTACATTTTTCCTACAATGTATGTGAAAGTAGTATTTTTCCACTCTCATTTGTTGCTAAGAATGACCAGTTTCTTCAATTGGTTTGTTCTCAGTATGTGTGTAGAGATGACCTTGATACATGCACCTTACAAAACAGTTGAAAGAACTACTAATATTACTGTATATTTTTCTTTCTCTTGGTGAATGCACACAAAAAAGTATTATTTTTATAGCTCCCATGAAGAAATTTGAAAGATTCACATCTTCTAAGATTAACTCCGTCACTGCTAGTGTGACACTAACAAAATAAGAATCCAAATTCAAACTACTATGGCTTTTAATTTCACAAATTGCAAACATTTATTTTGTTTATTTTTCATGATATGAGGACCAACTTATGGTTCCTTCAGTCTACTATCACAATTTGACTAATACTCACTTTATATAATTTTTGTCAGCATTGGCTAAATCAATCCAGTTTGATGCACTGAAAAAGAGAGAACTTCCCTTTTAATGTTTGTCCCTAAAAACCATCTCAAGATGAGGGTTGAATTACACGTAAATGTAGTGATATGCAAGCAATCTGCAAAAAAAATTACTTTGAGGATTTGATTGGTCCATATGTCACAGGCAGTTATTTAAAGGGAAATGATGGTAGTTTAAAATGTCCATATTGTTAATTTATTTTTTTTTTCCATTACCAATGCAACTTTTCCTGTAAGAATAGATGTTATCATATTGTAAAAAACTAAATACTCTGCTTTGGCAATTAATTTTCAGGACATATGTGACTGGAGTCTAAGTTTAAATGTTGTTTGAGGAAATGCAACTGGTTTTTATGTTATCCCCGTCTGCACTCCTCCCAAGCTATCTGAAAGGGTAATCATCCTCCAGAATGGTCATATTTTTCAGTATCAATATTCCAGTCTTAGGGATCAGTATTTTCACAACTTGAGAATTTTACATAGAAAACAATGACTGAGAAGAATGCAAGTCATTGCTTTTTATTATGTCAGAAGCTGACATGGAATCTGCAAAAATATTAATTTTAATTCATGTAGAAAAAAAAATAAAAAATAAGGACATGCTTTCTACAAGGACTGATAGGACTGATATCACATGTTTTTCAATTCTAGAGTGAGTAATGACAGATGCCTGTCTTGGGTATAGCCCCTCTCTGTCACAGATTGTGACCATAGTGACACAAATAGCAAATTACGTTGAGAGGGGGAAGTTATGCTTGCTTTAAATAACATTTTTGCATCACAGATGTACTTGGCCAATGAGTAGCTACATAATGGTAATAATGCATGTCATCTTTGTATTACAGTTTTAAATACTTTAGTGAAGTATATGCATTGCAAAAAATAACGCACTGTGAAGATGGACAGCATTCAAAAATGTTCCGTGGAAGTAGTCAGTAGTCTAATTTTAGACTTACAGCAAGTGATTGAGTATTAAGACATGCATCTTATTTTGATGTGATATTAGTCATGAAAATATGCTCTTTTATCTCTGTTACAGCATGCTACAATTGAAAATTAGGTTTCTTCTTACAACACTGAGTATCTCTACAAGTACTGATGTTTGTTTAATGACTGTGAAGTGAATCATTGACCAGTTTTGAAGATGTAAAGTGTTTCCAAGTTATGATGATGGATTAAAGCTAATCGGAAACATTTTTTATACTGATTTCTCTGAGAGTAAGCTTTTGATTTTCTATGTTGATTTGTACTGTGAGCACCAATAACATTCATTATGACTGTATTCAATTCAGGATTGTTACTCATTTTTTATATTTCTTTTGCTTAAAATGAGCAATGTTTACTGCAATTTTAATACCATCAGAGTCAGTATTGAGTTAAAAACACTCATGCTATATTTACTAGAAAGTATGCATTTCAGATTAAAGGACCCTGCTTATCTCTTAAAAACCCAAATTGAATAGGAGTTTTCTACTTAATATTTCTGGGTTTGGGGGGTTTTGAGTTACTTAGGTGGATTTTCTCTAAGCTTAAATGAAATTTAAAATATGTGATATTACAATATAATGCAACTGAAAACTTCATTTTTTGACATAAATTAATCAGACTGTTCTCACCCCTGACTGAGATAAAAGTAGAGGTGACACTTAAATTCTTCAGTCTGGGACATCTAATTTCTCTCCAACTCTAACAATAGTCTTAAATTAGCTTGAATTCATGTAGACTTCAGAAGTGACAAGATCAAACCTTTGTATATACTCAGACAAATCCTAACTTTTACAGGGAGGAATGACTTAGATCTGGTGTTACCTGGGCCGTGTTTCATGGCCATACCAGTGTACTTCTGTTTGCTGATAAAAAAGCTTTACATCCTTAGATTGTTTGCATATCACTACATTTACATGTAATTCAACCCTCATCTTGAGATGGTTTTTAGGGACAAACATTAAAAGGGAAGTTCTCTCTTTTTCAGTGCATCAAACTGGATTGATTTAGCCAATGCTGACAAAAATTATATAAAGTGAGTATTAGTCAAATCGTGATAGTAGACTGGTTTGCTGAATGTCGCCTCCCAGTAAGCCAATAAATAAAATGTTTCATGATCACAAGATCTCTTAGATACCAGGATGTAAAGCTTTTTTTGGCTTTCACATATTAAAAGAAATTAGATAGCAACATACGTCTGGAATAATGGTAAAGTACATAAAAATGGTCATAAAACCCAGGAGAGAGTAGTGATGAGCTCTGTTTTAAAAATCCAGTGGTCAGTCATCTGTGAGGCAAATCTTAAATGTGATTAGCACAGCTGTCTAGATTTTATGCTGTCTCAATTAATTTTTTTCTCAGGCTCTCTCACTGTTCTGATGATATTGATGACGTTAATGCAAGTTCTGAATCTCTTACAGGATTGAGTCATGCAGTATATATGCAAAGTAGTATTCTCTTGCAAGGAGAAAATCAGGACCCACATAACCTCATAATATTCTGGCTAATCAAAATTAGTAGTAGGTTTTGGATCTTGAATATGTTTATTTATTAATTTTGCTAATTGGGGATATTTGCTGAATAAAGCTATCATGGGGATATTTAATGTTTAATATCAAACAGTAATTTTTATTTGTTTGTTCGTAACTGAAAATCTGCTAATTATATCATTTAAAATCCAGTTAAACCTCACTCTTCATAATCATCTTGAAATCTAAGTGTCAGTCTAGGTAATTAACACTAATAAATATTCTGACACAAGTCAACTGATTATTATAGACACACAAAAATACAGTTCAAGTTTGCTTTTCCCTTTTAATAGCTCTACAGGGGACACAATTATGAAAAAGGAAACAGAGCCGGGACAGATGCTCCATTAGCCTTAATTAATGTATTTGAGTGGACTTCAGCTAAAGCTGGTTAGTCTCTGCCAAATTATGACATGTACCCTAAAAAAACATATCCTTTAAGATGACATCATTTTGAACGGTTCATTTTTCCATAAACCTAAAGCAGAAATACAAATTTAAGTTTTACTGTTGTATTTAGCTAGGAAAAAATTACTAACATCACCTAGGTCTATGACATATTCTGTCCACTTTTCCTCTGGACTATAAAGGGGATATCCACCACTGGATCCCTTTTATTCTCTCTTTTCCTCTCTTTCTTATTTTCCTTTTTAAGGCAAAAATTTTGTCATACTTACCGTAGCTGAATAGCCCTACCACAAATGTCGTATGATTTTAGACCTTCACACACTGAATGGTAGAGGCAGAGGTACAAGATTTGTGCAAAAGTCCTTCCTAACAGCTACAAAACCTAGAGGTGAGACTCTTGTACCCATGGGCTGTTGTGCCTCTCCTCCCATTGTGTGAGTACACCAATTCCAGATACACGTAGTCTACAGTTATACTAGATCCCGTTCTTGCATTTGACTGATCCTTTTTCAGCACTCAACCCTCTCCTGCAGGGAAGCTGCATCCTCCCACCCAGGCCAAATAACTACTGCTTTGACCATCATCAAAGAATGTTTTGTCTGTGACTAAAGGCTGAATCTACTAACCAAAAAAGTGTAAATGTCATAAGAGTCAATGCCAAGTGCTTGAGTGATTCCAAGCAGTGGGCGACAGATAGCTATGAAATCTAATTTTAAGATAAGCAGAAGATGAATATTCATCAAAGGAGCTGCTGATTGAACAAGTTCTTGAATCAGTTCAAGTCTCTTAAAATGTTACATTAAAACCTACTGATTCAGAAGGTAAAGTGTAGTTTCAAAAGTTCTGCTGGAAATTTTTTTATTCTTTTTATGTCTGATTTAAAAGCTATTGGCAAGATACATAATTTCTAATAGCAGAACGGCACTTGTGGAATAGCACAAGTAAAAGGTTTAAAAGAGGATGAGCAAATGGCTATGTCAGTCATCACCTAGCCCTACTTGAGGTTTACATTGCTAAGTGGAATACAAGTCATCAGTTCCTGTGATGAAATGCTTCCAATTTCAGTTTTGGTAATCAAAGACTTCAAATTTTTTAAAGGAGTAGTATGTATATACAAAAAGAATGTGTAGTTCTGTCATGGGAAAAAAAAACCAAAGTGTTCAATAGCTTAGTATTTATTGTTTATCATTATTTCTAGCGTTCATTTCTTGTACTTATATGTTTCTACACTAATACAGAAAATACAGACACAAATGTGTACATCTCCCCATGCTTAAACATCTTTCCCTATATGGTTTGATAGTCAATACACAACATTTTATTTCAGCTGAAAAGGGTCAAAGTCACTGATAAAGAAATTGGTGGCAGAGGTAACAATTTTTGAGAAAGATATCAATAATCAGGTCAAGGCTGTGTGACATGAAACAGAATGGGGAAACAACATACAGAGAAAGGGAAATGACTCAACATAGACATTGGCTGACGGATGTCAAAGAAATTAGTATCTGAAGAAGAGTTACAATTTGCCTGTTACAGGTCTGTGTGTATGGAAACTGTTTTGAAAGTAAAGTAGAAAATGGGCATTATTTATAAAAGATTTTGCTGAAGGAATATAATGTAAACAAAAAACTCTCACTCTTAAGAATTTTACAACAGCAACAACAAAAAAGTATCAAGTCTGATTAGGATGCTAAAATTCCAGTTTTTTAATGCTCTGTGTCAGTTATAATGTAAAAATCTCCAATCACCTGTTATAAACATTTCAACTTATTTCTTACCTGTATTTTCTTGATAGTCTTTCAAGCAGAAGTGTAAGGATTCTGACTGAAACAAAAGGAATTAAACTATATGCCCTGTTTGAAATACTTATTTTGATTATTATGAAGGATTTCAAAGTCCAAGTTCTGCAAATTTTTCTACACATACTTTCACAAATTTTGTAAGACTTAGTACATGATTTATCTTTTTTTTTTTTTTTTTTCACACTTCAACACTGACTTTTCTGTTTGGTGTGTGTATTGCTTTTTAATGGAGGAAAAAAGCTGGCAGAAAATATTCAGACAAAATGTTGCTAACTAGAAAATGCAAGTGTCTAGAAACTGTTAACAATAGATTTTTATAGATTGTCTCAACCCTTGACATTCTAATCAAGAGCACTGATTACTCAGATGGTCTGTTCCAGTCTCTTCTTCCTTTTCTTCATGAAAGCCTTTGGAAACTTTGTTGCATTTAACTGGGGGGGAGAGGGGACGGGAGCAGGGAATGAAGAGGGCAGTTGTGGGAGAATCAAATATGAAACTGTAAAGTATTTCATGAAGTACCTTTCCCTCACACAGGGAATGGACAGAAGTGAACATTTTCCATCTCATATGCCTGTTGTGGAATCTCACAGCCAAAGGACCTTCTGACAGAGGAAGTGGTGGGAATCTAGTAGGACAGTTTTTCATACTTAAAATGAGACATTTCACATCCTATTATTTTATTTTGAAACCCAACTTTTTCTTTTTTTCTTTAATCCTTATTTTAGTGCATTTCACTTACTCCAATGCACTGTCATCTAACACTTGTGGTATGTCAAATAAAAACACACATTTCCTTCAAGAAAGTTACGTTTCTTAAAGAAAAGGGTGAGCTTTTTTTAGACTGCTTTTTTTTTTTTTTTTTCTTTAACTACTGTTTGAACTACTACCTCTACACCATTTTTAGTCCTCCGCATAATTAAAGAATAAGCAGTTGCAATGCAGGTAATCCCAATCTATTAGTTCATGCTCATCAATTATTTGGCTTCACTTCCAAACCTATCACCAAGACAAGTTATTGGTGAGGAAGTGTGCTTTCTTGTGGTGGAATAAAAATTAGCAATAAGCAGTGGCAAAATGTTCTCAATTTAAGAGTACACAACAAAACTTCCAAATGAAATAGCTTTCTTATTTTATTTTTGCTTCTTATTTCTTATATAAAAGATAAATGACTTTCCTGTCAGAGCAATGCAAAAAGAAAAATGAAATCAGTGGCATGTAATACAGCACTGTGTGCCCAGCTTCCTTAATATATTCAGATGTAAAGCTACCAAACTTCTGAAAAATAACAAATTTGTTTCTTTTTTTTCTTCACCAACAGTTTTAAAATCAGCCTCACTTGAGAAGAACAGTGGGCAGTGGGGAATAACTCACAAAATAGACCCCCCAGTCTTAATATCTACTCTGCAAGTACTTCAGTAGCTATTCTACTCCAAATTAAGCAGTAAATATTTTGCTTGTTATAATCAGACTAAGAAAACAAACTAGTCAGCACTCAAATTTAGCTATCAACTGTGAAGCATGTTTTTTGGGGGGCGTATGACATTTTTTAGAGGACTTGTCATAAATAAGTCAGCTCTAAGGAAAATGTATTCTTTCTCAGACAGATACATTTGCAAGCTTTATATTCCAAAGTTAAACAAATATTTATTTAGACATATTTAAAAGTAGTGAATGAGAGAACAAGAATCCTCACATTCCTTGATAAATAGACAATCAATTTCTTCCCGATCCAAGTTAAATGCATAAAGGCTCAATTCTTCAGCACAGGCAAACTTCTAAGTTAGTCGATAGAGCTTTATTTAGTTGCATGGACCCTGACTTTCACAACATCTTGCAAATGAGGAGTCCACATATTGAAGTATTAGTTAACCAGATATAAGTGCTAAGTAACTGAAAAAAGCCTCAACAGGACGGTGTTTCTAAAGTTTTGGGAAAGTTTTATAACCCTAGAACCTAATAAACACTTTTGCATGGAGTTTAATTCAACCTGCACTGAGCGATTTCTTTGTGCTAGAAACTGTGTGCCTGCCTTCCCACTCCTTCCTTGTATATTTACAGATACCATCGTGCACTACATTTAAAGCAAAACTGACAATGACTCTCCAGATCCTGTCAAATCACCTGAAAACTCAGCTCATTTCATTTCTCATCTCTGGAAAAGCCTCAGAGAACAAATGGGTCTTGCAGCATGCCTGAGAAATCAGCAAGATTCAGGCTCCGATGAACCGAGGCGGCGAGCAAATCCTGCAGTTAAGGACCCATCACTGATTATGCCCTGACTCCAGCCCCTTGTGATTAAGCCAGGAGCCTGTTACCTTGAGCATGTTAGATGATCTCAACTGTCATGGTGTCATTTTTAAACACCTCAATGCACACTTTCCCAGCGCTGCTTGACAGGGACAGGTGTTATTGCTGAAATCATTTGCATGCAGAAGACTGTACACGTGGCACTGAGGCAATTGCAGTCTAATCCTCCAGGAACTGAAAGGACAAACAATAAGCCTGTTGATTTAACGTAAGAACAATCAGACCTTTGTGGATGAAATAATTTCTGACCCCCATGTTGCAGTGTCTGTAATTTTCTGCTACTTTCTGCAAGTCTATGTTCACATAACTATGCATTTATAGTCAATTGTACAGCTGTTAGCGCAACAGCATTAGAGGATGCAGCACAGAGAAGCTGAATTGCATCACAGTGAAAACAGGTATCACTAAAAACCATCTGAAGTTGAACAATTGACCCCACCCTGTAAATCTGCAGTTTTGCTGGACTGGGAGTAACAAGAGACCCCTATCCTGTGCCATGAAATGCTCTGTGATGTGTGAACACTGGGTGAATACTGTAAGAAAATACTTGAAATTCCGTATACCTATATGATTATTCATATGTTAATGCCTCTCTTATTAAAACAGAGCATTTTTCATTAAAGGTAGAACAGCTGGTTCATGTGAAATTCACATTTATTTCCAAAAAAACTTGTGTTTTCTACTACTGATGTTTCATAACACCTTAGAACATTACTCTCTAAAGAAGTTAAAATATTTTCATGTATTTTGTGTCTGTTTATGCTTGAGAGCTCTTCGTATGCCTGCAGTTTTTCATATGCATAATAGCCCACATATCTATTAATACAATTTAGCAGAAATATTCGTATGTTGTCAATTGTCCAAAACAATGTTGCTAGCTACTATACTAACCATACACTGGTGGAACAAGTACCTTAACAGTGTCACTCTTACTTTCCATTGTAGCTCTACCATCATCTGCAGTTTTCCCCTGGTGATATTCATTCCCACATTAGGCTATTTAGTATATTCTTAGAGGTAAAATAATTAGACTGTATTCCTAAGGAATGAAGTCAATTGTTAAGGCTCAGGAGTCAAACTTCTCAGTTCAAGTTATTATGTCAATAAAAGTTAAAATGAAAGCTCAGAAGGGTATCTAATATTTTTGTAAAATTATAGTCTTATTGAGCAGTCATAGTCCAGTCCTGCTGGTGACTCCAATTATGAAATAACTTAAGCACCTACTTACGTTATTAAGCTGATGGTTTTATTCAGTTGACTATAGTCTAAAATTGACTTGCACTGAGACTGTAGAATTAGGTTACAGTGAAGGAAATACTTAGGTGTATATGCCCTAATTAAGAAAGCTAGTCTAAATTATGACTTCCGATCACTTAAAAGTGAACTAACAAACAAGGATATATGCTTATAAGTGAATTAAACCCCAAGAACTCTATGTGACCAATAGTTTTAATATATGCAGGAAAATATGAACATGTTTAATATTAGTTAAAATTAGGAATATTTTCTAAATGAAATAAGTTTATGATTGTCATCGTGTGTTAGATTAGTACCTTCATTCCAGTAATACTTCCGTAATTACTTGTAACCATACCCTTCAATAGACATCCATATTTTTTCCCGAAGAAAATTGGAAGGTATAAAGATATGACTAAGCATCATAAAATATAGTACAGAGAAAAGCTGCTGTCTGATTTATATTTTCTTATTATGGTAATGATTCACATCCATCACTTAGGGAGAATTAAATCCACTATAACAAGTGTTATAAAACTTTCTATAATTAAGATGAACCAAAACATGTTAAAAAAATGTTTCTTGATAATAAATCTTATAATGAAAATGATATTTCAGAATGTGATTCTTATGTTGTCTTAATATTGCTACTGATACACTTTACAGAATTACCAAGAAAAGTTATATTCTGCTCAGTGTGAGAGAAACTGCTAGTCTTAACTTAGCATCTTTAGTCTCTCTCCAGTTTTGCACAAATGAAATGTCCCTTGATGATGTTTTAATTCTGATATTACATTTCAGTTGCATTTTTCCAACAGGTAACCCACAATAATACCCCTAAAAAAATACCCTTCCATTTCAGAGGAAAGGGAGAAGGCTGCTAAGAAAAAGCCTTGTGTGTTTGGGAAGAATACATAGAAACAGGTAGAAGAGAAACTGAAATTTTCAATTATATTATGTTGACCGGATGATGTTTTGTAACTTCGAGCTTCAGGTACTGCTGCTAGTGCTGGAAATCTGATTTGGCGTCTGTCAAGTTCTTCATTTGAAATTGAAGACAACAAGATTCAGACAGGTGACTACGTCCCCCTGTGCTCCAGACAACCTCAGTTTCAGAATTAAGAGCCATGGGGCCCTTAATATTTAAAATAAATATTTTCCCCAAAACTACCCTGTAAGAATTTTCACATCATGTCTTCTTAATATTCATTCTACTGCTGTAAATGTGGCTTTGTTATGGACTTGAACACAGACTTCAGTTGTGCAGTAAAGAATTGCAGTGCTATCAGTTGATGAGGCACCATGAGATTACATGAACTGAATCCAGCTAAGTGTTTGGACAGACCTACAAATGATAATATGAAGAGTATTTAAATGACAGAAGTATTTTGTCTTAAATATATATTTGAAACAAAGCTCAGTTCTGCCTATTCATAACTTTCACTTACTAAAAGAAAATGTTTTACTAACAGTGAGGAAAAAGTAATGCACAATACTGATATTAATTTATATATTTAATAAAAAAAACAAATTCACAACAGTATTTGTATACATTTTCTTCCTTCTAAAACTGCTTTCTTTAAGTTTCTTTTAATAACTAACCACTAACCCCTTTTAAATAACCACTTAATTTTTGTTCACAGTTAGCATAATTTATTATTCTAGTTGTAGGGTGCCTTCTAATAATCATAGGACAATACTCTGCATCAAGAGATGATGAAATTGTTCAAATTCACTACGTAGCTTTTTTGCTTCATATACACTTCTGCTACACAACAGTTAAGGACTGTTGTTGACACTGGCTTATACTTTTGATTCTTACAGAAGGAATATTGAAGTCTCTGAAAATAAACAATATTTGGTCTTTGATAAAGCCCTAGCAACTTGGAGATGTCCTTTCACTGAAGGCATTTTAGGAAAAGAAGATCAAACAAGATGACAGTGAAAATTGGAACAAAATAAATGCTTACTTAAAAATATTGGCTTATTTCCCCCTGAGGTGCAGCAGATGCAATCATTCATATTCACTAATTTGTATGTTGATGCAAAGTTCCTGATTGCCCAGTAGAAATGAGAAAATAATTAGTCATCTAAAGAAGACTTTATTTATAATGCTAGTAAAATGTGATCACAGTAATAATTTACAGGCAATACTAATTGATGGAGAATTACATACTGAAATATATAATAATGTATATAAAGTATATTTATTACCTGAAAATATGAGAAAAAAACCCTACAACCTTCTTTCAACAGATTTTAAGGGTTGTTTGTTGTTTTTAAATTCTCTTAAATTAGGTCCTGTTTTATTAGTAAGATAATGACAGAAAACACAATCTGAAAATGTTTAGGAACAGTAGATAGAGTGGCTTGTTAATGGAAAATGACATTTTTCTCTTAGCCTTGAATTAACTAGAACTTAATTTCTCTTGCTCTTAAATGTATTCAAGCATGAAGCAAACTAACCATTATACATACATCTTTGGATTGGAAAAATAGTCATAGGAATAAATAGGTGACATCTATGAAGAATAATTACGCTAAATTTACAAAAGAAATAGAAGAGAAGCCTTATATGACTACTGCTAGAACAGTTTCAGGTACACCACAGAATGATAGAAGTGGCAAGATATTAAACAGATGTATTGTCTTCAAGGTGCAAGGTTTATAGAAGAAAAGATTGTTTCTAATCTCATTTCAATTGTAACTGAAAGATAATTTTCATTACACTGAACCATGGCATTTTCATGGTTTTGGCTTGGCTTAATAATGTGTGAATTAAGTGTCGGAAATATTCCGTTCTTTTCAGGACAGGGAGATGCACATGAAATCCTGAGAGCTTAAATTAAGTGTTTAAATTGAGTATAAGCCATAAAAATACCCATCCCCTTTCAAAGATAAGACATTTCCAACAATTAAAAAAAAAAAAAAAAAAACCAACAAAAAATCCCCACAAACCTCTTCCTGTCCTCTTTCAAATAATTTAAAATTAAATTCTTTTACAGTCTGTGTAATTATTATAAAAGTCATCTTTTGTTTTCTTGGTTCACACATCAGATTGGAGAAGTCAGCATGTGCCTCCCTGAGTTTACTTTTTACAGAATGCTACAATTTCTTTTGTAATTTCATCCTAATATGAATATTAGTGTAACAAACCAAGATGCTTCAATTCTCTGATATACTAATCTGTTGCAGAATTAATAACTAGCAATTACTCTATTGTACTTTTTTTATTTCCCAGGAAAGATATCAGATACCTAAAAAGTTTCTCCTTATTTCAAGAAAAGAGACTTTACAGGATATATTTTGGATTGCTAATTGTCAATGTAAAAACTCCCCAATGGCAGCAGCTAAGAAGGATTTTTTTTTTTTTTGGTGGCAAGTTAAGGTTCTTAAGCAAACTTCTTTTAGACCATGTTTTCCATCTTTTTTTGGGTTTTGGTTTGGTTTGGTTTTGCATTAAGCCATAAAAAACTACAACTAATTGACTGTTTCCCCTACACAAACCTGTTCCGCCTGCATTGCAGACCACAATTGCCTGGGCGGTTGCCTTGTCGGCTGTCACTGGGATGGTGAGACTGAAGGTCGTGGGGTGAGAGTACATCTATGTAGCAGCATCAGGAGACCTAGACCTGCAGGGACAGGCAAGTGTCTCATTGCCAGCAGAGCAGTATGCAGCCCCTGGCAGCGCCTCATTGCCAACACATCAGTACACAGCCCCTGGTAGTGCATGTGTCAGCCTGCTCTGAGCTACTTTGCCTGATGATGGCAAGGAGAGTACTTTGCCTGATGCGTAGCCTCTACCTACTGTTCAACTTCCTATGTGATGACTTCAGGCAAGGACCAGATTTTGCTTGTAATACTTGATTTTCAGATCAAAATCAGCACACTGTTTCTAAGTTCATCCTTTACTAAAAGTTCAGCATACAAGTGACAATCTGCCTCAGTCCCTTGTTTTGCTGAGCTGTGAGACTGAAAAATGAATCTGTATGAGAGAAAGTTCACATGATACAAACAACAAGTGTATCTGTGAGTTCAAAAATATTTGATATCACCTTCCTTTTTTTTTAATCTTTTTCTCTTCTCTCATTAAATTCAAGAAAAGGAATTTCTGATACATTTTCAGGATTCTGCTTGTAAATCTGCCTCTGTGTTTTAGTGGTATTCCCACAGCTGGGGGACAATTTACTGTGGGCTTTTGTTATGCCAACAGTTGATGGTGAGTATAACTGCTGAACTTCTACAAAACTCTTTTAATGTGTTACCTCACACTTGTTTTAAACAAAAGCTTAGTTTGACCCAACAAGCAACATTCTTATTTGATTTCACGTGTTTGTAACAAAGGGGAAATGAAATGAGAATTTGCAACTGATTTTTCTCATATAGCCAGAGATTGTAGCAGTGGTCCTGTGATTCTCGAGAATTTAAAGTCTTGGGGCACAAATCAGTAGTTGCATGACATTATTAATTTCCTTCCCTTTGACCAAGGAGAATTAAATCCATATTATCTACTGCACAGGAATATACATAGTTCACTACAATGAAATATAGACATATTTTAGGTGCTCCAGATCTTTTGTGTATACTCTTTTTAGTAAAAATAGAGTAACCACTTCACAGATATGTAGGTTTTATGCCTAGATGTTCTTCCAGGGGGCAACAAAATAATTAGTCATCTGTCCCTATCAACACCTAAATCAGAAAAAA
>VXBW01004969.1:345317-358258 GCA_013400375.1 Thinocorus orbignyianus
GTTGATTGAGAAAGTGGAATCGCTACCACAAAGTGCAAACTTTTCCACCTAATTACAGTATAGCTGAGCTTCATGGAGCTGACACTGTCATAAATTAAATAACATGTTAAAGAAAAGGCAGTGATTTTCACAATGAAGGGCAGTTCCAAGCAAGTTTTCCTAATGATCTTTTTAAGTTCTCTGATACGTAGCATGTAGCATATCACTAAATATTGCAGATAACAGATTACAAATGAGGGAACAGAGTTCATTGAAATGAACATGTTTATGCCTGTCACTTAATGGTAACCTCAAAGAGGTGCAAAAACCTGTCATGATACTGACTGGTTAGGCAATAAAAGGGCAGAAGGAGTCTGAAGGCAATTAATGCAAAATAATATTTACAAGACAAAACATTTCAGTTGTATGTGGGAGCACAGGGATGAGTTCCAAATTAGCTAGCACCTCTCAGGAAAAAGATCTTGAAATCTTTGTGGATAAAGATGAAAACACAGATATCTTGGGTGCATAGTCAGCTCTAGCGCCTCAAGAAAAAGTAAAATCTAACTAGAAGATGAATAAACAGAGGATATAAGATAGTCTGTATACCCCAAATGTGCTATATTTGGAAATGAGCAAAGAGTATTAGATAATTATTTCTCCCAGTTTCTCAAAGTGCAAGATGTAGAAAATACGCATTAAAACTGGAGGTATATTCAGAATAAATGAAAAGAACATTTTTTCACACAATTTTCACACTCACTGTGTGAAAATGATTTCCACGTTTCTTTTTTTTCTGACGGATAAGGGGTCTCTGGAAGTTTTAGTAGAGATTCATGAAGAAACCTACTCAATCATGACTTTGAACATGGTTGACTTTGAACAGTCAGCTCATGAGTGAGTAAATGACAAGAGCTTTAAGGACAGGCGAAGGGAGAATCACTATGTCCTTACTTTGTTAATCTCTGTGCCTTGTGTACTGTAGGATCATCATTTAGATGGACACTTGAATTTGACCCATCTTGGCAGGTTTTACATGCTTGGACCTTATCCTAACCAGAAAAATAAAAAATAATAGTAATAATAATAAAGAAGATGCCACCTTCAGGTATACCAAGCTCTACTGAAGCCACAGGGGTTTAATCTTTGTATATGAATGAACAATGTTGTATCTATCTGTAAGAGTAAGATTTAAAAGTATAACACTGCAGAATATTTCATTTTGATCTTTCTCAACTGAAAGAAGGTTCCAGTAAGCAGCAAGCTATTCTCTATTTCAAATTCAGAAAAAGTTCAGGAAGAGAGAAGGTTTTCTGGAGCCCTTTAAGCTTTAATGTTCAGATTCAGACCATTTTGACTTAGGGGCTTTTGAAATCTATTGCAGACCATAGATGAATTGCAAGACAAGTAAAATAGAAAATTGATGTATAATTATGCATCTGCATTTATTGAATTTGAATTCAGCAGGGAATAAGTCCAGCTGAAGAGGCTGTAACAATCAGATGGCACATGAAATTTGGTTAGCTCTGCTTGGCAGAAAGGGTGAGAAATTATCTGGATGTTGAGAGTGGAATGTCTTGGATTAATGCTGTTTCCAAAATTCCTCCTTACCTGTGTACTACAGGAAAGTTTTAGAAATTAAGTTCATGATTTAAAATAGTGCTACCCTGTACGGATATTATTCACTTCTAAGGTGTCCTTGAACAAAATTTAATCATCATTCTGCATATGTTTTTTGGATTAAACATTTTGTGCTAAGCATTTTGTACTAGTAATGTGCTGGGGTTTTGTTTTGGGGTGTTTTTTAAGGGGTTGTTGTTGTTGCTATGGGTTTTTGCCATTATGAATTCATGGCTTTCTCTTTTATGCTGGTGGAAGGTGTTTCTGCGCTGCTTCTTTCTTGGGAAATTTCATCAGGCAGAATAAATTGAGTGGATACCTCAAATAAGGTTGGGTTTAGGCCCTATACTGGCAGATAATTAATGAATTAGGTTTCTTAAAATGGACTTCATAAAATAAAATACCTTCAGGACAAAATAGGGCTGTAATCTCCAAGTATGCAAAACAAAAAGTACCTAGTGCATTCATCCCATAAACAGGCAACTAATCTGCAGCTAAGATTAGGTAAGTTTATAAAATCTATTTCAAAAAGTTTTAATTAAAACGAGTTCAATGAACTGTGTTTTGAAATGATAATTCTATTTTCTTTTTACAATACCATGGGATTATAGCACTGCATAAAATGTGCTGTGCAAACTTCAGAGCACACAGGACACTGACAGATGGACACCCATTAACTTTGAAATGAAACTGAAAAAAAAAAGGTGAATGTAGATTTTTAGCCAGATTCTGTACCAGCTTTGTACAGTTTTACACATCAAGGGCATACTGATTCAAAATGTCATGTTTTTTAAATAAAAGTAATAGGAAGTTAGGGCTCAAATGTGAACAAGAGCTATTACTTAGTGGCTGAAGCTAATTCAGGATCTCTTACTGAATCTGTTTTTGATTTTATGAGATTCATATCTCCTTCCAGAGTTCACTTCATCATCAGTAAAATCAAAATATTACTAAGCAATTGCCTCACAGAAATGTAGCAAGAACTGATTGACATCTGTTTATTCAGAGCTTTGAAGATACCGTGTCAGATTGTTTCTCTTGTCTCACTATTTTCATTGTAACTCTTAGATGATGAATTATTATTTGGCAGAATCTAGTCTACAGGACAGAATTTCTACATTTCCTCCTCCTTTCTGCCCCAAACAGAAAAGCTGTAGCAGATGAAAACGAATCCTATTGTTTATACGGCATCTTAAAGTAGTTGAACAAGTAGAATATGGTGAGATAACTGAAATTTACTGAACTACAGCTACAGCCTGTAAGGACACTCCCACAGTGTATAAAATCTATATTAACAGTTCAGTTCCACTTCTAAGAGGTAATGGCATCTGGAATTCTTTACCAAAATAAAGATGATTTTTCACTATTTAAGAGAAATCATAATACAACCATGAATATCCAGAAAGATATATATAACTTTGAAAAAAAGTAACTATTCCAAAAGATTTTTCATTTATAATATGTTGGTTGTTTGTACGTTCACTGCAGCATAGTTATAAATCTGCTTTGAACATACCTGCCACAGAAAATGCCATTTATGCAACCTCTTTCATGACAGAATGTGCTGATGCACTTTTTCTTCTCCTTCATTGCTAAACAGTCCTTTAAATCTGCCTTTAGTAACAATTTTGGTTATTTTTGTCAACCTCAAATCCTATTTTGGAACCAGCTAAACACTCAGGTCTCATGCTTAGCTGGTTTCATACTGTAGTCCAACTTCCCTTCAGCCCCACCTATCCTAAAGGCCTAGGAAATATCAAAGAAATCCTGCAGGGAATCAGAATGATATATGTTCAAAGGATGAAATATCAAACTTGTAGGTAGCAAACTACAAATCCCTTGATGTTTCCTCTGCCTTTTGTTTTACAGATACTTGGGGATATGCATCTCTTTAGGGGAGGGGGGAAGAAAAAAAAAAGAGATTGATATATTTATAACATAAAGTCATCCTTTCCATATTATATTTTATTTTATTTTTAAATATGCTGAGATATTGCCTGTGGAAAGAACACAAAATTCATCCAGCTAAGATGGTACAAGACAATTGTGTTGGGTATACTTTTACTGAAAGTAAACCAACTCTGGCAAGCACTACTAAACTAATTCAAGCAAGACTGGATGCAATTTCTGACTTCATATTTGGAAATTGATAAGGATGAAGTTTTCTAAAATGATGGCTCAAAAAATTATTAAAATGGTAATGCAGAGCAATTCCAATCTGATCAGAAGATCATTGTAGACTAGGTTACCACATGGGATTGACCATAATAGCTTTAACTCAACAGAATTTTCATTATGTTAATCAAGATCTTGCTTCTATCAATTTTTGTGTTTTTCTTTCTGATCAGCCTGTGGTGAAGAGAAAGATGAACGTATAGGCCTCAGTCCTCTCTCCTCTATGGACAGTCCTGACCTCCATGAGGGACTTGTCCCTGTAACCAGGTTGTCATGCCAACTTTGGATGAACACCATGGGCTGAATTAATGACCCTAAACTCAAGCCCAGGTGCTGACAGCAAGGAGCATCAGCCTGAAGTGTGTGCTGCTCCTGCTGGGAGGAGCATTAATATATGCAAACCAGAGAGGGTTTTTGGCCTAGCACTGAAAATCAGGATTGCCATCACGATTGCTAGCAAGAGAGGCTGACTGTTATGGTTGATTGACATATTTAAAATGGCAAAATATAGAAATCTACTCAGAAAGGGTTCCCTTTTCTACAGTGCATGTTTCACAAGGAGACACAGGTACAAACCTTGTTTTCAAAGGATCATCCTGGAGGTCACACAAAATGTGACAAGGTACTGTAGGAAACAAATGAAAAAGGATTTAGTATTAGGGACAAAATTTTTTCTCCTACATGCTCAGTTTGCAGCTTCTCCCTTTCGATAAGAGAAGGGCTTTAGTAGTCAGTAATCCATACTTAGTACCTGTCCTGTCATCATCTCATGACAATATTCCCTTCTCCCCCTTTAATACCCATAAATAAAGCAAAAATATGCTAGATATTGAGTGAGAAAGAAGGGATTCATCCATCCTACTTGAATTTCATATATGATGTATTATATACATTGAGAGAGAGAATGGATTAATCCATAATGCCCAAATTTCTTCTGCAGAATCAGCAGGGAATGTAACTGTTTTATTGGTGTGTTTTGGTTTTGTTTTTTTTTTTCCAATGAAAAGCTGATCTGTTCCTTCTTAACTCATCTACAGGTAGTCTATCAAGTTAAAGAAATATAAGATATTGCAAGAGAAACAGTAAATCATCCACAAGAAAAATAATTTTAAAACCTGTGTTATACACTACATTTGAATGTGATTATGAATCTCCCTTCTTTTGACTTGTGTTATCTATCTTCTTTGATAAGTCTCAGGAATAGAAGCCGGTAGCAGTCAGCAAAACTAAAGAGTGAAAAAAATAAAAATAAAACAAAATTTTATATGATTAAATCTATTGCTACAAAGTAGACACTTTTGAAGCTGCCATGACTTTTGACAACCCCTTAAGGTGTCAAAAATGGTAAATTCACTGCTGTGTGGGGGTATATTTTTACACTGCCTAACTTGCAACACACTGGGACTTTCATAAAAATATATATTTCCTTAATTAGCAAGCTCTCTCTCCTTCAAGAAATTATAATGCAACAGCGAGCTAGGCATAATGCTTCAAAGGGTGACTTTAAATCAGGCTGAAGTGGTTTTTCCTCTGCAAGGTGCAGCTGTGAACATTGCTTAAATATTAGAACTGTGCAAATCTCTAAATCATTTTGACTTGTTGAAAATCTTTTAGGAACTGGACAACTTGCTTTTGTCTTTCAATATTTTAAAATAATCATAGGATTAGTATTATGCCTTTCCCTCCTCTTCCTCTCCCAGCCCCCTCCAAGGGGTAACCAGCCATAAGATGTTTAAAGCACAGAAACCACATCCAATTGCAAACCTTATGTATTTGATCCACTTGGCAGAATTTTGGACATCTCAGACAGGTAGTTTAGGGTGATTCTTTCAAGTTTCCTTATACATTAAGGACAGGTGACATCAAATAATTAGCTTACCTGTAGTTCTATCTTATGTAGTCATTGATACATGGCATGTCTCTAACAATAGCCTCTTTGATAGTTCACTCCTGAGAGTAACGTTGCAGTGCAAGAAAAATCAATACCAGTTCAGACTTTTATGTCTTCTTTGGACACAACAGCTTAAAATAAAGCTTCCATAAATGACCTCTTCAGAGATGGCCTCAGTCAGTAATTCAAGATGTATCAAGAGAAATCATCAAATTAAGGCTCCAAACACTAACTGCTTTGCTTACAGATAGCAAAGGTTTGGAAATTGGATTTGGTTCATCCTTGGTATTAGCTTCTTTCAGTTTCACTGTGTAAAATATTATTGATGCTACAAAGAAAGAGCTTTTGATAAATATACTAAAAAAGTCTAAATCAATAGTACTCTTGCAGAAAGATACCTAGAAAAATAGAATATAGATAATCAATTGTCCCTTGGTGGTGTGAGATTTCTGGTTTTCATCATTCAAAATATGGCAAAAGTACCAGCAGCGGCTGCTTCTGACACTTAGCTGCCAGGTAACTCATACTCATTTTGAATGTTTCTATTGCTAATTTAGTTGTGCATCTGCTGGAAAGGGTGCATGTTGCCACACCACTGATGACCGGAAGGGAGAGGTGGTGAAAAGTTACAGTGTACCCTGGGCTGCACAGCAAGGAATGCATGTAATTCTGGGGAGATGACTATGTTCTTATTCACCCACCCCCTGAGTCCTTCCTTCTGTCTCTAGGTAACTCTGCTTCTGTAGGGAAAAATCCTGTGTTTTTTTTTTCCAACTGAGAACCACAGCTTGGGCAGAGCTGCACAAAGTGCTATTCTTTGTGCATGCCAAGAAGCAGCAAAGATAAAAGTAGCAAAGGAACTTTTGTTTAGAAATTTTTAGAAATATCACTAGCAAAGCCATGACAGCCACTCATAATTTTTCATGGCAAATAGCCATGCAATAACTATCTTTTTAATCTAAGGAAGGGGAGAGGTGGGGTGGAATTTTTGGTTAGGATGGGGTTTTCAGGTTTTAGGTGTTGGGGGTTTTTTTTGTTTGTTTGTTTTTGTTGTTGTTTTTAATATAAAAGTGACACAGACAGCCTAGGAGGACCATGAGGTTTACCTTCTGTATGTTTTTTTCTAACACCCCAAAAGTCATGAATATATGGTGGTTACTTGTATATCTCCTTCAGAATAACTGCCTTGTTGTTTGTTTCTTTCTCACATAAAATAGTAAAGTAACAAGCAAAATTCAGAAGATCGACGAGCAGCAACTCTAAGATAACAAAACCCTGACCTAATACTTGGATGTATTTGTGAAAATAGTACTTGATAAGGCAGAAAGAAGATGAAGTGACAGTTCTCAGAAGCCTCATCATAATATGAAGTTGAGATGCTGCTTCTAGATGCTACGGTATGTTTTCTAAGCTCCACTTTAGTCCACTTTTTATTGGATAATGATTCACAATTTTATAGATTGGATATGAGTTCCAGATGAGTTGTTATAATTCTTTTACAACCAAGAAAATTTTATTTTATTTTATTTTATTTTATTTTATTTTATTTTATTTTATTTTATTTTATTTTATTTTATTTTTCTTTAAGCTGTCTAATGGTTATTATTAATTTTTTTCTTCAAAGTATGGTCAGAGTAATATCATCTTGTTATTGATGTTGTAGCTGTTACCTTAGGAACTATGAGTAGACTGTGAAGTACACTTTAAAGCCCTTGTTCTAGATTATGTTTTACTGAGATTCTTGTGAAATTATTTGTTCATTTGTCTATGACTGTAAACTAATAGAAAAATTTTAAAATACCACCTTTATTAACATATGGTCTCAAGAGACCATAGGCATAATGATGATTCTGGTTCCAGTTGACTGGTCAAGAATGTAATCTTCAAGCAAGTGTAGATATTTTCTAAGTAATGTGACATACATTAAATAATAAACAAAAGCATTTCTTAAGCAAAAAGAAGACTGGATGGACTTAAGACTAAGTATACTTAACTAGAGCATTATTTTTTTTAAACTGAAATAAAATCTGTTTATTTAACAGAAATTTGGAAAGTACACAAAACACAGAAAACACATTCCGTGCGAGACAGTAACTTCATTTCATTATTTTGTATTGTTGAATAAGCCTGTATAGACAAAAGCATTGACAAGTTTTTAATCCATCTGTCAAATTTAATTTATTCTTAAAGAATAAAAAAACCCACTAGCTCCTGGGTTTTAGTGTACAAATTGATCTACACCTTTCAGTCACTGAATCCATGTCTTGCTTGAGAATTCTGCTATTTGTATGTACTAACTATAAAAGAGAAAAGGCATCACCAGTCTCATGTGCAGAAATTTCTGAATGAAAGGGGCATTGTACATACTTTCTGATCTTACCATAGAAAACAAAGATCATTCAGTGTTTAAATGATTTGATAAAGATAGTCCCTTTGGCAATATGATGTGAAGAGATTATCTAGGATTTGCTTTGTGAGAGAAGATTGCCTAATGAGTAAGTTATTGAATGAATCACAGTATCATTTAGTACTGATAATGGATTTAAACCCTGAGTTACCAGAAGAATCCCACTGCCATATCAACCAAATCTGTATGTGAGTTTAATATTTCCTGATAGGATGTAGTTTAATTTATTTCAGTGCACAGAAAAAAGAAAAAGGTGCTAAAAACTGCATGAAAATTCCCAGTATTGCACTGTTATAAAATTGGCTATGAGATAGCTGTTATAACAAAAAGCTCCCCCATATTTTCTCTCTCAAAACTCCATTCACGAAAAGTAGTTTACATATAGATATTCTGCAAGGTATAAAAGGTGTTACACTTAATTTAAAATTATTTACTAATACTATTGTTGCCTTTAAAAAAATGTGTATAACCAAGTCCTATAAGCATATGATCCAACTGGCTTTAGTGGCAGGTGTTGTTCTGATGGAAACACAAACCGAAGAAAACATTGAATATCCTGCACTGAAGCTCTCTGTAAGCCACACAAAGCAGTAGTTTGAAGGTCACAAGTACAACACATGAAGAATTAACCTACATTCATAGGTATAAGTGACAGCTGTTCCTGACCTGCCTTAAATATAAGCACAGGTGGCATATATAAGAAATAGAAGGAAAAATCTTGTTTTCCTTTTTATTCCAGATTTCTTGACTTGCAATATTTACACCTACTTTAGCCAATGTATGTGTCTTCCTCTGTGATTTTGTGTATGGCTGTGTCAAAAACACAAAAACTCGTGCTTGTGATATTTAAGAGAGCACAAAATCTGTGTTGATGGTGTACACTAACCAGCAGGATATATATAGAAGCCTACTGAAATGACTGGCACTACATCATTACTTTTAATATTGGTTTGTTCTGTTCTTCTGTGATAGGTAGCTAATGAACTGAGGCCCAATGCCAGACCATATTGAAAACCAGCAGTTCCTGTCTTGGGGCTTTTGAAGAAACAAATTACAATATGAGAACTGACATTTTATTTTCTCTTATTTCTATTAATAATATTCACTTGTTAAAAAAGAACCAAAAAAAAACCCAAACAAAACAACCAACAAACAAAAGAAAACAACAAACAAAACCCAAAGAACAAAAGAAAGAAAACCCCAAACTAATAACATAAGTCACTTTCCAGTAATTTCTTTAAAGTTACTTCATTTATTTTTTAAAGATAGATATAAAACATCATTCTGTAAATGTATTTGCCAATTATTCTAGAGAATGCCTAAAGACAAAATGAGCCTTAGCTTCAGTGACAGACAGCATTATCTAGTTACACCTATAACAGAAGAATACTTAATCTCTGTAAAATTTCCTCCCATAAGCAACACTTCCTTTCCACATATTCTAACAGGCGTGTCGTACCCTGAAGGTAAACAATTTAATCTGTTTAGGACTGAAGAAAAGGAGGAAATCTGTCTTTTAAGAGATAATTAATTCAGGTAAACATCAGAAATTGCCCAGTAAGAGCAAAGGCTTGAGACAGCATCATCACAGAGACTCTCTCAGAGACCTCTCTGCCAGCAGACCTGTCTCCTTTCAGCTACTGGAATTAACGGAGACATTTGTGCAGCCATTTTCCTCTGATCCTATTTAACACAGGCAGAGAATCAGGCTGCACATTTTGTAAAATTACAGTTAGATTTTTTATTTGCGTGTTTTTTTGTTTGTTTGATTACTATAGTGGGTGATAGTTGAAGGTGTAAAAGCCTGGGCCTTATTTTAACCTCTGGAGAATTCAACATTGTCCTGGCTCAACTGTTGTAAAGGTTTAACTCTCACAAGAGTGGGGATGCAGATAGCACAGTGACCATTTCTTTTAACAGTCTCTCTCATCATATTCATAGCACAGTGACCATTTCTTTTAACAGTCTCTCTCATCATATTCCTTTGTAATGACAGAGTATACTCCTTTCTAATAAAGATTTTTAAACAGCTTAAAAACTAAGGGCACAGTTGTCTGAAAAGCTTTTATATGTTTTGAGAAGTAGACCTGCACCCATGAAACTGCTGGAACATGTTATAATGTGTCTAGAGGATTCCTCTCTTTCCCTCTACATCCCCCTAGAGTTTAACAAAGGCTAGGAGAATGGTAGTTTTAGTAAGTTTCTACGGAATTACTCTTAAAATAACGTATGGGATTGATTAGAACATAATATTATTTCTACAGTTTTTAAATTCAGATGTATAGATTTCTGCTATATTCTGAAGGCACGTACTCACCTAGTATGTTTCAAAGTAGTAAAAAAGAAAATACAACATTATCACTTTCTATTAAATTCTAGACTACATTGTCATAATACCAAAATTATGAAAATAAAATTAATTTTAAAATATAAGCTTTCTGAAGGATCACTAATGTTAACCGATGCCCTGAGGATGAAATGCACCAAACCATATGGAATAAAACTAGTCTCACATTAAGAAGTCTGTCCTGGAGAAAAGATGAATTAACCTGATTCAGTCTGAATTAGCCAGATTTGTGTGTTTGTTGAATTGGGAAAAATGGAACAGACTGTATATTTGAGCATGTCCTATATGACAACAGCAAAGTACACATTAAAGTATGCAAATTTTATGAAGAAGAGCATTGGCCTCTACAAGCTTAGAAGACACAGAAAATGAAGGGTCAACTATTTTTTTTTTTAGTTGCCAGGTAAGAGTTGCCTACAATGAGAGTGTTTTTAACTTTCAGTCTCCTTCCTGTACATTACATGCATTAGAGAAACATATTTGAAGTGCTGCTATGGGAAGGTTAACATTTACTTATTTAATATTGTGTGCTAAGAATAGCAAGTTAATTGGTCTCTGGAGCACAAGGGATTAAAGTTCACAAAGTGGTAGCTCATGAGAGAGTGTGAACAGCTCTCTCTAAGATTCCCCTGTGTTGGAGGCATGTAAAGCAACTTAGTGCACTGATAAATTTCTCTCAGTTTGCAGTGATCTTAATATACATAAATTCTGATTCAGTAGGTGTGAAATGAATAAACAAAACAAATAAAATGAGAAAAATCCAAGGGTAGAAATTTAATCAGAAAGATTTAGGTTTGATATTAGAAAATAGTTTTCTAAGGACTGAAATAATCTGCCTGAGAAAACTGAGAATTCTCCATCACTCACTAGAAATTGAGAAAGATTAGGCAGCCCAACTCTTGTGAGCAGTCTGGAACAGGAAACCACTGAGACCACTCCTCAACATGTTCCACAACCCAATTTTCAATAATAATGAGTCAAACAACAGTAACCTGACATCTCTCTTGTAGTTCTTAACTTTCACTAGCCATAGATACATAAGAGGCCTTGTGGAGAATCAGAATTATAGGGCAATGCATTCTTCAAAATATTATCACAGATCCAAGTTCTTTACTTGGCACTAAATTACATGCTTGAGAAGAATTAAATTAAGAGACTTTAGGAGGGAAGAAAATACAGGTCTGTAACACAGAAAAGATAAGGTACAACAAGGAAAGCAGAAAAGCAACAATGGTATTTTGTCTTTTTATACAGTGCCATTTAAAACACTGGTGGTAGAGATTGTTTCATAATGTGTGTTTAAACAGTAATTACTTCAGTGCTGGCAGTTTCAGTTTGGGTCTTAACTCAGTCTTTTCTTATGTAACCCAGTAACTAGATTACAACTAGGTAAAATGTGATAACTCAAGGAACTTCAAATGGATGAACAAAACCTGAAGACCAAATGAACCCCGGTGAACATTTCCATACTTCAGTTGTTCTAACAACAGAAGCAAAAGCAAGAACATGCTGTGCTACTAGATGGTAGTTCATATTTGTTTAATGAGCAAAATATACTTAGGGTTTCATTGAAAGGGAGAAGCATCTCAATACAAGACATCAATTTATTCAGTTGTGTCCGGAGGAGGACAACAAAGATGGTGAAAGGTTTCAAGATCAAGTGTTGCAAGGGGTGGCTGAGGTCACTTGGTTTGTTCATCTTGGAGAAAGCTGATGGGTAACCTCATCACAGTATACAACTTCCTAATGGTGGGTATAGCTGAAAGGGGGACTGCTGATCTCCTCTCTCTGGTGACCAACAACAGGACATGAGGAAACAGTGAAACCGTGTCAGGGGAAGTTCAGATTGAATATTAGGAAAAGGTTCTTCACTGACAAGGTAGTCAGTCACTGGAACAGGCTCCTCAGGGAAGCGGCCATGGCACTGCAGCAGTCAGACATAAGTAGCATCTGGACAATACTCTTATTGATACTACTTAGTTTTAAGTAGTCCAGTGAGGAGCAGGGGGTTGGACTTGATGATCTTTATGGGTCCCTTTCAATTTGAGATATTTATGATTCTAGGTTTAATATGGGAAAGTTTCCTTCTTTACTGATTGGAGCATCTAATTTTAGAATATATGTTCTAATAAAGATGAGCACCTATTCTGTCAAGCTTAGTCTAGAAAATATTTTCCTGGGTCAGACATAGTTCTCCTATCCCCAATTCAAGTATTAGTTGTTGCCAAAGTAAGAGAGTTGCTTATAAACACATTTATTTCCAACCTCCTATTATTTGATGCTTCACACTTTTACTTTTTTTTGTGTTGTCTGCCTTCATAAATAATGGAAAATAAAACTGCTATATGGTTTTGAAAAAATTGGAAAGTTTCTAATTTTGGTTTCTTTCTCCAATTTGCTGGTAATTAGTGATGCTTCCACTAACTTCTTCTGTTCCTAGATGACTTAAAGTGACAGATTATGAAAATGATAGTTAATGAACTGCATGAATACTTGTGCCTTTGTCAAAAAAAAAAAAAAAA
>VXBW01004969.1:358266-370391 GCA_013400375.1 Thinocorus orbignyianus
AAAAAAAGTGAATGGGTAAGAAGATGTAAAGAAGAGATATGAAGTATAAGATAGAGAGAAATCACTGCCAAGGAAGTAGTAACAGGTAGCATATTTATTGAAATATTAATGAATGATCAGGTAAGATATATTTGAATAGCAACACTTACTTTCATTCCAAGCAACAGTAAAACTTTCCCTTTTCTATGTTCTTCCAACTCACTTTCTTTGTTGATATTTTTCATATGTTCTGGTACACACAAGTTGCACTCAGTGGAATTCAAAGTGATAAACATTTCTCACTGAGAGGCTTTGTGCATGTGTGTGTGAAAATACATGCTAATAAAGACATGTCGATGTGCACTCCTTAGCTTATTTGCTCACCTTGCTCAACCCCTTTATAACAGATTTATTATTTTTTTACTAGCTAATACTCTAACGGTCAAAATGTTTTTTGCTTCTCCAAAACAGAAGAAGCTATCTGACTTTATTTTGGCCACATAAAATGCAGTCAGAGCAGGAGACTTTTACAGGTTTTTATAAAATCTTTTCTAAATCACGATCAACGCAAAGTTGATCAAAGTTCCTCAACCTTTGCTTTAGATGTTCGAAGTTACCAACTTCATATGTATAAAGGGACACCAAAACATCAAGAAACTCCTGCTAAGTACAGCAGTATTCAACATCTTTTGGACTGAGTGACACAATTTTCAGTAAAAGTTTCACATTGACGCTCACAGAAAGTCTTCCATTGCATCATAGAATGAATGGTTCAAATGTAGCATCTGCATAGGCATTTCTGGGATCCTTTATTATCATTTTATCAGGTTGAGAAGGTAGTGTAGCTTGGCCACACATTCTCTTATACACTCCTACTTCTAGCCTGGGTGAAGATTCACACCAATGATGAAGATGGCCTTGGTGCTATTCAAGACATTGTCAGGCAGGAATAGATTGCTACGACAGGTTATTTGATAAATCATCATGGTTAGCTCTCTGTGATGTGATTTCTGTGTGTCCTTTGTAGATTAGAGTCAATTGAGGCAACTCCTGTGACATAAAGCTTGGTTTTGTAATAGTTTGCATTTTATGTAACTATTCACACATATAAATAAGAGAAAAGAAAGTGCAAATTGCTGCCTGAATTGGTACCATTTTGCACCTCTACCTTATTTATGGCTTGATTCTTTCCTCCCATTTTGTGTAATATTTTTGTTCTCATTATTCATTCCTGTAATGGAAGAGAGTAAGTGCTTTGGATGACCCCAATTTTACTTGACAAAAAGGAATCTTTATTTCATTTTCAAACATCTTGAAAGAAAACAGCAAAATAGCAAAATGAGACTTGGACTAAACTCCTCAGTTAGGAACAATACTGTTTATCCAGTCATTTAATTTAGCTAATAATTGTATGAGTACAGCAGTCAGGCAGAATAAGGAAGATAGATACTCAGTTCCTTGCTATTTTCAGAGACCTGAATCTCCATTTCCACTTTCCTAGTAAATTTAACTTTAAGGCTTTAAGTAATACTGTTGTGGGTTACTTTGTCTTCTCTGATAAATCTCTTTCAGTCTATTCATATGGGATAATTGAATATAGTCAATGACTAAGAGTTTAAGCATTTACCATGTATATTTGCTATTTATATCCTTGCTCTCAATCCAGTAAGCAATTTCAGAATTCTTTTAGAAAGAGGAGAAGAAGAGATTGAAAACAAGCTTCAGTGGAGTACCCTGAAGAACTCTTAAAAGTGAATTGCATGGCTTTAAATATTCGTGTTACATTGCCAAGGAAAGCAGCAAATAACACTTTTTTAGGTCTGTGAACTTAGCTTATTTCCTGTTTATTTCAGAGAAAACTGTTGCTTCCAGTGAATTTCTCAAGTGGCTCCAGCTCCTACAATCCCCCCATTTTTGACGCCACAGACTATCTATCACTATGCCTTCATCCACTTGCTGCGATAAGTACTGGAAAAAAACGCACCCAACAACAATCAAACAACATCTACACCCCAAAAACAAACATACCACCACCACAATAAAAACAATCATGTTACCTAGAAAAATGAGGTGTTCCTGGCTGATAGTTATTCTGTACTCTTAAGATGAAGTCCACCTCCCTGGAGGAAGTAGCAGTTGAGCATAATGTCGGAGAGGAAAAACGATGCGGATGCTGTGTTTTGAATAGGTCACAATGAAGTGCCAAATGTGTGAGGTAGACCAAGAAGAAAAGTTCACATCAAGAAAAAGGATAGCAATGAGAGGCAAAAAAACCCCAACAACTGAAATAAGTAAAAAAGTAAAAAAAGGGTAGTCATATGGAAAAATGAGCTGCAATAATACGATTGCTACTAGGTCTGGTGAACAGCACTGTATCTATTTCACGAAACAGCAGAATGAGATGAATGACAAAATCTGCTCCCCATCCAGTCTTTCCTTCCCAAACATCCTGATCCCCACGGCAGGGCAAGGCAAGGCAAACTGATGGTTTCAGTCTTTTTCAGGAGTAACCTGGGGAAAGGTGCTGGTTGGTTTGCTGTAAAGGAGTAATGGTGATTACAGCAAATTAGTGGCATCTTGAGATCCTTATGGGAAGGAGTATGAAGACAAGAGCTTTCTCCTCCTTAGTGTCACGTCACTTTTTAAAGTTTATTTTAACACAACCCACTGTCTTTCCGTCAGTTCTGAGTTGTCATTTCTATAAAGGGCTACTGTTCATCCCCCATTGATTCCCGAACTCTGTCAGACCGTTGCTGTACTGGAGATCCCAGGGCAAAGCTAAAATAGGAGACACCGTAGGCACTGCTCTTCTCAGCAACTGCTAGACCAGATTGAACCCCGCCAGGGTCACAGCAAGCTAAGACAAACTTTGAGACCCTGTGCTGCTGGGGCAGTGCAAAGCCTGTAACCTGTTACTAGTCACGGCAAATCATATCTACTGGACTATATTGAGAGCTCTTGATCAAGTATCACTCAAGAGAGAATTGGTCAGCAGAAAGCACAACTGTCTCAAGTCCCTTGTAGCAAGCCAGACACTTCAGCATTTCTCCAGGTGAATCAGAAAATATGTACAGAAGTAGTTGGGATTTGTACGGTTATTGAATATTTTGTTGCAGTTCCTCCTGTAAAGCTGACTGAAAATGTAGGTTAGCATTTTTGCTGCTGATGACTTTTTTGGTCCTTGGGATTTTCGTGGTAGCACAGTTTTTCCCTCTGTATTATGTCTGATAAGATAGAACAAGAAACGTCTGAGACAGGGGTCACGCTCTTCCGAGTTGCAACAGTTAATGTGAACTGTCAGCCTGCAGCTGTTAATGTTAGCACTGCTTTTGGCAGAACAAATCTTCAACTAATGCATAGAGTATAAGGGTTTAAGAGGTTTAGAGGACAGTCAGCAGAGAAGTTAAACTTATTTTATTTTCTGCTATGATTTTTTATCTTAAATGCCATATTAAGAAAGACTTACAAAGCATTGCATGTAAGGCAAATATTACATAGCTGTTATTCTTCTTTTGAAAATGAAGATTTCAGCTTCGAGAGTTACTTGGAAAGTAATTTAAATTTCCCTAGTGAATAGTTAGTATAAATTTATTTAAGCCTTCATGTTGTTGTTTTTCTTCTTTTTTCTTTTTCTTCCTTCTCTTTTAGAAAATAGTTGAGAGGCTTCCCAATGGCAGCTGAGTTTCTTGAAATTTGTAAAAATGGATGATGGATTTTTTTCCTGCTTCTCAAATTGCCAGGTCGTATGGGTTTCTCAATTTTTCCTGAAATGTTTCTGTACCTTGGTACAGTAGAACCAAAAGTTCTGACAAACTCCATGAAACTATGAAGCAAAAGTGATTCATCACTGAAAGTCAGCACCATCAATGAGTAAATGAAGAGAACCAGATTGGCACCTGAAAGAAGCTGCAGTTGCACGCCCCCACTTCACATGATTCACCTGGCTCACTGTCATCCTTACTAAGGGGCAAACAAGAAATAATAATGTCTATCTGCTTCAGACTCCAGAGTCAGAACAGGAAAGCAAATAAGCTTTTACCCCTGAGTGAAAAAGAGACAGGTTTTTTCAGTATAAACTTATGGAAAATCTCAGACTTGCACCTCCTGGACCAGAAAATTATACTCCTTCATTTCCTTAACTTCCCCCTCTGTAAACTAAACACTCCTCCAAAATGGTGGGATTTTTTCACTCACAGAGAACAGTTTAGTCATATTTTGAGAGCTATAATAAAATGTCATAAAAGACATCATTATCTTTTTCACAGAAATGAGGACATCTATTTCACTCTTTGTGAAATAGTTTTTAAACTTAAGACAGTATGTCTAGAAGGCAGCTGTAATGTCAGAAAAAACATGAATAAGTATTTTAAGAAAATTAAGGATTTGTGTCATTAGGTCTTTTAGTTCGTTGAACATAGCTGTTAGCCTAAATAAGTAAAATTTCTTTTTCAAAACGTTGTTCAGACTGTGTTTTTATAAATAGTAAAAAAAAAGGATGGCAGTATGAAGCATTTTGCATCCAACTGTACTCTACACAGATCAAAGCTAAAAGTTGTGTCAACATCTTAAATAAATGGGAAGGAAGGATCACTTGAAAGCAAAAGCATTGCACCATAAAAGAAGATATAAGCATGAACAGCTAATTACTGTAGATTCTAGAAAGAGAAAATGATTCAGAGAAAGAAGCACATAGGAGACTTGGGATTCCACAGGAGCCTACCAACATCAGTGACATAAAAGAAATCAGATGCATAAATCAAGGGGATGTTTATAAACAGAGAAAAATAGTTTTAACATATAATAGTGAGTCTTCTACAGTGATTCTTATCCTTCATGTTTGCTTTGTTCCCTCAGGGGTTTAAAGAAAACATATAAAACTCATTCTCTGTGTTTTTATACTCTAAGTTTTTGATCTGATTTTCTTTTCCCCATCAGCTTTTACACATAGCTTGTTAGAAAAAAAATACATATGGACTTTTTAATCTTCTACTTATTTTTATTTTCTTCTCACCTGGACATAATTTTCTGCATTTTGAGTACTGCCTTTGGTCCTCTTCTTCTTTTCACAAGAAAATTTCTTTCTTTTTGCAGGTTAACTTAATTTTTCTCTAGGGTATTTGATTCTGATTTACTGGCTTGGAGAGAAATCTGCAAACCTTACAGAAGCATTTCATATGCAAGCAACTGCTTTCTTATAAACTGAAAACTGGATAACCATGTGATTTTTACTTATTCATATACATTGAAAAGTAGTTACTGCTTTGTTTGACTCTAAAGCAGCCATAGCATTTTCTCTAAATGTGGGACCCCATTATCCATTACCATCTGCAGTTCTTTCCTCCAAGAGTAGTCTTTTCTCTTGAGAACAAATGGGTAGTTTTAAAGGGGTGTTTTCCAACATGTCACTAAGACCAGAAGCTAGTTTTCAGTATCAATCTTTAAATAAAATTAATTGCATTCTCTAGTGCAAGTAATTTAAAACAATGAAAGCCATTGACACTGTAACTTTTAAATGTGAATTAACCCAGTATGTAAAATAGTGGCAAAAGAAAGCTATTCGCTCTGATTCGTATTATTTTGACTTTGTTTAGTAACCGAAGAAAATAAGTGGGCACTATAACATGAAGAAAACAAGTGGGCACCATAACATGCCAGTCCATCCAGAAAGGACATTCATTACGTTATACTGCATTGTAACTTTCTTTAATAGCATGTTCACAACTTTGACTTCACTAAAATGACTGTGTAAACTACTTGGAATCTATACCTTTGACAAGGCTGGATCAGTATTTTCATTTATAAATTGAAGTAGTGTCACCTGAATTATATTTCTTCCCAGTCATTCAATCCAATATTTTACTACTAAGAAATAAAAAATGAGTGGTTCTCTGTGAAGATTCTTACTCTCACTGATAATCATTGCAATTTTAAAAAATTGGGAAGGAAATAAACTAACAGTTATCTGGTCCATCTACTGCCAGTTCAGAATTTCTCACTAATGTTTTCAGTCATATGTTCAATTTTGTTTTAAAAGCTCCATGTAACATGGCTTCCACTATTTCCATGGGGAGGCCATTCAATTTAGAAAAGAAATAATGACAGCTCTTAAGTGGCTTCCCCCCACCCCCAGCCTTAATTTAGACTCACTGAATGATCTGCTTCCTTTGGGCATATTTGCTCAAGGTGACATTATAGAACACTGAGAAGTGAGCATGCTGCTTCAAAATATTCAGGCTAAAAATTCCACTCAAACCCACTGAAATTTAAAGTGGTTGCTACAATGAGTTTGGGGTTGTGTCTTTTATAGCACACTCCTGTTGTAAGGCTTGCTGGCATTCATACATGTACGACTTTCAGCCTATAATCTGATAAAAGGAAAAAATCTTATTATTGAGATCCTTAATGACTCTCACAGAAGTTTAAGATTGCAACCACAATAGCATGCATGTTGTGTTTTGCTGGTTTTGTATAATAGACATAATGTTCCATCCTCTTGTTTTGAATGTCCAAACTTGATTGCATACTTGTATTCCATATACTTTATTTCCAAATACTTTATTTCTGATTGCATTCAGGAGTTGTTACTCTCTAACCTGTACTGGTTGTCCTCCATTTCCTAGTCAGTCATAATTGTACATAGGAAGTCTGCAAACCTCACGAAATTGACCCAAAAAGATGTCTTAGGCTATGGCTGTTCCACTAAATTAGCAGTGCCAGGAACATTTTGGAGACAGGTATTAAGTTGTCCATGTGGCTAAATTTACAGAGCAGTCCCTGACTGTGAAGTCCCTGTGAAGTCCCTTCACTTCTCATTCAATACTCCTTATCATCTGCTGTATTCTGTTCAAGTTTCGACTTATATCACTGAGAACAGTCTGTACTGCCTTCTCAAGGTACACTCTAACAAGTGCTTAGATATGTTTCCTCAGGCAACCAATCATATTTGTGAATCCGTAAACCTCAGCAAAACCAATTCCGTTTTCTTATAAATTTCTTCTGTGACATAGCCAGAGGAATAAAATAAAATAAAATAAAATAAAATAAAATAAAATAAAATAAAATAAAATAAAATAAAATAAAATAAAATACCAAAATAAGAAAAAAACCAAATAGACAGCAGGTAAACAGTTCTTGTGTTGAGACCATAACATAACATTCTGGTCCATGGTACATCACAATTCCTTTTCCTTCCCTTCTGAGAGCATCCATCTCATTTATTGTCTCTGCTCTGAGGGGTCATGGTCCTTCATTTCCGATAAAGGCGTTACCTTAATATAAATAATAAACCAAACTGATATGACCAAGGATAACATAAGGGACTGTCAGAACTGTCTTAAACAGAAATGTTACCTTTATTTATTTACTCTACTAGAGATACACACAAGGAAATAGAACAAAGTAGTCTTTCTGAGATAGTCTTTACACATCTATGTCTTGGTTAGTCAGTCACTGGAGGAATTAGGAGTTAAATGTATATTTACATAGTGGCCCACAAATACATAGTAGGTACTTAAGAACTAAAAAATGTTAGGTTCAAATGCGTTTTAAATTCATTACAGAGCATTAGATTTCCAGAACTCTACTAAAAATACTTTGTAATAATTTGTTATAGTATCGTAGGAACTATATATTTTCAACATTTCTAGGAATCCCAAGACATCCTAATTTGGTGTTATTAAAATGAAAAAGACCTTGATTATCAATCATAAATGAGTGAAGAATTATTTTGATTAAAAGAAACATGCCTGAAAGAAAAAATATACTTGCAAATTATGTTATTTAACCTGATTTTTACTTTTTTTTCAAAATATTGATCTTTTGCTAACGAAAAAATTTCTTAATTAAGAAAATTTCTTGCCCAAATCACATGTGAAGGAAAAGCACACAAAACAATTTCTAAAGGAGCTTACTTATTTTATCAAGAAGAGTCTTGTAGCAGTTTTTCAAGTCATTGAATGTTTCTTTCTTTTTATTTATTTATTTTTCTTTAGACAGTGGTTTCCTACTTCATTGGTATTTAATTACAACCTAATGTATGTGTTGTTTAGGTACTTAATGAAAACATATAGGTGAGGACCCTGTAGAAGGAAATGGGCAGCAGCAGATGAAATAGCAATCTGCAAGTTCACTCTGTAATTCTTGAGAAATAAATGTAGAGGGAATGCAAATTGCCTCCTATTAGCTAATCAGCAGACAGGGATTTGCATAAATGAGAAAAAAATAATTATATGGTGCTCCTAAGTCTCCATGCATTATCTGTGTTCCATGATTGGCTGAGACAATTCAATTTCAGTATAATAATTAAAAGCTACATGGCCTAATGGGAACATTCAGACATTTAAGAAGATAGCAAATGTTACTTATCATTGTAAGTTAGAAAAATACATTCAATTAGTATATTAAAATACTATGCATTGTCACAATATGTTTTAATCAGTCGTTAAGGTGAAATGTAGCACAATCACAGTTCAGTATTTTGTTCAGATACAGTTGTTTATAAAGTAATAATGGATCAGTAAAGGGAAAACAAAGCCACCGTTACATTTTGCAAAACACCTTTTGAGACGCTCTTCCTCTGTTTTTTCTGGGTAAGGACAGATAGAGCACCTGCCTACTAATACATCAAAGTGCTGTTTGAATGAATGCTATTTCTAAAACCTTTAAGACCAAATTTGAACTGAATAACCCAGTTCAGGAATCATTTAACAACAGAGTGGAGATACAGGGCATACTTTTTTTTTTTTTTATGATCTGCTGATCATTAGACAGTTTCATTCTGAAGCTGGTTTTCTTTTGATACTTGTGTTTGCATTTAAATGCATGAAGACCATTGAAAGGATGATTTTGTTCCTACTCGTTGCAGGGTCCCTTAAATGCTGATTAGATAACATTGGAAGTTTGTTTATCTGGTAAGAGCAATATTAATTGTAACTATGGAAAAGAAGGACCCCAGTCTAGAAACTACTTAATCTGATGTGTGACTTCTAGTTATCACATTGTTTGCAATACCATTACTGATATGCAATGTGATTGCGCCTTGACTAGTTTGATCAAAGGGCATGTGGAGAACTGCTGGTTTTCCAATATTTCTTTCTCTGTCTCTCTTCCCTTCCATACCACAATATAATTCAGAAACGTAAATATTATAAATGTTGAGGCCTTTTATAAACTGGATCATCCTATATGCATAACCCAAAAGACTTGGAAGTAATGAATTCTGCTAAGAAGTTTGGACAACAATTTGATTTCTATTGAACTTAATCTTTATGTTACCTAGGAAATGTATTCCAAAACCATGAGTTAGCTATTATTTTTATTTTAAAAAAACTATCTTATGTTTCTCTTAACTCTGAAAGTCTGTGTACGATGTCATATGTACATACAGAACTGTAATCAGGAATGCATTTTTTCTATTTTAAAATTGCAGTATTCTGTACAATAGAAATCAGTCTATACTAGTGCTGCTGTTATGTGTGCCTTTCATATCTTCCAGTGTTATTTGCAGTGAAGGCTAGAAATGACCTGTGATTTATGCTTATGCAATATTAATGTAGGTAATTTCTACTTCAAACCAAGGTGGACAGTTTTTTTTCTCAAAAAGTAAAAATTTATGAAATATAAACCACCATTTAGAAAAAATAGGTAAATCATAAGTAGTGTAAGATTTACATCGTGTGGGAAAGCCTTTTGTTTCCAAAAGAAGCTGATTATGTTTTAGGTTTCTAGATCTGTTTTTGAAAGAGAGTGTTAAATACAGGAGTCAAATTTTGTACTGATGGGAATGGATGCGGTTCCATGGATTCTGATGAATCTGAACACATGAACACCAGCTGGGAATTCATCTCAACTGTTTAATGACAGGCTTGTTTAACGAGTTATTTAAAAACCTTAAAATAAAAACTGCAAAGGAAATATTAACATTTTTCAATTGCATAAATATACTACCCAAGACTGTAGTGGGTTGACTTTGGCTGGCTGCCAGATTTCCACCAAGCTACTGTTTCACTCCCTCTCCACAACAGTATGGGGGGAAAAAATAAGATCAAAAAGCTTGTGGGTCGAGATAGTGAGAGGGAGATTTCTTGCCAATTACAACCATGGGCAAAACACACTGAATTTGAGGAAGACTAATTTAATTTATTGTCAATTAAAACTAAAGATAGTGAGAACCAGAGACAAAACTACTCACCCCTCAACTCTGCATCATACCAGGCTCAAGTTTATTCCTTCATTCATAACTCTTCTATCTCCTTGTTCCACCCAAGCACAGTGGTGGGACAGGAGTGGGGAATGGAGGATGTGGTCAGTTCAGAACAGTTCCTTTTTCCATACTTTTTTCCTGCACCAGTATGTGTCCTTCCCTGTCCTTCATAGACTGCTCCAGCATTGTTCCACTCCACCAAGTAGTCCTTCTGGAATGGACTGCTCCAGTGTGATTCCTCCACAAAGCCACAGCTCCTGCCAGGACCGTGCTCCTGAGGGGGCTCCCCATGGGCTGCAGCTTTCATGAGGGCACGTCACGGGCTGCAGTGTCAATATGTGCTCCAGTGTGGTCCTCTATGGGCTGCAAGGGTAAACCTGCTCCACTAAGTTCTTGTCCAGGTTCTGCAAGGGAATCTCTGCTCTGGCATCTGGAGTACCTCTCCCTTCCTTCATCTCTCATTTTGGTGTCCACAGGGCTGTTTGTCTCACATTTTTTTCTCATTCTTTTCTCTCACAACCGCTATGCAATGTTTTCACCACTATGTTGACTGAGGGGCTCAGCTGTGTCCTGTAATGCATCCATTGGAGCTGACTGAATCTTGCTGTGTTCTACAGGGGGCAGCCCTGGCCTCTTCTCACTCTGCAGCCCCCCATCAGCCAGAACCTGGGCATGCATAACTTATACAAAGACTTGCTTTTCCTCTGTTATCCACTGTAAAAAAATAATAATAATTAAAAAAAAAAAAAAAGTAGCTGACTAATTAAATTCTGCTACAATTTTTTTTCTGAAATTGAAAGTGCAAGTGATGTACATTTGCAGTTCAGTGGGCTTAAATGTACCTGGTCTTTTTGCTGGAGTAGGCATCAGAACCCAGGAAGCTGATCTCCATTGTGCTTTTCATATTTTGTGTTGCCTAATAAATTCAAACCTTTTATAAAATTTCCTGAAATATAGTTAAACTAGTAATCACATCTCTCATTAACAGTAATTTTACCAGAAAGTATTATCATAAAAAGCAACAGACAATGAACAGGGCAACCTGATTTCATAGAGATGCTAAGAATACATTTCGTTAAAACGTGATGTCCATGGAACTGTCCTTTGCAACCTGATTCAAAAAAATTGCATCTAGCAGGTAATTTACCTGAAGGTGTGATGACTGATGATCTTAGATATCATTTGAAATTCAGCTTTTGGCCTTAATGAATCAAATGTAGAGAACTGGCTTCCTCTTCATAATCAGAAACTGAATGCGTTGCAGTTTAAAAATTAAAAATGAAAAGCCTTTTGATTGATGTTGCTTTTAATTTAGTTGGAGCCATCTTATGACTTTCTGTGAAGGATGCTGTTTTAATGTTTTCTATTCATGATTCAGTCACAAAGTGCCCTCTGCATTACTCTCTTGACTGCCATTTTTTTCACAACATGGTGTAATGAAATTGGTTTCAGATCATGCATAGAGTGAATACAGATGTCTTATACCCAGTTGTCATCCTATTACAATCATTACAATATCCAGCATCACTCTTAATGTTCAGACATTTCTACATAGCTGTAAAGTAAACGGTACCAAAATAAGGTCCATGGTTACAATACTACGTGATTTTAACTTAAACAACAAAATCCTATGAGTGGGGAAATTATGTGTGAAGATTGACCTAGAAAGGCATAGTCACTTTTCACAATGACGGTGAATGTTTAGGACAGCCAAATTGTTACTATACTGGAAAAAAACAATGTAATGGAAGTCACAGGCAAAGAACTGGAAAGAAAGTAAATACCAGCTCATCAGTATGAAGTACTTCTAAATACTGTGAAACATTTTTATTAATAATCACGAGTGTTCTCTGGTCCACTTTGTCAATCAAGTTTTAGCTTAAAACACATTAAAAAAATAATAATTTAGTAGCATTAGTTCAACACCCACCCACCCCCCTCCCCA
>VXBW01004969.1:370534-387362 GCA_013400375.1 Thinocorus orbignyianus
AACTGTGCTGACCTGCATGGCTCTTTAACAATGTGGTTAAGGGTTCCTAAGGGACTATTTTTGAAACTATTAAGCTCCTCTGTTTTTTAACCTCAGGCACAGTTAACCTTGGGCAGAAGCTGTATTGTTGTCTTTAGTCAGAAATGTAGGGATAACCACACGTGATGAGAAAACTAGCACATCTTGTCTGGTGTCTCCTCTCAGATAATAGTCAAGAAAAAAAAGGAAGTACAAAAAAGTTAATCAAATTTTCTGAGCAATCACAAATGACCTGACCCGACAGTGTAAGAAATTCCTCTTAGAACCAGGAAATTTAGATTGTAGTATGCCTTAAAGAATAGGAAACACTCTCTAATTAAAAAAAAAAAACACTCAAAAAAAAAAAAAAAAAAAAAAAAAAAAAACAAAAAAAAAAACCATAAACATAAACTACATAAAATAAACAAACTAAAAAAAAAATCAGGATTTCTACATTTAACTGGCATACCAGAGAAAAGAAAAATTACAGCAGTTCAAATTTCATCATAATGTTTAAAAATTTTTACTCCATTTTTATTTGCTGGCAAGAGATTATAACCAGAAGTAGCTATAGTTGCACCCAAAGGTCATTGCAACTTTCACGATGTTCACCCAGAAGCAGTGCTGAATATTTGTCACTATTAATCCTGGTTAAACTAAGAAAATGCGGAAAAAATATACATTAGGGCCACACTTAGACATATTAATTAATTTAAAACCATTTACAGTCTGAGAAATGCCATGTAAGAATCTAACTCAGGGAGGTTCAAGATACCAGACAGTGAAGCATTCAGCTTTGAATGCCCCATCCCTGGAAGTGTTTAAGGCCAGATTGGATGGGGCTTTGAGCAACCTACTCTAGAGAGAGGTGTCCCTGCACACAGCAGGGGGGTTGCAACTTGGTGATCTTCAAGATCCCTTCCAACTCTAATCATTCTATGATTCTATGACTCTATGAATATTTGTAAGGCAGGAGATTCTATGCATAGAAACATACATTCTCTGTAAGTGTTGTGGGTTTCTTAAGGGTCCTGCTTCATCCCATATGAACATTTAATAATATTTTCAGTATCAAGAAAGTTGTCAAAGCAAATACGTGAGCTGAAAGCTTCGTAGGTGAAGCAAAATGTTTTCAAATTGAAATGAACAGGCTTGCTGTTGTCTTTTTAGCTGTTAAGTTCTTTTAACTAATTTTACTATGTTTCGTCTTAAAACATCTTCAGGAATGAAAAATGTAGATATGTCTTAATCAGAAATATTTAAGCTCTGGTTTACCTAATTTTTTAAGGGCTGCACCTATTGTCTGAATTTACTTGAACTGGAAAACTTTTATCATCCTCAACATTCAATTATTCAAGAAACTAAAATACTCAGTAATATTTAGGGCTTTTAGTCAGATGGGGAAATTTTTCCAAGAGTATACTGAAAACAAGACGTGGTACCTAGCAGGTCATGCCATGAACTGAACACTCCTTGTGTGGTTTCTACAGCAACACTAGTGTAATTTTCCATTTTGTCTGAAAGGAGACATAGACGAGATTATTAAAGGTCAATTACAATGCATGTCCGATTTTTTTTTTATTTTTTTAAAACCCCAAACATGTAAAATGTAGGTGGGAAGTTCCTTCCTTTCTCTAACTAATACCATTATGTCGTAAGTCCTTTTCCTTTTTATGATTTTATTGCTCATTAGTTGTAGCTTCTGTCAAAATATATCTGGTTTGTATTTTCCTCAAACCAACCCCCCTCTCCTCAAGCAACACACAGATAGATATAGCTGTCCTCCTAAATCTGCTTCAGATTTGCATTCTAGATTGAGAAACATGAATACAACTATTAAGGTGTTAATAGGAAAGATAAGTCTTTTAATATATCTTTATGTGTACATTATACAGGTAAAGAAGTCAATAAAGTGCTCCTGGATATCTACGGTATCTACCCCCTGAGATTTTTTAGAGCCCTCTATAACACACTTATAATGACTAATAATACTTAATTGAATTGTAAGTGGGACTTTGACAAAAAGTGTCTGAAAAGCAAAAAATTTGCAGTTATGAGAGTAAAGGGGAAGATATTCCCATGTGTTTGAAGTATTTTCTTCTACATGTATACTTCCTTGAGGCTGCTGAAGTGTCAACTACATCCAGTCAATGTGATTTCTATGCATCCTCTTAGTCTTCATTACTTTATAATTTCAATAAACATTGTAAACGAACAAGCAACTTCAGTAAGTAGTCATGGCCTACTCATTTTCTCTTCCTTCTGCTTAAATGCTATAAATCATATCATAATGTGCACTAAATTATAATCACATGCTAATTAAAAATAGATGGTCCTGTGGGGAGCTAGCAATTTGTTGTATAATATTAAAACTTACTTATAGGAAAAAAGGTTAGGAATAAAATTTGAAATAAATCGCCTTTTACTTTTATTAATAATACATTTTAAAAAGTTGCCTCCCTGTCAATACAAGGATCCCTGAATTAGCTACTAAGGGCATTCATCCAGTAAACTCTATCCTGTGACAACTTTCTAGGTATTTCCTCTTGTTAATTACTGTAAAGTATTTTGCTAAATTACAAATTACTGTAATTTGTTCCATGACAAAACACTCATCTTTTGTGAGTCAGTATGTGAGGTCTGAAGGTCTCTTTGTGTGTTCTTTTTGTAGAAATCTACTGAACATGCTAGACTCTGAATAACATTCAGGAGAAAAAGATAATTCTTGTTTCTAATTTTTTCTCCAACATAAATTTTCAGAACACAGTAACAAATTGACAATGCAGATTTAGTGGTAGTGGCTTTCAGGTTAAAATGCCCAGTTTTTTCAGTCAAAGTTCTTACTCTAAGATTATTTCTAGATTTTCTAATAACTTTTTAATTCTATTTTAGCCTAATCACAAAACTGGCATTTGATGATGTGAACATTTCCCTTCCTTCAAAGCACACAGAACACTGTCACTATATTGATGGATTCTTCACTGGTTTAATTATTTTGTGTAGGATAATCAAATCAGTCAGGAGAAACACATGAAATATTTCATCCAGGACTGACCTAATAGGGTTTTTTGTTGTTTTGTTTTGTTTTTTTATTTATTTATTTTACTTTCCTTTTCCACTAAATTGAAGAATCATTTATTTGCATTGCACTAATCCCCATCATCATCTCCATCTCGTGATGTTGGATTTACACTAGGCCTGTATTAGGTTTGATTTCACAGAGAAAGGATTAAGACAGACCTCTTTCCAAGGATTAGGCTTGGCTTTCACAATAATTTTGCAGAGAAACATATTCCACTTGGCCTACAAATTATTTATGCTATAGGTCATTAAGTGGCCTTCTTTATCCACATCACATGGTTGACTTAAATCTGTGCAAACTGAGGGATCCAATGTCCACCTTTCATTCAGGAAAAATATGTGCAATAATTCAAATCCCTAATGTGGTTGCTGCAGCTGAAAAATAATAACCTCAATCTCTATTACTGGAGTATTTTAAACCCCAGAACAGAGGCATGTGCCAGCAGATAGCATCCTTTTTGCCCCCAGACTTGATTTCTGAAGAAAGCATAGCTGTGTTTATGATAAAGAAAAAGAGAAGCAGGAAAAATGAAAGATTTAACAGAGCCTTAAGGAAAAACTTAGAGAAAGAAAACTTTTGCAAATTGTATACCAGCTAGTAGATCATAGCTACTCTTGTTCCATTCACCCATTTTCAAGGAAAAACTGCTTTGTATAAACTTTCGCAATAAATGGTTTTCATCAAGTGTCTGTATATCTTAATAAAAACAAGACAAAAACAAGACATAAAGCTACTGGTTCTGTATACTTAGATTTTAAATTGTTCACATGTATTTCCCATCCTCTACTATCGAGATCTGAATTCTATTTTCTGCAGTGATTATGTTGTAAGGACATTATAATTTAACTGAAGCTTATGTATCTCTAGTGATGAAGAAGACAAGTTTTCCTTCTTTTTAAAAAAAGAGTTTACGATGAGTTGATAGAGGCATCTAAATTTAAAATTTACTTATTAATAATGTATTCATCTAGGTATTTTTTTTAAAGGACACATTCTGTTAAAATGAAAAGAAATAATTTATAAATGTAGTTTCAATGCATATTCTTCATTCAGGTTTCTAAAATGCTAAATATCCATCAACATATTTCAAGTAATGGGGTCATGGAACTATGGAGCATTTCAAGGTCAAAGATGCGATCATTTTTAAGAATAGGTTGGTTTTAAATTCACTTCCATCTCAAACATAATGCCAGATGGTATGGTAAAGAACAAGAGGAAAAATAAATGTTTTGCATAAGCTGACTGCCAAAAAGTATGTATTCTTGTAGGTTACAGCAGGGACCCTGCTTAACAGAAATGGAGTTTAAGAATTAGTGGGAAAAAGAAAGGATTTAATTTCTTTTGTAGGTATACTAGTGGTGTTTAGTGTCAGCTAACCTCAGAAGGGAGGTTTTCAAAGGCACAAATGTCAGTCAGAAGCCCAAATCCCATTATTTGGAAGTCAGTAGCTGTTAGGCACCAAGCTGATATTGATGCCTTTGAAAACCTTCCGCAAGTGCCAGATTCTGTAAGATGTTAAGCACCAATCAACAGGATATGGGGTGGCTCAGCACTTCAAGGGATCAAGCCCACAATGTCTATTATGGCATTCATCTCACATCAAAAGGAGTTATGTTGCTGCCTAATTGGTATTGTTGCTTTAAGATAATGATTTACTTTGGGATTGTCGTATTTTGTCTTAGTACATACTATGTTTTATATCCTCACTTAGGGTTTTAGCCCCTGCACTTGCTATGGGTTTGATATGTCTTAACTTGATGAAAAGAGTTTATTTTCTTAGCTTTAATGGCTATATCATCCATTACATTTCACTTTTTCTCATACATATCTATGAAAAATAGAATGCAAACTTAAAGAAACCAAGTATCCTGGCAGCCTCCTATGCAGAAACTACTTCAGCATTATGCCAATAATGAAACTAATGTACAATGTCAAGTTCTGTCACTCTCAAAGGCACAGTGAGCCTGATATAGACAGCAGGGAATAATGGCACCTCTTCAAGAACTGACAAAGAAAAAGCCACATTCATTATGTATACGCATTGATACATATAAATTTGACTGGATGAGAGAAGTAATTTTAAAAATGTAACGTTGCATCCTGTATGACATCCAGCTAGTAATTTAGGCCTTCTTTCAGCAGAAAAAAAAGAATATTTGTGCTAAGCTTTGAACTCTGTACAGAGTCCAGTCTTATTGAGCAAACCGTATGCTCAAAAGTTTGTAGATTCCTAAGCATTCAGGGGAATGCACCGTTTTGTATTTACAAAGAAGTAGGAGAGATATGCATGAGCAATTTGCAGAAGTCAGATAAGTAGACAGAATTCTCTAAGCTAATTTAACTGTTTCTAAACATATGAATTTGCCTCAGATTCTAGCAGAACTAACAGAGTTTCAGTATTCGGGATGGTCCTGAAATTCAGTGTCCTTTTATAATCTTTTGACTCCTCAGAGCAATGATTACAGTCTTTCTTGTCCTGTCTACTGGGAATCATTCAGCCCTATGAGGCCAACACAATTTTATTTCTTCTTTCAGACTAGATGGAAGATTCACAGATCTCCCTGTTTACCCCATCACTCCTGCTAATAGTGCACCATTGTAAGGTTGCTTTAATCATTTTTTCATAGTAAGCAATAAAATTGCAGCAGATTTGGCACCTCAGCACAAGAGAGATATCAAGGTGCTGGAGCGAGTACAGAGGAGGGTAACCAAGCTGGTGAAGGGCCTGGAGAATAAATCTTGTGAAGAGCGATGAAGGAGCTGGGATTGTTCAATCTGAAGAAGAGGAGGCTGAGGGGAGACCTCATTGCTGTCTACAACTACTTGAAAGGACATTGTAGAGAGGTTGGTGCTGGTCTCTTTTCACAGGTAATTAGCTATAGAATGAGAGGGAATGGCTTCAGGCTGAAACAGAATAGGTTTAGGGTGAACAGCTGAACATTAGGAAAGAATTTTTCACAGGAAGAGTGGTCAGCTGGAATAGGCTGCCCGGGGAGGTGGTTGAGTCACCATCCCTAAATGTGTTTAAGAGTCATTTAGATGTGGTGTAGGTTAAAACTTTGGGAGTGGGGTTGATGGTTGAACTCTATGATCCCAAGGGTCTTTTCCAACCTGAATAATTCTATGATTCTATGTTTGTGGGCTCTATTAGTAAATGTAGACCTGCCCTGTGCAGTCATTATTAGTCTGTATCAAACATTCCTTTATTTTTTGTATACAGCAGCCCAAGACATGCCTCTCAGTTGACTTTGGAAATTTCATATATGTTCTTCCGTTCCCTAATTTCTGCTAAAAGAGAAATATAATCCTAGTTTTAGAAAAAGTAAAGAGAATTTATTACACTTGTTCTCAAAAAATTGTCTACTGTCCAAGTCCACCTTTGTTTACGACATCCCACTCAGATATCATCTGTTATTTTTGTTGCATATTTTGTAGATTCATTTGCAAATATTTCTAGATTCACAGATGAATCAAATGCAGCTCTGAACACCATCAACCAAACTAAGCTTTAACCACAAATGTGCAGTTATCACTCCAAGGGATCTAATTTTGTGTCCACTGCTGTTGCTGCGCTGGAGACTAATCCTTGCAATATTCATGAAATATTACAATTCGCAAAGAAAAATAATGACAGGGACAGTAGACAAGAGGGAAAAACAAACAAACAAACTAAAAACGAAGAGAAAACAACAACAACAAAACTTTAAAAAAAAGTCAGAGATAGTAATTTTTTGTTGGAGAGTTAAAAATCCTCACACCCCTTATTTAACAACGTCAGTCAGTCAGTCTAGCATTTTGTAGGGTTTTTTTGTGTTAAGCAATAGTGACCATTAGCAGTCACCATAAACAATGGAAATAATATTTAAATGATTTGCATCTGTGTAAGATTTCACTGTCTCTTCCCTGTTCCTTGAGGAGTTCTACTTATATTTTGCCAATGGTGAAAGGTGGCACAAATCATTTCATTAAGATTTGAATTTATTAGTACCATTCCATAATCTCATAACTGAAGATAGTACATACTTTCATGATTCCAGATACATTCTGTTAAAAGTATTGAACTGTATCCTCCCTTGCACATTTCTGAAAAAGCCATCTCCATCATGACAGTAATATTCACTTAATATTTCTGATGTTATAAGTAGCGCTATAAAGATAGAGCTGTATTAAACTGATAGAAAGCCATTTCACTCACTTATAAAATGAAGCACTAAACAAAATTTGTGGTCTCTAAGAATGCTAAATCTCTATAAGTTGAGCGTGCTGTGAGAATTCTGAAATATTTTGCATTAAAAAAAAAGTCTCTGATTGCAAACTTATAAAGGGCATATTTATGAAAGTAATCTACAAATCTACAAATTACTAACTTAACACTCATAAAAATCCTTTTACTTAGAGTAGCAAACTTAAAGTTTTCTATTTTTAGAGCCAAAAGCCTGTAAAGAAGAGAAACACCAACGTATGTGAAGGACTAGCTGATACGTGAATAAGCATCAAAGATCTCATATTCTTTTATATTGAAATTTTTAGTACTTAGTGCTACAGAATACCTGTTGAAAGCCAATTTATCTCAGCCACTAATAGTTCACCTATATAAATATTTAAAGTTTCAAGAAATATGAACACAATAAAATATTACATTTAAGGAATTTTATTTTGTTAATTTACTAATTGAAAATTCTTCAAAGGGTGGAATTTGGGTTTTGCATGCAAAAATTATGTATTAATTTATGTGTAAAACTAATCTAAAAAAAATAGACAAAATTTTCTGATGGAAAAACTAGTTCAATGGAAACAAAAGTATTCCATGGGTTAGGGTTAATTTCAGTGTCGACATTGCTTTAAAAAAATTGAAAAGAAAGATTTTAGGATTTCATTTATCCTTTGACGAAAATGTGTTGTCCAGTTTTGCTGGTTAAGTAAGTTCTTTATCTTAACTTTTATGATATAGTATTTCATTATTATGTTTAATATCATATATTTGATTATGCTTCATCTTATCAAAGTGACACAAAATTATACAAAATCATCGGTTTCAGTATTTTTGAATTCCTGTTCAATGGAACATATGGACTTTTTCTTGCAATTTTAACTAAAATCAAATTTGAAACATTAAAATATGGAATGGAAATTCTTTCTTCATTTCTTTGAACACATATATTTACCCAAGTTGCTGCTACTTAGGATACTTTAGACGTTATCAGCATGTGTCCAGTTCTATTCTTTGTGACTTTGACTGAAACCATCCCTCTTTCCCAGAAAACATTACAGTATAGTTCCAGAAATACCCAGGTAATGTAATTCAGCTAGATCTGCCCTGATTCCATCCATGCCAAGGACAGTGCAGGAAGACCATACAGTGTCTGTGGACAGCCTGCCCAAACGCCCACAGTCTGCAGTACCCAGAAGCCGAGTGTGCTGATGCATAGGAGCACTGACCTTGGACCTACATGTACAGGTTAGATACCTAGCTATCTTAATGCTCTTCAGAAAAAACAGTAAAGGTACACAGCTTGGTGTCTTGCTGACAGTGATAGGGTTTAAAACAACAAAAAAAAAACAAATAGAAGAGGGAAGAAAGGAGGTGGGAGAGTGGGAAGGGAGAGGAGAGTTACACTATTTGTGTGTTATTGCATTAACCTACTACTCAAATTTTTGTCAACATCTTTGGGAGCATTATTATATGTCTTTCTTCCATATGTTCTTTTCGTATTTATAACAGAATGTACCCCTGAGTGTCCTGAATATGAGCAGACTGGTAGAGACCATGTTCTTCATCATTTTCCCGGTAAAACAATTTCAATAAGAAATACTTTCTCTAGACTTCTTTATCACTGAACTTGTGGACTTATTACTGATTTATGCCTGTCTTGATTGACTGCTTTCCATAAATATCTGCTCTTTCTTCTATCCTTCAAAATTGGGACTCCTTCCAATGACGTTTCCTCCCTTACAGTTATTTAAAATATTCATAATCAAGTAATTTGTTAAAACATACCTTTGTCTTGCTGCTCATAAAAAGCTTGACAGTACTAGACAGCTGTGCCCACTGTTTATCACCACTTGTGCTCATAATTTTCTAATAATTACCTTATGTTCCTTTCATCTGCTGGCAGCCTGTCCTCTGAAAGCAGTATCAGAACATCTTTTTGTTTTCTTTTTGCAATACAGAAATTTATTCACATACACAGACACACATACATAGCTATATATTTTTCATGAACATGTCTGTACTATGAATAGTTAATGCTGAATAACAAAAGTGTGAAAAAAAAATAATAAAGAGCCAAACTTGCTGAGTACTTTCTGCATTTCTTTAGAATTTTCTTAACTGTGAGGTAACTGGACAAGCTGAGGTATAGTAGCACTAGACTTTGCTAAATCAAGATGTAGAGGAAGCTGCCTGGCTTCCTGTGGAAGTTTACAGTACTGCTATGCAGTATTTGTGCTAGAGATAGTCCATTTTGGCTGACTTTATGCATTGAATATTCCTCCCATTTTTTCCCATTAGAGCATAGGAGCTACAGCAGGTCAAATCAAGTAGACCTCCTCGTAGAGTCAATCTCCTACTGAGCTCTTAGGTTACTGAATGTGCAAGTCAAGAATTCTTTTTTTTTAAATTCAGCAATAAATTCCTTTTTAGTGCTTGCATCCCCTATGCAAACAGAACATAAAGAAACTTTCTATCAGGTTCCACAAGTAAATGTGTTCTGATGAGTTTGGCTTGAAAGATTTTAAGGACTGACTTTCACTGTTGTCTGGGACATTTGCTTTTTTCTTACAAGGTACAAATGATTGGCAGTTCACTCAAAGCTGGTTTATGGCAAAAATAACGTGTCAAACAGCTAAAAAGTTTCTGTAGCTTTTGGTCAAACAGGCTGTTCTATTCTACCATTAAAATGAATGCTGTCAAATACTGAATAGTGTTTTGACAACAGTGCAATTTTCTTTCATCATCTCAGATCATTTTGCTGCCCAGATACATTTTGTTAAGACTTTTTCTGTCTGTTTGTAGAATGCATACTGTAATCTTCAGAAAGTAGTTTCTAACTCAAAATGGCTCTCAGAAATATCTTCCATTGAGAGAAATAAATCCAGTCAGCTACGTTATAAATACAGATAGAAAAACAATGCAGAAAGGAAAATGTATTTGCTATGTTTAACTATCGTATTTGCTTATTTGTTTATTTTCTATTTATTATGACCACAGGTAAATATATTTTACATAACTGATGAAGTTTACAAATGGATAGTCAGCCAACAGAATAATTGCTGAAGAGTGTTGAAGACTAAATTGTTCTGATAAATAGGGAGAAATACACAAAATTTCATTACTCACATTAGATTCAAGCACTTTCAAACAGACTGACCATAAAGTGCTTTCTATTAAGCGAAAGCAAAATGGCTAAACTGATTTGTTGTCCCGTATCATTTTGTTTAGATTCCCATTTTATTTTGTTTCTCTCTTTTGGTATGGAAACCAGTAACTGATCTGAGACTATGAACAGTGGTTTATGAACAATGGTGAATGAAAGATTTCCAGATTACGAGTACAAACTACTTCAATCTGCTTAAATAAGGTTAAAATTTTATTATACACTGCTTTAAGGCGTTATTGACAACGTAATTTTTTTTAAACTTTGAAACAGATAAAATTATTATTAACCTCATACTCTGAAATAGTCATCATGTGAAAAGCTTTTATCATGAAGTATCCTCCTTTGTCATGTAATGTCTAAATATTTTATATTGGAGATGCAAATACTGTTGTTTGGATTCTTTCCCACTATAAATATTCAAAAATCAAAGCACATTTAAAGGAATTATCTTTAAGCTGAAAATATTTCTGTCAAACCTAATGTTTTTCTTTTAGTGCTTTATGAAAACTGCTCCCAAAAAGGAAAGACAAGTCTTCTTTTTTTTCAGGTTACTGTCTCACAGAATTTTTTTTATTTATTTTATCCCAAAGGAAGCTGACAACCGCAATCTATATTAGCAAACAGTTTTGGTGGAACAAATATGCTTCAAAAATTAACCACTCAAAAAAACCAACAAAGATTGTTGACTGTAGCTCTCCAGTAATCTTTTCAAGATTGCATCATGCACCTTTCTTTTAGAACATACATATAAACATTTTCCTCATGAACAAACTTCCTGAAGCCCACCACCTCTATAAAATGCATATCACACTCAGTCACCTCTTCTGCCTCTTGTGTTTCAGCTGAGAGACATACACACATGAACCCAGACACAAAGTGAGACTGGTCTTCCATCATTTGAGAAATTGTCACCAAATGGACTTTATCAATGCATTTGATGATCGCTTTCAAGCTATGATATACGATGCAATGTGTTGGAACTAAAGCAGGAATGTTGACAACCATCTATCTATGTTTGATTTCCAGAAGCTCTGTCACTAAAGAAACTATTAGAGAAGATAAACACATAAACTTAAATCTCTTTTACTATTTCTGTGTTGAAAGTTGAGACAAAAGATATTTTACCTCAAGACCAGGTATTTTGAAGCATAGATTGCTTCTGCCATCATTGCCTCCTTACAGCACCTAAGTGACCACAACTCTTAGCCAGCTGCATCCTCTTCAGAAAATTCCCAGTCAACATTCAAACTGACCAAACGCTACTGTGGCATCATGTAGACAAAAAAAAAGCAAAACATACTTGCAAAGCACTGCAATTTTGTGGGATTTTTTCTTGTGTTTCTAATGTCTAGCTGTTGCTTGAGCCTCGAGATTTCTGTCATATTTCTTCGTTGTGTCTGTTCGCTTTTGGTTGAGGTGTTCAGATTACTGCATTGTATAAAGTTTTGGATGAATAAACATTTTGATTATCTTTTTTTTTTAGCTCTCAGTCTTAGCACAGGCCTGCTCTGCTTGCTCCCCTTCCCCTACTCCTTTACCTCCACTCCCAAACGACATTTGTGACCTTCAGACATGAAGATCTTTCCTTCTTTTGCTGATAGACTGTTTTCATCCTGCCTCACCAGCAGAGCTGAAAACCTACAGCGTCCTGTGAGACTATGATGTAAGCTATTGTTTGCTTGGCTGTTTGTCATGCAGTTAACAGATATCCATTCACACCAAATTTTAAATTGTTATTATTTTTGTAGCATAGGATAGGAGAATGGCTTTATTTCCATCCATCCATTTTTTACCTCTCCTAACTACTGCTACAGTCTGACTATAATCACTTTAGCTGTAATTGCAATGGAGAATTAGAAATGCTTGCAATGAAACTAAATCCAGGCAGGAGCAAAAGCTGTGGTCATTTTTCATGAAAGTAAGAACGAGTGCATATAGGATAGAAAATTTTATGAGGATTTCTTTGAGGAGGATTGTCAGTACTCCACATGACAATTTTATATTTTAAAATTTAAGAGGAATTAAATATTCTTTTTTAAAATCACTCTTAGGGAATGGCACAAAGCTCCATAATAAATTATCTAGTTGTACTGAAATTCACTTACTCTTATCAGTTCTTTTTGAACTTTTGCTAAAGGGACTGATTTTCTGTAGTCCACATGTGATGCCTCATTGTGCAACTGTGATGGGTCAGATGCACAGAGCCTTCTTGTACAGGAGAATTCTTGACCATCACTCTAACAGGACATAGTGTGGCAATTGCACTGCAATCTGAGAAATGATTGCAAAGAAACTGTAGAACATAAAAGGAAAAAGATAAGAGAGAATTACAAGGAAAAAAAAAATACAGTCTAAGTAACAGGATCTCATGCTCCATTTAGAGGAGAGAGCAGGACTAAGAAGAAAAGTATGTTCCAAAGTACTTTTAAAATTTAGATTTCAGTACCTTCAATATTTAACTTCTTTCTCTGCTACAGACCTTCTATGCAATTTTAGTCAAAATATTTGTGCACAGATTTCTGCCATCTACACCCAGAAAATAACATGAGAACACTCAAAACAAGTCAGACCAAAGATCATTCCAGTCAGTACCCTATCTCTAACTGCCGCCAGTAGCAGATGTTAAAGAGGAAGCAGAAGAGCCAGAAAACTACATAGTGATATTTACTTGGTATCTTTCAATATTCTCCAGGACTTTGTGATATTTTGACTCACAACGCAAATCTTATTTAGAGACTTTTTCTCATTAATTAACTATTTATGAACCCATGTAAACTTAGCATCCGCAATATTGTGTAGCAAAGATATCTGCACTCATTCCTGTGTTAATAGTGACAGTGGTCAGAAAAGGCTTATTTTCCCTCTCCATGCCACTCCTCATTTTATCAAACTCTGTCAAATTTCCTTCTGTACACCTTTCTCTGAACATTGTTTCAGTTATATTTCAGTCTTTTGATGATGACAGACAATAATGAGAGATACCAACCTCCATTGGTCCAACCATCCAAACTCTTACAATATGCGATACATTTCTACTCCAAATTACTAGAATGGAGTTTATAAAACTTTTGTAATTTTCAGTGGCATGAGGGGATAAGTACACAAAAGAGTGTGAGGTCCTATGGTAATGATAACTATAGAAGTCCTACAAGTCAGAGGTTATCAGGTGAAAGATAGTTCTCAGTTGGGTGACATGGATGATGTGACCCCTAAAACCCATGGGATTATGTGACAATGCAGTATAACCCACTTATTTTTCCTTCCAAGTCACTCACAACATGTAGTCAATAACTGACATACATACAGCCTTGCCTTAGAGTTATCGTTTTCAAACATGAAAATCAAAAAGTTAGCAAAACCAAGCTTAAAGTTATAAAAATATCTTATTATCAAAGATACCACAACTGTTGTAGATGTCAGTCCTATGCACAAGGCACAGTGGCCAAGAGATCTTTTTGGGGGCCACTTGAATGTCGTGAGCTAAATTAATGCATTAATCTACTGAATTCTCAAAACCCACATTAGTATGTTAAATTATCCATAGTAACGTATATGTCTAAATGTCTGTTTGCAAACACAGCTACAATTTTTTTTTATTTTAAATAAGTGTATGAGCAGATGTGATTAAAGTATTAGTGGCCATTTCTGAAAACCTGGGCCTCATAATCAAACAGCAGATTGTAATCTGTTTCTCATTAAAATATGCTACCATTAAACTAGTAATATATTGCTGTTAAATTCAAATTGCAAAGGAGGAAGAGCTCAACATATGTTGGTGCAATACTGGCAATAAATATCAAGTCTCCAGAGCTGAATTTTTTACATTTCCCGATTTGTTTTAGAAATTTACAAATGGCATTTTGCTTATGTTAAAGGAAGTGAAGACAAGGCATATGCAATACTGTAATTCCCTGTATGTCTTCTCTGTGTGTGATTTCTTCTCCTCGTATTTTTAGCAAATTAGTTTCCTAAAACTAATACCCTCTGCTAAGTCCAGGAATACATCACCTATTGGGAGGAATTAACTTCTTATTTCCCAGAGGAAAACATCTGCATTGAAAATTATCTCAAAGCTATTTGAAGCAAGTAACAGTATGCAGGTCAAGCAATGCTCTACCTCCCTTTCCCTAGAAATCCACGTGTTTGAGAACTCAGGGACTCCCTGACAGAAATCATCACGGAACAATGCAATGCCATACTACAAATACCATGGAATATGTCTGGACATAAGTGACAAAAATGAAAGACCAAATGTATAGATTTTCCTTATTTCATATCAAGAAGGATGTTTTGGGAATGAAGCTGACTATATAGGAACATGTTTTGTAATATGTCACATCAAAACCAGCAAAATGTCACAAAATATGAAGAACTGCCAGAAAGCAGGGAAGTTCTATGTGCCAACTCCTGCTCCCAGAATTGACAGTCTTTTTCAAGCAACATACTAGATTAAAGAGAATAGAATAAACCTTGGGAGCAGATGTTAGAACCTAAATCTCCTTCTGCCGTTAGACTTTTTCTTATATTAAGTCTTTGAATTTTACATTATGTCTGCTGGAGATGTAAAGAGTACTTCTTTGATCCATTTCTTTTATACTTCCTCTCCCCCAATACCTCTCCGTACAAGCTCATGTTCACATCTGTTCATGTCCAGACTACTCTAGAGCCTTCTTACAAATTGGAGGTGTGGTCTTGAACTTTGTCTTGTTTTGGTCAGAATATTAAACTTCAGTATCCAGGTTTCTGAGCAGGTGTTCTTACAACAAATTTATAATAACAAAGCAAAAATAAACTATTACGTCTTCATCTGGCTAAATTTTCTAGGAAAGACGACCTTTTTTTTAATGCATGCTCTGATCATATTTCTAATATCAGTATCTCTTGAAGATGTAGATATTACTCCATTCTATTGAGATTCTGTTCAATTTTGGCAGCATGGCCACAGGCAGATTGAGACAGCCTGGGAATGCAAAACTTAAACAGACAGGTCCTGAAAGTGTTTGTGTTGAAAGCAGTCAGGCAGCATGAAGAAATTTAAGAGATGGGTGGTTCTTGTAAAAGGTGATTTCTGAGAAGGTTTCTGATTCACATCTTTGGGCTCAGGACATAATGTTCACTGAAGTTTTGGGTTAGCTTTCAGGACTAAAAGGGGAACAAGTAAAGAGATTGAAGTTTCCTCTTACTCTTTCTCGTAACATAGAATATAGGTTAAACTGCAACCATCTCTTCTGAATAAGACTGAGCGTCTATGATGTGCGTGAATTTACCTGAGACTTTAGACAGAAAAAAAAGTCACAATTTCAGTCCACAGTTATGAGACACATAAATTAAGTTCTTCTTGTTATATGTTAAAAGAGGTTTATGCCATTTCTGTTACTATATATGACATTCTATGTTAAATTTGTTTTGTATGAGGCAGCACTATCCATTAAGAACTAGAAGAATAGCTTCATATAACCTCTGCATGTGATTTCAGAACCAATCTCATGACTCTTCCTAATACCAAGTATAGAAAATCTGTAGAGACACAGCTGGATTAAAATCCTTTCCCCAGCTTTCGGAGAACTTTTTGAATGGCTCTGTGTAAGTTGCTTCATCTTTCATATCTTACTTCACTCATCTGAAAAATGCAGGTACAAGGACAAAGTTGAGTCACTTGCAAGGTGAAACGAAAGGATTCTTGCACTCAGAGCTGTCTCAAGGGACACACCAAACAGGCACTAAATTTGCTAAATCCATTCTTGTTCTCACTGACAGCAAGGGGAAATGGCTGTAGATGTGCAGGGCTGAAGTCAGAGGAGACAGTCACAGTTAACCAGCATATAAAAGGTAGCACACTTCTGAAATGCGTTGTTGTGACAAAGTCAGTGGACAAGAGTTAACACATAATATATGCAGAAATAAGAGTCAGAATGACAAAATTTTAACTAGAAAAGTTCCCAGGTTTTCAGGAAGTTCAGATCCTGTTATGCTCTTCCACATTGTCCAAACTACATTTCAACATGAATAAATGGTATGAAATTGAAGCAGCAGAGGTTTAGATTAGATATTAGGGAGAATTACTTCACTGAGAGGGTGGTCTGGCACTGGAATGGCCTGCCCAGGGAGGTGGTGGAGTCACCATCCCTACAGGTTTTTAAGAAATGTGTAGATGTGGTGCTTCAGGGCATGCTCTGAGAGTACTGGGTGATTTGTTTTGTGGGGTTCAGGTTTTTAGGTGTTTTTTTTGGTGTGTGTACAGATGGACTCTATAATCTCAGAGGTCCCTTCCAACCATGAAGATTTTGTGATTTTATAGAATCATAGAATGGTCAGAGTTGGAAGGGACCTTAAAGATCATCAAGTTCCA
>VXBW01004969.1:387455-416003 GCA_013400375.1 Thinocorus orbignyianus
GCTCATGTTGAGCTTCTCATCCATTTTGTGATTTTGTGACTCTATGAAGCTCTGAACGTTAATATGCTCCTGTTTCAAAGGTGTCTGTTTTTTACATGCCTGTTATTGCCAACTACAGTAACTCAAGGATTAGCTCACTAGCTAATCAAAATTATTAATTATTGTGAATTACCAATTCTTTTTTTGCTGAACTGTGGTTGATACTCAGTAAAACTGCACCCCAGTGCACAGTTAAAAGCAATCTGTTGAGATCAATCTGAATTTTTATCTTTCCAAATCCTTTTAACAGTGTATCTATTGAATAAATATTTATAAATGTATTTTAATTAAGCTAACCTTTAAAAATCACCCTCAAAACAATCACCAAATAGGAGGTAAATTGCTAATATGGTGTCATAATTTCTGCAGAACTGCTATACCAAATCTAATAATGCATGTCTGTGCTGATATTGAAGATTGAGTGCTACAATACCTTTACTGTCTGTTTTTAAGTAATTAGTCATGTACTCATTCAAAAAAACCTATGAATATGTTCTTTGCAGCACTTATTTCCACAGATGCTGTGGAAAACTAGAGATGTTAGGTCTCACATGTACAAACATTTTTATCATCCAAAAATTAATTGAGCCATAAAGGAAAAGAAAAAAAATCAAGTCATATTTTACTAAGCAGACAATTGAACAAAGTACATTGGCTCTCCATAATAACAGCTACGTTTTGGGTTTATGTCTGATTGTCACCTTTGCAGTGAAGTGACCTGCTGTTGAAAGCTACTGGGTTGCATTTTAAAATTCCCTGGCAAACACTGGATGCTCCTTGGACAAGGAGTCACTAGCCATCTTCAGATTCTGAAATCTAAAATTTCTGAAATTTCTGAAACTCTTCTGATCTCTAGTTTTTCTTTTCTTTTTTTTCTTTTCTTTTTTTTTTGTTATATAACACTGGTAAATTTTTATTAAATTGACATTTTTTTTAGAATCCAGGTAATATCTGCGTGCCACACACGCTCCCTAAAAGGAATTTTTTTCAATGAGCGTGCTACAAGTGTATTATTGAAAGGCGTATCTAGCATGTCTATACAGTATTCTAACTTCTTAACAGAAACACTTGTAGCAGAATACCTGCATATGTTAAATGTGGATTAGAGACAGGCTGGAATTAAATGGATGCATACATACTCTTTTCATTATGGAAACTGGTATATGTAACAGAATTTTTCAGCTTTCTGAAATGCCAAAATGAAATGTGTCACAGTCACATTTAGCTGACATTTTTTAAGGGCCATTACAAAGACGGTTATACATCCTAGTGTGGGTAGACTGTTCAAGATCAGCAGGTCAGGGCTATGAACCCTGAATTCATTAACAGCACTAATACTCCTCAGACAGTGGGAAGCAGAACTATAAAGCTGTAGATGTTTATGAGGGGTTTGTTTCTCTACTAATAGCATGTCTGTTAATCTAACCTTTGAGATATGCATAGTTGTTCTGCTTCACATGTAGGGGCGATAACAGTATGATTATAATAGAGAACAATAAAGAGAAGAAAAGGATCTAGAGGGAGAAATAGAAATGCCTATCAAAGTAACAAATTAGGAAAGCATTTTTTAAACAATTTCTGCTGCTAACCCAATATAAAGGTTATTGACCTGTCAAGGTTCAGTCAGAAGCAGCAACCACTAGAAGAAACCAGAACATTTTCAAAGAAAGGAATTAGGGTAGGAAAAGACCCAAGAACTCAAAACTAAAGCAATTTTGAAACAGCTGAATTCTAACCAAGATGTTTCAAATGTAGGAAAAAAAAATATTCTGGAATATTCAAAACCTAAATATTTTTAATTTAGATTTTTAATTAAAAAAAAAAAAGAAAGAAAACCAAATTGTTTAAAACTTAATCGTATTCAATAATGTTTTTTCATAGGACAGGAAAACAGAACAGAAAAGGCAGGCTCAGACTCTAAGCAGCTGTATCTCTTAACCACAAAATATCACAGAAAACCAATAAGATTTCCCATCACATGTTTACATAGAAGTTATTCAAGGCATGAATTTCACCTAAACCTTTATACTCTGTTCACCTTTGCTAAGATTCAAAATAGCCGAAATACTTTATTTTTCAAATTTAACACCTTTTTTTGACATGTAGGAAGTACTGAAGTAGCACAAGCTATTGTTCCTCTCTAATATTCCGTGTGTCATGTGGATGGGATAAAGCACATACACATGTGTTACCAAACACTGTTTTTTTATTTATTTTTTTTCCTTTTTATTAACCTTGGTGGTATGTGAATGATTTGGATGAAAAGCAAAACTTCTGGATCCTAATACCAACTATGAGCTGTCTAGATATATCCTTTGCTAAATTCTACTTGGAATAAAGAGTTGTTTTCTGCATGTTTTACTTCTGGGTAGCTGCAGAGATCAATGCACTTGATTACAGCTTACACATTCATATCACGGAACCCATTTTATGTCGTTAATAAGAGCAGCCTGACATTAGCTCAAAGAGAAAAGCAATCACTTAAGCTCTTCCCATTTGCTTAGTTTTTAAGTGCCAAATGTTACCTCCTGCATAGATATTCATAGGGAATGAGCCAAAGGGGACATGAAATTATATGAGCTTCCCTTTGCAAAGATTTCTTCAATCTTTTTCTCTGAAAGGTGAAGTTCCGTGGCCACAGAATGGCCAAGAGGAAATCTGCTTTTCTTTTCTGCTGCTCTTCTGGCCTCTTGTGAGCCATCCCTCTACCTCTTCATGAGGGGCACGGGTATAGGGCTTCTCTTAAGCCTCCCCAAACAGCTGTGATTCAGGCGTGTGTATATTTGTATAGATATAGGTGTGTATGAAATATAATTGTGTGAAAATACATATAGTGATCAAGTCACCAAGATGTTAATAAAAACTAAAAACGTGTCAAACCAAGAAAACCAAGAAGGCTTTAACGAGTTTCTCAGGAATATGCATGGACGCAAAGAGACTGGCATTACTTTTGTGCTGATGGCTGAAACATGGGCCAGAGGACAGTACAGTATATCAAATGCTACCCAATGCATACTCCATGCATCCACATAACTGACCATGGGGTGGCCGTACCGCAGCAACCTATATATTCCACAGTGCCTTCTTGCACTTGATGTCAGAACCCTCTAGGGAAAGGAGCATGGACTGATTTATCTGCCCTGTGTCATCCATGTCACATTGTCAGAAAGTGTTATGGGATACATAGCAAAGCATTCACGCAGGCAGGAAAGGACATTCTTCACTGCTCCAAAAATAAAGGGAAAAATGTGCCTAGGCCTTTCAAAAATGCATCAGCTGCTACCCATGCTCAAAAATCAGTTCAGTCATGGAAGGGTGTTTCAAGAGGACTTGCTCCAGTGCATAGGCTGTGAAAAATGAGCTGAAAGTGTTTAAGAAAGTCTTTAGAGAAAGACTAAAGATTAGGTAAGGGAAATACGTTTGTTTCTCATTTTGTAACTTTGCTCTTTAGGTATCTTGCACTGCAGACAAAATAATAAATAAAATTCTGATCTGAAAAAGTTTTGAAGGTGTAGCAATAAGGTGTTACAATACAATGCTAGGATACTTTAGCCAGCTTTTAGTGAGGTGGATGTCAAGAAAGGTTACCCACAGCTGGGTAGAACTTGATGAAACTGAAGGACAGGTTTATTTCATCCACGCTGTTAAGACTGATTCTTACCAAATCTAGCAGTGTCCTCTCTATTGAAGTCTAATCGCAGGCCCTTATAACTCATTTTAGCTATTTTATTGCACACGGATCCCTCAAGCTCCTGGTGCCAAACACAGGGAAACTACTGCATTAGAACTTCATTATACGGGGAAGTTGAGGTTTAGAGACGAGAGTGAGGATAGGAAAGACTATTTGATTCTATTCAGAAAGTAGCAAAGAAAACAAATCTGCATCTATATGTAGTGTATATGTATGGAATGGACATCAACTGTCCAACAAGAATAACGATGTGATTATGTATTTTGTATTAAACGCATTTATGCTTCTGCACATGTAGGGAAAACTTATGCAGTTTAACATTCAGCTTTTAATTTTGCACAATTTTTAATTTTTTTTGCAAGATCAAATATGGGGCAGGAGGTTTGCAGTATCCCTAAGAAAATACATAATGAGGTTTAATTTGAAAACTACTATGATGAAATAGGGAACTAGAGAATGTTTTTCTCCAGTTTGTGCCATTTATCTTCAACAAAAATGCAGGCCCTTGCCAACTACATAATTTATTGTATTTATTCCTCTCACTTGTAACGTGAATATAGTTTTCTTGGGTGTTGTCACTGCTGGGTTTTTAATTTTTTTTTTCCTTCGCTCCCTCCTTCCCATCTGTACTGAAGCACTTCCCAGCACAATTCTGCCAGGAGGGCTGGAGAGCAGCTGTCTCCACCGTGCAAGCTAGTGGTTTGCCAGTAGGGCTGCCAATAGGGCTGCACAGGTTCATTGGTTTTCCTCCCCCTCCCTTCTAGGTATGATCTCATTGTTTTTTAAATGCTAGGTATAATTTAAACTGGGACCAAGAGACTTCACCTTTCCTCTGAGCAGCTAAACGGTGTTTGTCTTTCTAACACTGCTAGTCTTTATGAAGGTATTATATGGAAGCTCACTTTCAAGCAACTAAAATGACAATATGAATTCAACGCCACGGTAGTCATTTATCACTTTATGATAATGCCAGAATATACAAATGATAAGACTGAAGGGCTCAGGGAGACATCTAAGGGGGTTTTTATCATTTATTTATGGACTTATGTAGTATGAGGGAGTAAGTGCTGAAGGAGGATTACGATGACATTTCATCTAACAGGTTGATTTTGTGCTTCCCATTCCCTGATCAATGACCTCCCTTATGTTTGGAAGAGACTGAACACTCCAGAAAGAAATGTGTGTCTTCTTTATTAAAATTAGTCAGAAAAGTATTTGGGCTTAGTTATACTGTTACAATTAACTCTGTGAATATAGTATAATTATTAATTCTTTAGCTAATGTTTATGTCGCCATAAATGGTACTAAGCTTAGAAAAGGGATATTTCTCACAGAATGCTATATATGTTAAGAAACTTGTCACTAAGAAAGAGGGAGTCATAAGTCCAAGGATGTGCAAACTGATGCAGGACGAAAGGAAATTTAAAATGTTTATAATAAAAAAATATTAAAGCATTAATTTTTGGTATGCATTCTAAAAGAAACATTTTTTTGTGTGTTGGGCTTTTTCTTTTTTTTTCATTTTTTATGTTATATTAAAATAAGCCATTTATTTCCTTTACCTTTTTGTGCAGTTCTAAACTATACATGCAAAACTAGGTAGCAACATATGCCATATACACCTTCCCACCAGGTACCACTCTAATCTCTAAACTCTTTTCATTTATAACAGACTGACAATAATGAAATCCTCTGTGAGCTTCAGGTTCTTCTTGTTTCTTTGCAGTGGCATAAAAGAAAACTCTGCTTAAGGTAATGTAAAGCATAAACATTAATGCTAAGTACGACATCATGTTTACCTTTGTAGATGTCAGTTTCACCTCTTGCAACTATATAGCTTATGGTGATGATAGCTTGTAGCATACAAGACATGTCATACATAAAGCCTTGCACATATACGTCCATTTCACCTATACGTGTAGCCTCTTAATGCAATTAATATTGAGGAAAGTGACAGCTGATATCTTAGATAACACAGCTCAGACTGAACAAAATGCCTTACTTAACTGAATATCTGACTGTCTATAATTAGGTGTAAGAAGTTAGCTGAGGAAACCAGAGATTATAGCACGTCCATATGAAAAATCCAGGCTCACGCTGTTTCAAACCCAAAGCAACACTCACCTATGTGTCTACTGCCATTTTAGTTGATAAGTAATGTTGATATTAAGACAGATATTTCAGGAGATGGAAATATTAGTCTGGATTGCAGCAAACACAGGCTGTGCTACAGTGGCCTTGTACGTTCTGCAGTAAACGAGTGATAAGTAACTCAAACTGATTCCAGTTCCATAAATACAAGTCATAACTTGCAAATGCCAAATTGTCTTCCCAGCCTGCTATTTCTGCATGCTAGTTTTCAAATTGATTCTGAAAATATAGAATATGTATGCTTATCAAACTGCTGATTTCCTTCCTTTATTTTCTGAGCAAACACAGAGAGGCTATCAGAACTTTGAACTATGTGGGATTGCTGGTGCTGAGGCAATTTAACAGAGGTGCAGATATGGCAGGATCTAGGACTGTATCAATGACCTTTGGAATTGTATTGCGTGCAGGTGCCCAGATGCTGGCCACAGCAGGTTGCAGGGCGACCTGTGGGAGAAGAGCCCAAACTGCCCCATGATGAACACAGCCAGTTCCATCCATTCCAACTGACCCACCACAAGGCACAACTGAGCCCCTTAGTCAGGATAGTTACAACTCTGGGAATGTGTGTTTAAGAAAGCACAAAATGCTATGCAGAAGCTGTGAGGGAGGAGTCAGAAAAACATGAAGGAGGAGGAGGTGCTTCAGGTGCCAGAGACCTACAGCCCATGGTAATGCAGGCTGTCCCCCTGCAGCCCACATAGGTCCATGTTGGAGGACATATCCACACTGCAATCCATGGAGGACAACCCATCACAGCAAGTGGACATATGCTGAAGGAAGCCACAGTCTGTGGAGATCCCACAAGGGAGCAGGCTCCTGGCAGGAGATACAGTTCATAGAAAGGAGCCCATGCAGGAGCAAGCCTTCTGGCAGGAGCTGTGGCCTGTGGGAGACCCACACTAGAACAGTACATTCCTGAAGCACTGTTCTCATGGAGTACAGTACATTCCCAAGAAGCTACTGAAAGACTGCAGCCAGTGAGAAGGACCCACACTGGAGCAGTTCATGAATGATTGCAGTCCATGAGAAAGACCCATGCTGGAGCAACCTAAAAGCGTGAGGAGGAAGGTATGGACTGACCACAAACCCTATTCGCCATTCCCCTGCACCATTCAGAGAGGACGAGTTAGAGGAGTTAGAAATGACGGATGGAAATTGGGCCTGGGAAGAAGGGAGGATGGTGGGAGGGTGAGTTTTTAGTTTTGGCTTTGTTGCTAACTATTCTACACTACTTTTATTTGGCAATAATTTTCATTAATCGTCCCCAAGTCGAGTCTGATTTGCTGATGATGGTAAGAAACTGGTAGGAAATATCCCTGTCTTTATCTTGACCCACAAGCATTAAACCCCATTTTCGGCCCTTGTCCTGTTGAGGAGGTGTAGTGAAGGAGGTTGAATGTCACAACGGCATCTGGCAGGTGGCACAAGTTGACTTACCAGAGGGATAGTGCTGGAATATTTGTATTAATTATTTGCTTATAAATTACTTTATGGGAGATGGCAGTATTATGATTAGGTACATTTTCTAGTGCTGTCATGGCTTCTACTATCTCATAAACCTCAAGGATTTTCAGGCCCATTCCTGAAATATAAAGACAAAGCATTTCCAAAAAGAGGCAGATGTTATAAGGAAAAAACTGGAAGCATGTGGGGTTTCTTTTCTGCCTCCAAAAGAAACTTACTATGTTGCAAAAAAAAAGGAACTGTTCTTGCTAAGAAATGCAGAATAGCTCTGCTATAAAGTTGCAATGCAGATCACAAGAAATACTACATACACCTTGGCAGCATTTTCCTGTCTATGAAGACTACTTCATCTCCATTTGAGGCAAAAAGATTTGTTTGCTCTCTCTTATGGCATGGGAAAAGATTAAGAAACTATATGTTTTATATACTTTTCCTAAGTCTTCTTAGGGGATCCTATTTCCCATTCAGAAAAGATATTTCTGACTATGAATATATTATAGACCTCAAGAGCACTTTCAGTTTCCTGGCTCCAGATATGCACCCTGGCTACACCCCAAATCTATTCCAATAAAAGGTCCACAAATGCAACAACACTTCCTGATCTCTTCCCATTCTCATTTACACAGAAAGCAAGCACGAGCCCATAGGGTAGATAGTGTCAGCAGCATGTGCTACATCTCAGCACTTAAGGGACCTGGAACCTGAAGTTCCCTGATCATCACTGTAGCAAGAAAATTTAGACAGTCTTAGGGACTTTGATGCCAGTAAAATATTTAGAAAACTTTTAAGTTACTCACCCCAACAGTGGAGTCAAGCTCTGTATTCTGGGCACCGAGACTCTCTGTAGTGGATATAAGAAAACTCAGTTGCTTTACATGGGCTGAAAATGGTGCAGTGCTCAGAAGTGATGCTACTAGATTAGACAATAACGAACGGTTAGCAAGAGCAAAATGTCACTCTGGGCTTGGGCAGGTTTTTCAGGGATTCAGAGAAGCACTTCCTCCCATTTGGGATTCACAACCTTGGACTTTCTACTGAAGGTGGGTGAAAGAGCTGAATAGAGCTAATTTCTATCTTCAGATGTATAGGAGAAATGAGTGGATATTGCATCCCTTCCATATTACAGCTTAATGATTTAAATACTTACTCAGGAAATGAGAGCAGAAACATGAGACATCTAAATAAGACACAGCTGCATTTGTTGCATGCAATTTACCACCAGCTCAAGACCAACAGGAGCAGCTGGTAAGTCCACCTTTGCAGTTCCAGGAAGAAAGGAATTTTCTGTGGCCTCTGAGCTCCCTGCCCTGAGGTATGCCCTAGATGGGGTGGCAAACACAGCTGATTCCATTCTGCAGTGGGAGTGCACTGGGGACCCATTGCCATCTACTGCCTCTGACTGCTCCCAAAGGGCCATCTCTCCAGAAGTATGAGGAAACTATAATGCGCCTGACAGCCAGGTGAAGATTTCAGCTATTCAGCTGGTGGGTTTGGGAAGACTGGACATTATGATCTATGGTGGAAGGAGCAGAGCACTGTCTTATGAAAATGTAGGTAGCTAGGCTTTCTTTTTTTTGTTGCAAAAGTGCTTAGTGATCCGTTGCTACTATGTAAAAGGAGTGTGACATAACCAACTGACTTTTTAAGTCACACTTTAAAGAGCCAACTACTTTTTGTGACTTTCTCCAGGACCACATGTCAGAACGACCTGCTTTGTGAACTCAGAGGAAAATTTACTTATTAAATCCTTACAGGTATTAGACTGAGCTAATAGGCCTATAGGGCCTATAGGCCTATAGGGAGTCACAACACTGGGGAAAATATGAAAAGTACAAGCATCTAGAAACTCATACACTGCTTTGTTATGAGTAAAAGTTTCAGGCATACAGAAACTAGAAGTCATGACTTGAGTGGCCAGTCCCACAAAACAACTAAACAAACATTAAGTGAAATGAATTGTCTGCAGCATTTGTCTATACGTGTCTTCAGCTCCTGAAAACATACATAAGAAGTCTGTTTGCATGATTGCTTACAGCATCCTCAGAAAAAGGCTTGATTTATTAGATTATTTCCTATTAGTATTTCCCCCAGATATAGTGGTGGGGAGTGTAAAATTCATTTATATTCAAGTAAATTATTTTAAATTTCTGAATATATAAATAGTAATGTATATATTTCAAAAAATGTGTTTTATGTAAGTTCATAAGAAGTTACATGAAAATATTAAAAAAAATAATGTATGTTTATAACAGTATTTCTTCCACAGACAATGTATCTGATAAAAGAATAAATATTTTTATAGGCAGGGCAAAAGAATCTGTTTGCTTCAGACCATATCAGCCTTTAATCTGAAAACTTGATTTTGATATATATATGTATATTTGTAGGGTAGATGACATGAAATAAGATAGCATTCTGGTGTTTTAATTACTGCATACCTATATTCTCCTGTTATATATGAAAAATATTCTACTGTTTACATATATGATGTAGGCAACCGTAATATAAAGCTTTCATTAAATACAGTTATTATAAATGGAAATAAAGCAATTCTTGCTGTATTCTCATAGCATTGTCTTACTAAGGGAAACCATCAGGGCAGTAGACACTGTCTATGCCCATTCATTCTATCTTAGTGTATCTGCAGAGATGCAGGAAAACTCACACTTGGAAGAAACTAATCTCTCAACAGTAGCTGTGTGAGGAAACGGTAATTTGGCTATGTACTCAAATTGCAATGCATTCAGTTAGCAGATGTGAGCAAATAAAGAGAAACCCAAATTTAGATTTTGTGCCAATTGCTCTTTTTTATGCTTGCTTGTTTTTGAGGACTCCCTATGATTTTTTTCTAATTTGCTTGCTGGTGGCAATACACGGCATGGTTTTGTACACCTTCTGGCTGCAGCACTGCAGTTTGCCAACAGATGGCATGATGCATTTCCATTACTCCGTGTCTTTCCAAGAAGATGACTGCCTGCCTGTTCATCTCTGAAATAAACCCAAAGCACTACCCTAGGCCTCAGCTCTGCAAAGATTTAAACGTGTGTTTGAATTTGCATACCAGTAGCACTAAATTTCATCTTTCCTGCTGTGTTAAAGGCTCTGGTTTTTTCCACTGTGGAAAGAGAGTAGCTACCTGTAGCTATGTAATGTCAAATTATTTAGGTATATAATCACAGTGGGGGACAATATTCCTGAACTATTACCTGTTCACTATCTAGGTGAAAGCTAGGCAAATATATCTGATTTCACGTGAACATTGTCCTGGACTGTGAATTAAATTTTGGTGTAACATTGCACTGCAAATATTCAACCAAATATGTTTCTTACATTTCTTTCCTTACTTCTAGCCTGCACAGATGAAGACAAGTTATAAGCAGCTGTATGAAAAGGCTGTTATGCGAACTAGTAATATGAAATGGGAGTGTGAAATAGGATGAAGAACTGTGTGAAATACATGCTGAACGTTCAATGAGTGCCAGCACTGGACAAGAGCCACTTGGCTACGCAAAGGTTGAGTAGGGAAATTGCCTGAGTTCCCCTTTATCTGCAATTTCAGTTCAGCGTTAACCATGGAAGACTCTGTGCTTTGAAATTAACAATTTGAAATGAATAATCTCTCAAATGAATTAGTCTTGAACAAGTACTTTTTTTCAGGACTTTTTTGTGATGGCACAGAAGAAGCTACAGCATTACCTACATGCCCAGAGGAGCAGTATGGGGAAGAGGTACAATATTGGGAGTTAATTTTGTATCTACATATGACTTGGAGGTTAATTTTTGGTTTTGATTCATAGGTGGTAGAACATATGTGAAATAGGGGACTTGCAACGGAACATTTTACTGAACTGCAGTACTATTCTATATGCTGGTGGATTTGTGAACACATAGGTCCATGTTACTCAACTTTCATTTTAAGAAGAAAATCTTGTGAGCTCTTCCCAATTTCTTCTATTTTTCTATGCTTCTGACTAATCACATCAATAGAAATGCTGATGCATGATGCTGACTACAAAGATTTGTCTTTTACGCTGTCCAGGCTAAAGGTTGTTAAACCTTTTGTCACCACTTCACAGAAAATGGAGTTTGATATTGGTGTATAATCTTAGTTCTTGATGACTTTATGTCAGTGTATCATTAAAGAAACGCTGTTTGCTTTTCCAGTTTACTACCTTGTTTTGAGACTTTTCAGCTTGTCAGGGTTAAGACCTTTTGAAATATTGCAGTTTGGATTCGAAATGTCCTGTTTCTTTATCTAATGCCTTGCAGAAATGTAAGAGTATTATATCAATAGAAATAACTTTACCAACAAAATCTATAATCTCATAAAAAATATTAAGTTAGGTCGACAGGATTTGTTTTCTGTAAACCCACACAGACTGTTAGTAATTATATTGCCTTATTTCACTTTTTCAAGTTCTATTTCAACCATAACATTATTTTCTTCGGGATCAATACTGGGGTTGGCTTGGGTCACCAGGCAGAAAAGTACAAAGGAAAGCAGGTCAAGGCCCAATCATTCCTCACGCTCTCTTCTCCACCAATTGCTTGAAGTGGAAAATATCTAGAGATCTTGAATTTCTTTCCATGTCAGCCTGAAGTCTGGATAAGTCTTTGGAGAACATATGAATTTTTTGTAGTATTTTCAAACTCAGACTTCAGTTTCTTCACTTGTAGTGTGGTGTTTCTAGGAGGAATAATGCATTAAATCCTGGAAACGCAAAAAGTTCAGGGTATTTCCATTGGTTGGACTGCAGTATAATGACCCCTCAGAGCCGCAAAAGGCTTTGTTCCTGGGGGAAGATGTTCACTGGGAAGGCAGGGGTATATCATTCCCCAGATGTTAACATTGGACAATGATTTGTCTCTCACTTTTCTGCAGGCTCAAAAGAAATGATACTTGTCTGAGGAAAGGGCAAGGAAAGAAAGAATACAGAACACTGCTCAATGAGATGGAGTCTGTTAAAAGCAGAGGCACATTGACAAATGCTTTAAAGATTTCAGGAAGAAAGATGGCCACTTCTGTGCTCTAACTGACAAAGTCTTGTTGAGATGACATTCTGATTCAATAATGTTGCTTCCCTGTCTACAACTGCACTTAAAGGCCAGTTTATTTTTAAAAAGTTACTTTGTCTAACTGTGACTTACAGTTAGTTTCTATGACCCTTTACATGAGGAGCTCTTCATTTGGTGTATATTTAACTCTGTTAAAGAGATCACAAAGTAAGCAATATTATCTTCAGGACTGGAGCCCAAGAAGCAAGAGGGACTTGGTCGTAAACAAACTAAACTGAGAACAATCTTTAAAAATTTGTATAAAAAGTCAAATTAAAACAAAACAAACAAAAAACCCCAAACAATCAAAAAAAACCACCCCAAAAATCACATTTGCAAAAATTTGTGCCAAAGATTAATTTAAAGCAGAGGGAGTAAATCTTAGTAAGGTTTGGATACTAAGATCATTTTTTCCAAACTCGGAATAATTTGACAAACAGCACATAAGCAGAAGGTAGGACACTGCAGGGTGCTAAACAGACATGAGCTGGTAAAGCTTCTCCTGGCAAAGTGGTAGAGCTTTGTGTGAGTATACCAGCTTAGATATCTTCACATCTAGGATTAGAAGACTCCCAAGCCTTTCTCAAATGGCAACTTCAGAGTCAATGGGAAAAGCCATAAGTAGAAGCATGTTACTTTAGCAGAAAGATCTCTGCATTCCAGTTAAGCCACCAAATAGTGAGATGATATGAAGTAGACTGGTTTTTGGACTGCAATATTACAGTGTCATTTGATGCAATATCTCCTACAGTTAAGGACTGAACAAGATATAAGGCATTCATGGAAGAGAGTCATATATTGTAAAAGTCTGTCTCTCCTCTGTTTAGTCGGAAGAGACCGGCCAATTTTCAGGTCAATTTACAAAACCCTTTACAGCTCTCATGGATGAAACAAGAACTGAAATAATGTAATTTAAGAGACTTTATTATTGCTATATATTTTGGTCTACCATAAAAACTGGTAGCTTTTGTAACTGCAATGTGTATTTTCATAACAGCTTTTGTTAGCTTTTTATAATTATGTCTATAGTACGTTGCTTTTTTTTTTTCTTTCTTTTAAGGAACCTGAGGATTAAATGGATGCTAAGAATGAAATTTATTGGTAAAGCTGCTTGAACTACTTATTTTGCACTCTTCCTTTTCTTGACTGTGAGCCTCAACAAAAACAGAGTTACCATGCGCATGGTTCCTCCTACTTCACGTTAATCATGTGCAAGTATGCAGGCGTATTATTTCTCCAACATAGAAGTTCCTATCAATACACAGTACACTTGTATTTCTCCACAGTACTACTCATCATTTCTGGTTTTGTTTATTCCTTCTCTGTGTCTTTCTCTCTGACGTTTTTGAAGTATTTATGCATCTTTACATCTGCTGAAGATTTAAATCCGAGCAACTGACACATTTGCAGAGAAATCCCTCAAAGGAAGCATGCATGCATTTATTTTCTCAAGTGCCTCCAGGTGATTAAGCTTAAGGTCAAATTCTGCTCCTGTGAGCAGAGCCCAAGAAGATGCATTTAGCCTATAGGAACTGTGGGAATCTCTCCTTTCTCACTCTGGCAGAAGGTCCTGAGGTACCAAGGCCACAGCTGCTACCATAATGCTAAGCTTGAGGCAGTAGAGTTCTATAAATTACTGGTTATCCTTTACATGTTTCTCAAGGAAAAAAATTATTTAAAAAAAAAAAACCCACTGATTCTATCTTTTCCAGACCTTTATGCATTTTGATCACTCGTGTGCATCACTCACTGCACAGAAAGCTGCCCTGGAAGATCTATGTGGCCCAGAAGTCCTACCATACCCTAGAGCTTTTGTGCCCTGAGCAGGTGTGATTCCTCATCACAAACTGAGCAGCTTAATGGTAGCTGCAGCACTGAATCTCATTAGATGTCTATTCACCTCAATATCAGGCAGAATTTCCCTTCACTGAGCCATCATCTGGGTATGATAACTGTGTAAAACCCATGTTTACCTCCAGACTTCTGCAGAAACTAAAACTATCTGCCAGATGAAGAGAGATGCCTCAAATTTTCTTTCTCCGGTGAACCATGCATTACAGCCAAGCTCCTTTTTGATCGCTTCTCACAGTCTTTCTGTCCTAGAGTTGCCCTTGCTTGAGAAGACTGGTATATAACGCTCCCATTTCAGATTCTCCACCATATCCTTGCTACCTTACCTTGAGGTAAACTCAATTTAAGTAGTGTCAAGAATATCAAGGCAAGTACTTAATTATAAAGATTGTGCCCATGTATATTTTCACCACTTTCAAATTCAGAACTACATTAAGCACAATACAGAAGATGGTCACTACCAACCAGTACTTTTATCAAGCTACCACATGTTTTTAAGTCAGTCTTTCCAAGCCTCATGCCAAGGCCCTGAACACATTCTCTACCAACGGAGTTCAATTTACTGGCAACAACTGGATAGCTGGTGGCAGTTGTTGCGATAAGAGAGCTGAAGGGAGGCCTCAGCTTGCACCCATGCAGTGAGTGTTGCAGTCATGTCTGTGCTTGGCTATAAACTCAGTAAATCCAAACCACTGACCTGCAGATTTGACTTCTTTGCTTGATCAGTCCACTCTTACTGATCCCTTAAAACTAGTTGCAGCCCTACTTTTAGTCGAAGATAGTTGTTCTATCCTCAGTGGGCATTTCTCAGATTTTCTTAGGGATATAATGTTAAAGTACTTTGTGACTTTTTAATAAACCAGAGAATAATTTATTAAAACTAGAGAGGTATCTAAATATCATAGATGTCTGATATGGTAACCAGTGCAGTAGGGAAGGTGATTAAATTGTTGTTAGATATTTCCAGGGCTTTTAGTCAGTGGAGTTCAAGTGGGCTGTTTCCTATTCAAAGCATTTGCTTTCCTCTTTGCCATCAGCCCTTCTGCTGTTCTTACACATGCAGGAATATTTAACAAAGTTTGTTGGCACTGACATATTCACCATATTGCGGTTGATCTTGATCTCACAAATAATTCTGTTGTGCTAGCAGGGAATGGGTAATGGAATGGGCAAAAAGCATATTCTCATAGAGACAGAAAGCTCAGCATAAAAATGCAGTTAGGGAGCACAGAAAACAGCAGAGTCGCTCTCAGTGCAGAGATCACAAAAGAACTAATTTGCCAGAATGTCATTCCAAGCCCATGACCACAGCATTAGTAATGCTACAAGAGTATGGAGTGCACCTGAGCCCTACACTCATTAACCTTTTGGGTTAATGTGCAGCTCACAAACATAAAAGGGCTCTGTGTGTGGTGTAAGAGAATAGAGGGGGAAAGGCAAGCAAGGGGAAAGGAAAGGAATGGGAATAACTCAAGGAAAGACAGAGTCCTTTTGATTCTTTAAATGAACTCAACATTGTTTTTCTCCCACACAGAACTGTAAAAAGTGAATGAAGAAAAGCATTCCAAAAGAGAAATGAACTTGCAAGCTATGGCTTCAAATCTAACATGTATTTAAATTAACTATCAACCAGATAATTCTCTGATAAGGAAACTGGTAAAACAGAAGAAACATTTGTTGTCAGATTTGTCCAAATTGCAGGCCTGATCGTCTTCATTTTCTCATCAATGGCCAAGGTAAAGTGACCAGATGTCTCACTTAGACTGCACAAATACCAGTTTTTAATAGACTGACCCGGTGTTCAGTGATTTTTTTTTTATTATTATTAAGGTGCAGAGACATCCTATTGTTATTCTACCACAGTTCTCTGCTCAGTGCAAAAATGACTAATTCACAGACTCTACTCCTCCTCTCCTGTATGTTATATCTACAGTAGATGATCAAATTCTCTTTAACATAGGGGAGAGTACAGCCTGGCACCTGCAAAATGTTTTCAAATATGACTGCTTAATGTCTCTTGGCAATGCTGGTTTGTAACAGGAAGCCAAATAGTGGTGCAGCCAAGGATGCATTGCATGAGATCTCTATCCCCAGGCAATTTAACTTGGACACAACAGACTGGAATGCAGCTTCGCTTTCTTTTGCTGCCATGCTCTTGCTCCCATTTCACCTTCTTCAGCACACCTTTTTTCCTGTTCATCGAGGTCTCCCCTTACCATTCTCTCTAAACCCCTCATTTTCATCTTCCAGATGGAGAGTCTGGGCCCTTCACAAAGCTAGTCCCACGGATTATATGAATAAGGAGACTGCTCTGCTGTTACATTTAGAGAACATAAACTGTTCTTGAAATCCTTGTGATTCGGGTAGGCTTGATCAGTGACCAAGATATCATCTCTTGTTAAAGCTAAGTCAGGCACAGCAATTAGGTGTTTCAGGCTTCTGATAAGCTCTGTAGAAAAACCTTAATTGTTTATGGCCATTTTTATTAAACTAAGACATACAGTGGTGCGAGCTGTCTGAATTACTATTTAACATATGCTGCTATTTAAAATATTTTGCATATACACAAGGTTTTTTGCAGTTTCAACAGTCTCTGATGCCTTTACTTCCTGTTCTAATCAATGAGTGGAAAATGCTATCTGATCACTTTCCACTGAAGAGATGGCAGCACGCAAAGAAAGCGAGTGTTGCGCTGTGCTATCAGTACAGCTTTTATTCCATACAGGTTAATCTTGTGAAGCATCTTGGAGTTTTTGATCAGTCTAAAATACAGTACATTTGCTTGAAATAGGACTTTGAAATTTTATCTATAAGTTCTAAATGAGATAGTAATACAAGCTTCTCCAGCTCTTTAATAATGAATGCAGTTATGTCATTTTATCTGCATAGGAATATAGTAAATGAAATCAAAGAAGCATAGGCATAACTCTTACATTTTCAAAACTGCTAAGACGGCTCTGTGTTCATTCAGATCTTTCTTCCCATACATAGTTACTGCAGAAAGGCGGTATGGTATATTGCTGTTTTCAAACTGAGTGCTTGCTGCTGCGTTCACTGAAGTCAAACCTAATTAATTCTGCCATTCACTTCAGGATCAGAAAGGTCAATCCAGCAGCATTTGATCACTTTGGCAATGATTCCTCTCTTTGATCTAATATTTTGTCATCTAATTAGTGTCAGTGAACATCCCCTGGGTACTTGCAGTTGCATGTGATCCAAACTAGCGTGTTACATTGGGCATCTTGAATTCTATTTATTATAATTTAGACATGCCAAGTCTAAGCACCTTATTTAGACTCCAGCTTTGTATCAAGATTTGTCAATAGGATATTTATAGTTTGGAGAATATTTCTCTTTATTCAGAAGTCTCCTTACTGTAGTCTAGCATGTGGAAATACAAATGACCTTTTGAAAACTGAAGTTTTGCTGCAGTTCATGGCTGACATTTCATTGATAGGTGGACATCCATACATAAAGAGATTTTTTTTTCTGTTAATCTAGGAAATTAAAAATAAGAACACCAGCCTGTTCAAAGCAAGCTAGTATAAATTACAAGTCAATAACATTTTCCTCTAGCTCTTGTAAGAATGATGATGGATGGTATAACACAATATATTTGTACAGCAAAAAACACTTCCCGAACAGTTTAGTATCATTAACAGTACCAGTACTATATTTCCTATACCTCACTGGTCTCTTCTCTTTGAAGGATTGAACTCTTTCATCCAAATGTATGTAGACAGTAATAAATAGCAGACTGGATTTCTGCTGTGTGAACTTCGCTCTGATCTGTGCTGGTCCCTGGTCTGGGCTGGCCCTCTGCACTCTCTAATGCATCTTCTTCCCTACCACAGCAACAAGCAAAACTGGTCTTTCAGAACCTGTTCCCACCAAGCAGGCAGTGCAGTCCTAGGCACCCAAAGTAGTCAGGCTGGGAGGAGATAGCGCTTCAGGCAGATATGACTGTGCCTCTGAACCGCACAACATGTTTCAATCCTAATAATATTTCATGCCTCAGTCACCTTAGTGCTGTACCGCACCCAGGTAAAACAATGATACTGTGAGAACAAGAGATACTTTCCCTCTTGTTACTAACATGAAAGCTTTATTTTTAGAAAGCTGCTGGCTTTGGAATCAGAAGTTCTGTGCTCCAATTAGCTCACATGGAAGACATTTATGTATTTATGTTCTTTGAGGAAAATGTTGCTGAAAAAGATTCATGTGAAGTATCAGTCCTTAGTAGACACTAATTTAAATGGATCTGGTTTTGATTGTTTGTTGTTGTTGTTGTTGTTTTAACAAATCAGTACACTTTTCAAAGAATGTGAGAATTGCTATTTTGCTGAGAGCCTGGTTTTCGAGGAAAAAGTGATGAAAGTTCATTCATCCCTGACTTTGAAATAGACTCCCCAGTCTTCACAAATCTCACACTTTCGTTATGAGAGTGTATAAGATTTCCTTTTCCAGAATGCAAGTTCTTGAAAACAAGTGCTTCCATGAAAATCCTTATGTTCTGTGTGGGAAAAAATACATTTACATGTTGTTAATCAATTTCTTGAAAATTCTTAAAAGAGTTAAAAACTTTTTTTGTTTGTTTGATTGTTTGGTTGGTTGGTTGGTTGGTTGGTTTTTAATAAAAATCCCAATTTACTAAGCCTATCATCAGATAAGACCTGGTTCACTTTTTTTGTGTTATGAATGAGAAGCTATACATGAACGTGTGGCATGACTAAGTTGTAATAAATTCAGCAACACCGAATAGTAGATTGTAAGGTATTTTAAAGTTTACAAGACAGCTAACAGTTTTTCCTTTACTTTAGAAAAGGAAGTAAATGAAGTAGCTGTAAATGAAATTTCTGAGGACTGTAGTTATTCATGATAGTTTTGTGAGTGAATCAAGATCTTGGTGTGCTTTTTTCCCCTCCATCAGTTACTGATCTTGTATTCAAAAAGAATCTGCCTACAATAAATTATCATTATTGCTGCTTTGCTCTTATAGAGGTATTTTTCTCTGAGGTGCTCTTGATATCTTGCTAGGTTATGTAAATCAATCCTTTTGTGACCCTTGTGAGGTAAAGAGCTCCCCAAAGTCTAGAAACTCTCTATCTGAAGAAAATATTGAAGATACTGCAATGACAGAAATTTTTCCAAGTGTTTCTGATTTTTTCATATAGGATTTCTGAGAAAGCTGTCGTGTTTAAATTTAAAACCTTTTTAGGTTCATTGCAAGAAAATATCAGTGAACTAAAAGTATTAGTATCATGTTCTCCTGCTCAAGTCAATAAAACAACAAAAAAAAAGGATATAATAAAAAAAATCTCTTCTATATATTCTTAGTCTATCTATAATCCCTTCCAAGTATCGAGAGACACATGCCCTCTGATATACATCGGGAAAAACAATCTTGCTGGATATTAGTAATTCACAACAACTGCCCAGATGTATCAGATTAATCAACAGACACTAGATGATTACTGCTACGTGTATTGCTAGTTTCAGTCCCCGTTTAGCCAAGTACTTAGTAGGCACACATAAATCCCACCTCATTCCAGAGCTAAGCACATGATTAAATGTTTTGTTGAATAGATATGTACTGCTGAAACAAGACACTGGGCAGTATTTCAGCTTCTCGCATCAGTCAGATCCCTATCCTCCAAAGATCCAAACAGGGACATCTATTAACTTTATTGCATTTCAAATCAGGCTTACAATATGTAGGGCTTTCCAGTTTGTCTGAGCTATTTTAGTCAACTGAGAAAAAGTCTTCATATAATTTGAAATTTCTGTTACCAAATTAACAAATTAGTGGGGTTTTCTTCTGCGCTGCAATACTATTTACTTGTTAATCCATTTGTTTTCTGGAGTCCATAGCAACAAGATGCTTTGTGCTACAGCCAGTCTTATCTTTCCCAGTAAACTAATTGTCACTACTTGCCATAACAAAGAGAGTGAATAAATAAAAGCTATTCTCTTAGAAGGAAAAAAAAAAAAAAAAATCCATTCTTCTCCCTGCATTAAGGGGTTTTTTTGTTTGTTTGTTTTTGGGGTTTTTTTTAGGAAAATGAGCTGATCAAAGACATCCACTCCATAAATTTCACTGAAATGTAGAATTAAGATATGACGCCAGTACTTAGGTAAAAAGTCTCTACCTGCTACGTACCTTAAAGCTACCAATGACATTCAGTCTTATGAAGTGAAAGTTAAAGTTATCTTGGTTACTCTGTGCTGGAGGAATGTTCAAACTGTCATCTAAACAGATAAAAGAGGCAAAGGCAAGAACTCACTCATGTATCAATGAACAACAAACTTGCTAGCAGGTTATGCTTTTATTTGTATCACAGAATCTTCAATCTCATTCTTTAGGGAAAAAATAAAAATGTGGGAGAGGGGGGAGAAATACCAGTATGGGCATAACCTTGGTTTTCCTTGAAATTCAATTTTATTAAACACAAATCCTCAGATTACTTTTGCAGCTTTCACCATGTTACCAATCGTGTTTGTTCAATACAGCACTCTTCATAATTTTTTTTTTTTTTATAAAACAACAGATTATTGATATACCCTATCTAAACCCTTAAATCAGTCTAACCATGTATTAAAACATCTTGCGAATTCTGCAAAATGCTGTTTTCCTGACATATTTTTTTTAGCAGTACAAAATCCAAATGTGACAAGGAATAAAGCTCTTTGATGTAAAGATCTGGTCCTATAGACAGATCCCCACTGGGCAGATGGTTATTTTTAATAGTCTGACCTAATTTCTCAGTAGTGATCCAGGGATAGCACAAAGCTCTATGGAGGAACCGATCTATTGTGTTGAAGTGACAGAAGAGAACACTAGATATCTGTAACAGCATCATTTGTTGGTCTAAGTTCAGTCCTAACAAAGCCCACAAATTTCTACTATCACAACAGTTAAGGGTTAAGGATAGGAAGACTTATTATGACCGACCTGCTACATGTTATCAAGCCAAACTACCCATCTTTAGGAGCTGAGGAAGCCTTCTGAAACTGTTTTTTGGATGATTACTGAGTTATTCCTGGTTTCCTTCACAGCATTTTCTTCCTTGTATTCTCTCATCTTAAGTGTTAGTCAACTTGAAGTTAACCAAATTGTGTTATATTTTCTTTCCTTCCAGCCTTTCTCCCATTCTCATTCACTCAGTTCCTCCACTATTCTGCATTTGATCTTTCCAGAAATACTAAGATCAGAGGCCGGTAATCAATTTTAGTGAAAGGAAGAAATACAGGCTGCATATTTCAAAGACATGAAAACTACTTCTCTTCACACACCATTCAGCAAAGTTCACTTTAGTTCGAATCAAAGTTGAGAGGAGAATCTAGACCACAATAAACAGATGCTCAGAGGCTGCTGTTTCAGTACAAAACAGCAGCCTGAAAAAAAATAACTGGACAAAAAATTTATTTGGTACTAGCTATATTCAATTTCTATTTTTGCATTCATCAGCTTTGCACAATAGTAGACAGGAAATGCATTTGAAAATAAAGCTAGTAAACTTTTCCTTCAGAAATGCATTAGAGAAGTTGTCAAGGACAAAAGCAATGCTCTATAGTCAGTTATGTGTTCAATAAAACAGAAGCTTATAGACCCTGTGCCCGAAGAGAAGCTGCATCCTCCTCTTTGATGAAGAGGAAGTAAAGTACTGTTCTACCACACCGTGGTATTCCTTCACAGTAAGGGCTCTTTCCCCAAAACAGATCTATTTGTAAAACCATTCCTGGTAAAAGAAAATGCAATGTGTAATAGTCACGTCACCCCAGAAATAGCACTCATCACCTTACTTCTCTGGAAAACTAACCTGAGTATATTTGTTTTCAACCTTATTTATCAATATTTTTAAACTGTTCAGAGGAAAAAAAAAATTCTAAGCTCATGAATGCAGTTCGGTTAGTGTGGCTAATCTTGTTAATATTCTCTCTCAGTGCACCAGTCACTCAAACTGAAATGCTGGGTAAGGCTCCTGCATGTTTCATGTCTTAATACTCCATTGGTTTATGATGATATGAAATGAAGCTATGGGAAAATACAGTCAATGAGTTTCCTTCTCTTTACTGAAAACTCCAGTTTAAGATGTTGATACATGTTCACACAGAAAATGCTTTATCTCCTCCCACATGCCAGTTGTGCATCTTCTCTAGGACACTCAAAAGAGAATACATACTTAGTGACTTGGAAACGCAGCTCTTCTCGTTGTACAGACCTTGCAGATTTTTGCAAGAATAGGCAGCAAGTGGGACTGTTGCCACATAAAGTCATTTCTTAGAGATTTTCCTATAAGAAGATAAGGGTTTTTCTGTTAACAAGCACGTTAGGATTGAAGTTAGTAGTTACGATGCTAACAGACAGATAACTATTAACTTATTTTCAGTGAATAAGAATTGTGTCTGAAGATATATCCCATGAGTTTAGAAATCTTCAAACAGACAACACAGGAAGCTGTTTCACATTAAAAAAAAAATATATTAGGCTGGGGACTGGAAAAGCAAAGCCTCCCTAGTCGACATGGCAGCTACTCTTGGACAAATACTTTTGTGTGTTCATTTCTGCTCTCATTCCACTTATTTATTCTGTTCTTAAAACTATTATATAGTTCTAAGGCCAGAACTGTTCCTAAATATATTTTTAAGCAGTAGGTCTGAAAATGCAAGTCACTGCCAGTGGATTACTTTAATATATACAATAAAACACTCTTCTCATATGCCATTGTAATATATCTGTCTTTTTACTGTCTTTTTAATACTAGAGTGACTCTTGAGGATCTCCCAGGCAAGAAATCTTACCAGTCCCATAATACCAGTAGTGGAAGTCCAGTTAACAAACCTACAGTTTCACTTCTTCACAAAGTGGAAGAAATGGTCACCATGACTTGGTCTGCATGCAGAGCATATGCTTGTGACAGCTGTTTCAGGGTCTCTTGGACAACCTTTCATCCAGCCAGCTCTACCTTTCCTGAGCTGTAGTCCCAGACAAGACTCCTTCATAAAATTGCACATGGGTCAATTATATGGTGTAATGTGAATATTTAATCAATTTTTTGAATAAATAGGTTTTCGAAGTATTTGAGCACCATATGCCCAAATATGTGCTTACAGTTAAGCATATGCTCAAAGACTCTGAGAAAGTAATATCAGCCATGCCACAAAGGCAGAAGAAAATTAGGTAACAAATGTCAAAGAAAAACAAGTGCTTAACCAGGACATGCCATACTAAGTGTCATTATATGTATTATTTTCCTATTCCCAATCTTTTTAGATTTTCCTGGCAAAAATTAAATCAAATTAATACAATCAAAGTATAGGTTCCACAAACACTTGGTTTTTTTCTGTTATCATGTTGAATAAATGAAAGTTGATTGCATGCTATATTTTCTGCTAATACTATAACCCATTCATTAACCAAGGGAGGTCTTTCCAATATCTAAGCATAATTTGTTTTTACCGGCTTGAGACTTTCTCTTCTCCTTTGTGATTTTTCTTTATACATATTATTATTATTTGATTTAGCTCCCTATGTGCTCATGGTGCTTCAAAAAACTGAACAGAGTCAAACTAAAAGCGAAGAAACTTCAACTATTCATAAGGAGAAAACTCTTTAGTTCAGGCTCTAGAAAGGGAAATGAATACCAGCAAGACTTCCTTGGGTGTAGATTTTCAGGCAAAGGTCACAAATTATTTTACCTGGAGAAATGCTGAGCATCAAATCTCATTGAGGACAATGTGAACCGCACGTGTTCAGCACAATGCAAAACTACATCATATATATGCCAATAATCAGAAATGAGAGGAGGTAAAAAAACTCTATCAAAGTGTAGGTGATATAAGAAAAATAACAATGGAGAACATATACAAGTAATGTCCTGAAAATCAAAGGTGCTGAAATCTCAAGGGCAAACATTTTGATATGAATGCATTTTCAATAATATTTTCTTGGAAGTAACAGGAAAAAAAATATTCTAGTCATCGGATAGTCCAAAATATGAAGAACATTATTTTGGGGCCAAATAAAAAGGAGAATTTTGGACTTTCCCACAGAAATATCTCCCTCCTCCTTCAGTTCTACATTGTATTTTCCACGATAAAATGGATCATTTAAAATGGCATATTTCCAAATGAAATATTTTTAAGTGAAAATGCAAACTCCTTCAGACTTCTTAATTAAAAAAGGCTGAGATTATTGGAAAAATGGCACTGATTTGCCAATAGGCTTTCTTAACTTAAAATGTATTTTCTAAAAAATTTAATTCTGGGATCTTCAGCTCAAAAGGAATCTAAAATTAAGTATCTCTAGTGAAAATGCAGATTTCAAGCAGATCAGACCTCATTTTTACCATGACGCATAAAAGCCATATCATCTGACCTGTTAAACCACATCGTCACCATTTTTTGACAACACACCTATTTGTTAACCAATTTACACATTTGCTTTCTGTGAGCCCTGACCTGTTTTTTGCCTTATTCCTGGTTTTAGCATATGTTTGTTTGTCCTGTTCTGTTTTAATCTTAAATTGCAAATTTTTCCTGTTTACAAATACTAGTTATAGTGGGATCTGGGTTAGACATAAGCAGCTTTTATGCCATCAGTATAAAGATAAAAATGATCATTAATTATAGCTTTAATGAAGACATGTATTTGATATGCAAAACTTGGCAAGATGGTATACTGTGAAGTATTTTCAATTCTCTGTTATCTATTTTGATCTCTACTAAACCTATATCCTTTATCTCCATAAACGGTACTCCTAGAGCTGCATTTTAAATGCCTTGCTTTCTAAGACAAGGTTATGAATTTTTGCATTCCCATAATGTATACTCCTCTTTCCTTTTTGTTTAAGAAAGAAGAGCTGAACCATGAAGCCCTGACAATGATGAATGTTCCATGATAACACAACAAAACAGAACAAAAAAAATCTTAGTAAGAGAGATATGGAGACAAATAACAAGTAGTGACCGTTTGTCTTGACAGCAGGATAACACAACATAAAACACATATTTGATATGTAAAACAGGATCTCTTAAAAACATGTTCTTGCATGGCCTGAAGCATTCTCTGTTCATTTCATCAAAATATTTTAAATATACATGAAATCCTAACTTGAAGTATTTTTCATTCACTTGGTATTTCTTTATACAAACTTTCCGTTTCAGCTAGGTTCTGATGAATCCAGCTTGTTCAATCAAATACAGACTGGTAGCTTTTTATTATGCAGCAGACACTGAATACGAATACTTGGGGAATGTGCCTGACCAGGTGCTATTATAATTTTATACGAGTGTTTCCTGGAAATAGTAATTTTCTTGATTGTCTGATTGTTTCATCTTGTTCTTTTCTATTTGTCAAGGTGAGGAGATGAGGTTCCTCTTTCCTTGTGATTTTAATAGCCAGTAGGTTAATTTTAAATGAAAGGTATTCTGCTTATGAAGGCAGTGGGAGTCGACAGCAGAGTAGGTAAATTGCAAAAAAAAGTTTCCTCTTCCTATTTGTCATGCTTTTAGTACATTGTTGAAGAAGTGAAAAGATTGCTTTTGCCAGTTCGAAATTCTCTGGCTATATTGTTTTCTCTCTGCATGATCAAAATGCACACTGCTTTAGCAAGCTTTAATTTAAGTGGGTATCCATTTTAGATACTTTGGGGTGAGCCTGTTGGCTCAGTTTGAAGGTGGCTGCAATTTATGTTGTCAACAGTAACATTCCAATGACAGGACAGTAACACAACTGATGAACATAGACTATTCGCTACCAAAACTTAAGTGGGGTTTCTTAACACGTGGTGCAGAACTGAGTCACTCCCAAATACTTCCACTGATGTCTATTTTCAGTGTGGAGCAAAATCCTCAACTACCATCTTAACTCTTGCTCTCTGGACTGATTCTGTACCCTACTGTATGCTGTTTGAATGCAGCTTTTGTATTCACCACTTCTCCCACTGTGACAGGCATTTGGGAAGGGACCTTATTCAAGAAGATCTCCTTCTTGGATACCAGTCATACATAATCTAGCCAATATAAAGGAAAAAATGAATGTCTGAAAAAATTTACTATAAACTATAACCTTAATTTGTTGAAAATAAGTATGTTGGGAAAACAGTGTTTGTGCAGTAAGGTTTCAGTAACAGTGCTAAACTGGATCCATCAATAAAAGTATTTCAGAGGGGCACCCTGGATTTTCCTTTTTGCATGAAAGGTGCTACATACTTACAAAGTAATCCTTGTCATCAAGACTCAGCTATAACAGCAGAAAGGAGGCATGAGGAGCAGAGATCCATTGACAAAACTGTTGGGACACCTCAAGAAAAGATTTTGAAAGAGATGAACCTTTACTAAGTTGGAAGGAAAGCAACATCTGTCAGGAGATACAAGGAAGAGTTCCTTTAATCCAGTATAAATTTGTGCCCTGAAGACTTTCTTGAAGTTATCCATGAACCGTCACTAAGGTGGTAGTAACTTCTGTGTATGGCTTTCAGTCAGCTAAACTCAGGTCAGCTCAACCCAGGTCTAATTCTCTTTAATTGCTAATTTATCTGTAATTTTCACAAGCCTTACTTTCATTCCCTTTAGATACAAACCTCACTGAGAAACAGCCTGCTTCTTTAACAATCTGAAAATCTTTCAGTAATAACCAAATTATCCCAACTTTTTCCCCCTAAATTATATTCTTCTATATGTGAAGTTATCGATAGTCCCTGCTGCTACACACAAAATAAAGCATGGATATGAAAAAAACTCTCTGCTGGATGTAAAACTGCTCCAACAACCATTCGTGTCTTCTTACATAGAGTACAGGGGAGCTGGAAAATGCCTGTTGCTAACAGCAGCTAAGCTAACTTTGAGATTTTCCCCCTGCCCACACCCTCTTCCCCACTTTTCAATAGCATCTAATAGTATATTTTTCCACCATAACTATTACTGCTGCAAGTAATTCAATTTCGCCTATGCAATATAATTATCACTGGAGGAAACAAGTGGGGAAAGTTACCATTCTATCAAATTTTCTGTGACTTCCTCATCCAGAATTTATACCTTCCCACCCTGTAAGCACAATGCTGAACATCTTATTTTTCTGCCACTGCACTCATCATAGGACACAATAAGGATCATTTTTTCATACCTCTGTCTTCTGTAAGTATGGTATATAAAATCACAGCAGAGTTGCTAACAGCATGTGACTGACAATCTTAGTTGACAGACAATCTGTGATCCTTTCAGTCTTTTACTAATAAGCTCATTAGGATAGAAGGGCTGAAAATACTTTCTAGGATATAGCAATGAACCTTGGCAAATTCAGTGCATGTCCGACCACTCAAACTTTAGAGAATCAATCTTTCTTCAATCAAAACTTTGTCAGGTTCTGCTGAATGTCTTCTGAAGGTTACTGTGTGTTGTTTTTTTTCTTTTCTTCTTCTTCTTTCTCTCTTTCTCCATTTTTTTTGTAATACAGATTCCTTCACAAACCCAAAAATGTAATGTAGGTCAAGGTGAAATTCTGAATACATTTCTTTTTCTTTTCCAAGTCAGTTTTTTAAACCATTTTAAAAGATTTTTTTACTATTTTTTAAGTTATGACCTTATTTTGGATGAACTTTTCAATACGCATTAATTTTAAGAAAAGCTTTAGGATACCTGCAGCCTATTGACATTGGCATTTAGGCTGAGGTTTCCAAAATGCAAATGGAAAATTGCTTGAACAGTGACTTCATAGTTCTTCTTAATATTCAGATTCTGGTCAGAGAATTATTAAAATCCCATTTGACACAGGCACACTTTGAAGCTTTAATGTTCATTTGAAAAAAAATTTACTCTAAAAAATAACTGAGATAACAAGCACTTCTGAAGAATTCTGTCTGTCACAAGAAGAAAGATAAGTCAGGGCATCAATATTATGGTAAATATCTTAAAGGTGAACTCTTTCTGCATCAATTAATATATTTAAATGACTAATACAATTGAAAACTTACTGATTGAGCAACACTAATGTGATAGAAATTGATAAAGTGTGCCACAAAATGGTACAGGCTAGTTTTTAAGGAGATTTCTTCCTACACCACAAGGAGTTATATCACTAAGTTGTATTGGGGAACTGCAGTATGTGGAACTGTAGTCTTTATGTCTTGTGCTAAATGGCTAGGGTTATGCATCTTCATGTGGCTGAAAACTGATTCCCGGTTTGCCTTATGAACTACAACAGATGTTTTGTTAGCCAAAGAATAGCCTACAGATACGGACCTCCTCTCCAATAAATCCAAATCAACATAAAAGCAATGAAAAAAAAAAAAAAAAAA
>VXBW01004969.1:416024-589465 GCA_013400375.1 Thinocorus orbignyianus
AAAAAAAAAGCTCTCTTTACACTTTTTCTTCAATCTACTTTTTTTTTTTTTTTTAAATCACTTCCTCCTTATTCTCCTGGTTCATTCTCATGTTTTTTTCCTAACTTTGCCATCTTCCTTTTTTCTACACTTTTAATTATATATTTTTTTCTGTCTGCTCCTCTCTCTGCTCCTTCTCATTCTACCGCTGGTCTTCTGCATCCTGAGCTTTCCTCTTGTTTTAGACCCTTTTACTTCCTGTGATCACTCCAGGCTTTCTTTTGCATTAAACATCCCTTCATTCTTCTAACCCTATTCTATCCTGCCTCTGAAGTTTATCTTCTTTCAGCCACAATGGGAGATGGAGCTGAATAATGATTACAAGTACAGAAAGACAAGATGCAGGTTTTTGTACACAAAACTACAAAGTCTTGGTGGGTTAATGTAAAGCAACAATAGCATCAAGCAGTCAATAAGTAGCACTAACAAATCAATGTAGGTAGTGAAAGCAAAGAATTAGACAACTGCTTGCCTCAGGCAATACTTATAGAGGCCAGGAATAGACTGAGAAAACTTGACTGATGACTAGTGTGTCTATGTCATTATTTTGTCTTTTTTTTTTTTTCCCTTTCTAATTCATCTCCCATTTACCTCCCACATCCTTCCTACTTCAGAGGAAGAGCCTGTTAAAGATCAGTAGCACTAAATGTTGTTTATTTCAATTGTCACCTAATTCCCTGTTAACAAAAGGTAAGATTCAGACTATCTACTGTTATCTAAAATGCAAATACTGGGGGCAGACTAAATCATATAAGATATTTAAACTCAGTTCAGAGTGGTCGACTTACCCTTAGGACAATTCTCCAGGGAATCATATAGCTAAGGAAAGCCTGGAGGTAGCTACTAAGTACCACCAGCTCATATCTGTGCTTCAGAAAAAAAAAAAAGAAGCATCCACAGAGCCTTAGCCTTTAGCATTTGGGTTTTGGCAAGCTTTGCTCTACCCATTATTCAGATTGTGGGCATCTATTTTTTCTTTCAGACCAGTGTAACCTCACCTACTTCCCTATCACACAGGATTCCACTTAGCGTCTCTGAATTGCTTAATTGCTGTATTCTTTACTTTCATACTATGTGACACCTAAGTTGGAGCAGCCTGCCTAAGCTACCTAGGTGTTACCCCAAATGATCGCTGGATCAGTTTATTTTAAGGTAAAGATAAAGAGATTCTCATCAATATAAATAAATAAAAGTGTTTTGGTAAATTGCTTAGATGAGAGGGACTGTCTTTGTCTGATCATTGCAGTGAACATGCAAATTACTTGTTGGAGTTATATAACCTTATCATGTACATGTTTTAAACATTTTACAAAATTACTCCTGGAAATTGAATCCCAAGGACAACTGCTAGAAAAGAAGAGAATGTAACCTGTTCCCAGCCCATCCATGTTCCTGCCTACAAGAAATCATTGTTCTTGCTAGGTGCATGAAATACTTTATTATTGTGCCTCATTGTCATTCTTATTTTGAAGCCTATGAGTGAGGCACATTTAAGTTTTATTAATTACTAATAATGAGTATTCCCTTGACATGAAGATATCATAATGGGTCCTGTGGTGCCAAAATATAAAATTTAACTTGATTTTAAAATCTCTAATTAATTATGTAGTTTTAGAATGCAGTTGTGCATTTTCTTTTAATTCACAATCTTATCGTTGGTATATAGTACTAATTATGGTTACCTAAAATCTAGGTACTGTAATTGGATGCACAGAGTCCAAATAAGTTGCTGATAAAATCTCTTACAGTTCATACAAAACCAATCGTATGCCAATTAATTAAAGCTCAGAAATCATTTGAATGATAAAATAGAAACAAAGACAAGAAGAACAAATAAACATAAGTACTAGGATCTATTACAGAACTTTGTCTCACTGAGACACAGATTAAGGCACAATCAATCAGTCCACTTCCAAATTTTAATATATACTGAACAAAAGACGTAATATGACCGCAGACAGGAGTTAAGAAACCTCTAATGTGACTGATGTCTGGTGAGCTTCTTTGCAGTTTGAAAAGGTACCTTCCTCGTTCTGATTGACCCACCAATTAAAGAAGAGACGGTCTTACTCACATTCAGTTTCATAGCAGGCAAGTTTACAGAAATTGTGAAGGAAAGCAAGAAGTCATTAGGAAAAGCAACTGTTCCCGTAAGGCACAGCACATGTGAATACGGGCATAAAATGAAAGGATCCAGTTGAAAGTTTATGGGTCAAAATTAGCAGGCACAGTAACATGGTGATGTTGTGATGTGCTCCTTCTATAGACTGCCTGATCGAGAAGCAGCATTGATCATGTTAATAATAGTATCAATCTTGAAACTGGTGCCATCAGTGCAAGTTAACTACTAAAAGATTAGACAAAAATAGGTATTTGTTGCCTGTAGGCATGTGAACCAGGTTTACACATTCAAAACACGCCATGAAACCACACAAGTGGATGTAAACAGCACATTCCTAGTTAGGCCATCTGGTCTGTAACTGCTGCCTCTGTATTTGCTGACATGGGGTACCGTCACATCAAAAACTGATTGATATTTATAAAATATTTTTATCAAGTACAATCTTGCTATAATTAGAGTAACACGCACACAGACATAAATCAGAGTAAACTCTGGCATATTCTAATATTCATGTCCTCACTGTGGGAAATCTAATTTCATTCTTTTTGAATAGATAGGCATGGATATTTTTCACATTTCACATAGATCAATTTAAGATTATATTCTCAAGATTAATGTACATTTTGACATTTTATTCTGTATGATCTTTTATAATACTGTAATGTGAGGAGCTTCAGAAAAATTATGACAGAGATGTATCAGTAAAATTGGGATTAATTTCAACATCTATAAATAGTTATTTTCAAAAGTTAGATATAAGTTCTCAAAAAGCAAAGTCATCTATAGAATAGAAACACTTCTGAGTAAAAGAAGTGGAAACAGCCATTACTAAGAGTTGCTGACAGTGTAGTGAGCACCTCATGGAAATGATAAAGGCCTTTGAGATTCCATTGTGCAAGAAAAAGATCAGTGCTCCCTCCAGCACTGACAATTCACACCACAGAAGCTGACATATGACTGATGCCACAACATGGTAAGATAATACATTTGGATTTCATCTCAACAGGTGAAGTTTTTTTAACCCCAGTAACAGCTACAGTGTCTGTGATCAGTGTATCTGCTAAGAACTGATTGGTGCAGTAACCCTTGGCTTCAAAAGCACATCCATCTATAAATATTTTTTAAACAAAAATAACCTGATGAAGAGAGAAAATATCAAGATATAAAGTAAGGGGCTTGATTATGAACAAAGGGATTGATAGAGAAAACCATTTCAAAAAAAAAAGAATATTAAATTGAACACTGCCAAATGTAGGCACCAACAAGGTGATAACATTTTTATGAGAGACCAAACACTTTGGATTTACTTTATATTTGTCTGTGACTACTTTAATTAACAAGAAAAATTTGGACCAGTTTGCCTCAAAAAAAATCTGATTGCAAGAGGTACCTGATTTAGTAACATGCTTGAAAGGGTCAATGTTTTTAGGATTGTAATTTTAAAGAGTGAATCAAAGGGCCCAATTTGATCCTGTCAGACCTTATTTAACACGTGAAACAGAATTCATCTACCAAAGTACCAAAAAGCTACCACTTAATATTATCTTAGGTATTTAAGACATGATTTGGGGAGAAAATTTTTAAGGTCATTTGAGTAGGTACTCTTTTTCTTCATTGTTTTGTTTGTAAGTACTCTCTTTACACAAGCACACTGAACAAATGAGAGAAAAACATAAAATCATTATATGTAGCATGAATACTGAGCTAATTTCCTGATGGTTTAAGCCAAATGAGGTCACCTGAAGTATCACATCAGGGAAACAGACTCCTTTCTTTAAAATCTATCCATGGCCATGGGATTTGCATTTCTAAAATCATCTCATTGAAATAAAAAACTGCAAGAAATGTTTCAAATTAAGCACAAATAAAGGAAATCCAGAGTTAATGCTGCATCACTGATGCTATTCTTAATGGATTCCCCTGTGCCTAGGTGTTATTGCAGCCCCAGTAATTCTTACAGCATTGCAGTTTCTGAGTTCATGAAAGGTGAGAACACAAGGGGATGAGCTAAGAATACAGGGACAGCCCTGCTCTGAATTTCTGTGCTTTAGCTGCCTTAAATGACAGCCATAACAATATACAAGCAGTTTAACACTGTCAGTGTGGGATTTGGGAATCAGGTTTAGTTTACTGTTGACAAATATAGTACTTGAGCCTGAACCATCTATCCTGGGATAGAACACGTTATAAAAGGTTGTTGACTAGAAACTCTGAATAATTCATTGCCTATACTCTCTTTTCAGTAAGCTAGTAGGTCCCATTTTACATCAAACCTCCAAGTACGGTAGGATATTGTCATCTAGGATGACTGGAAACATTTTTCGTTACTCTCTTAGCTTGAATTGAGCTCTAAAGAGGAGTTCAAACGGGCAGAGCTGACAAGGATATTTTCTCATAATATCCTTGCAAAAGGAAATTCACAGAGATGACCAAAGGAGAAAAGAAATAAACCTTGCTTTATAGCGAAGTAAAGAGACTAGAAATGCTTTGTTTATTTTCTGTGATACCTTTGTTCATTGCAAACATCACCATGAAGAAATCAGCTTGTGTGAGTAGGGCAGACCTCAGACACTGTAGGAGGGTCTTACAAATAGGGCAGTTACACCCTCTTTGTATCCAATGTCTACGTTTCAGTGTGGGTGTCACAGCCATGCCCCAAAATATGGGAACCTGGTAATATTGGAGAAGTAAAGGGAGTTTGTTAGTACTTCTGATATTCAACTAGATATTTGCAACAGGAAAAAAAAAAAAAAAAAAAAAAAAAAAAAAAAAAAAAAAAAAATTTTTNGCATGTTTCTTGTTAAAATATCATGACAGCCCTTTTTATTTGGTTGGTTTTTGCCTTGCAGAGCAACCTTACCACTCAACATGGATATTAATAAAATAATTCAGCAGGACTTAAGAGGCATAAGTATTCATTCAATGCCAAACTGCCTCTCTGTTCCCCTTCCCATAAATCAGCTCAAAGTGAAAATGTGATTATTTTTTAATCTCTTTAACTGACAAAGCATGCTAATGTAACAACTGACGTAACAGTAGTATAAAATATTATCTTTATATTTTATGATCCCTAACTTTCTGACCTTTTCACTGGAAGTTACTATGATAAAAAATACTTATTTTCTGACCAAGTTTACAGGATGGGCTTCTAAATTGTGTGATATCAAGTAGCTACCTTTTTGAAGTAGTTATTTTACAATAGCTGGTGCTTTCTGCAGTGCCTCCTGGAAAGAAATTTTAAGTTTATGGATGGCTTACTTCCAATCTTTTTCAGTTTTATTAATTTTGAAGAAACATCAACTATAGTTCTATATGCTGATGTCTCAGCATTTCAGTATGATTACTAGCTATAGTGAATTTTTAACAATGTTTAGGAATGCTTTTCTTCTTTCTCTACTATGGTTAGTTAGTGGGGGTAAGAGAAAGAGAGAGGCTTATAACTCAATAGCATTGGTTTTGGTTGTTAGATGTTAATTTTAGTATTAGATTTGACCAAAAAAAAAAAAAAATCAGACTTGAATATCTGTCTAGGGAAAATATCTGGCATAAAATATGCTTGCCTAAGATGTTGCATGACTCACTATACTTACACAGTAAAATTGTACATTTGTTTAAGTAAAACTTAACTATATGGCAGAATATTATCACTTAAAATTATGGCTGGCTTTGGGGTTTTTTTTCATGTTGTACTCAAAGTTATATTGTGAAGGAGATCCAATAGGCTGACATTACTGAGAATACTCTCTAAAACTGACACTGCATACAAATCTTAAAGGATATTTAGAAGGCTAGTCTACTGAAAAGTAGAAAAGCTTTAATTTGCTTTCTAAAAATATCAGTGGTTAATTCTTCCTAAGATTCAACCCAACATTTCAATTACTCTAAAAGCTTAAGAACTTTAACCAAGTAGCATACCGTTAATTCACAAGGAAAGGCAGAAGTTCATGATTAAATCCCTTCTATAAGCCATTTTTTAACATACTAGAGGTAAAGTGAGGACTGAAATTATTTAAATTCTATCCCTTAAATAAAGCACAAAATATTTCTTGAAATAAGAAACATAAACTGAAGTAATTAGCACTTTCTTCTGAAAAAAAATAAATACCATAGTTGTAATTTCAGAAAGAGGACACACATTCTACTGCAGTCTGATACCTGCCTTTTAGCTTTAGGAATAAATCCATCTGATTATGAGTGAATTTCTTGTCAAGCTATAAAGAAGGAAGATGACAATTTTCTTCAGACAGCAGTCTCCCAGCCCTTACCACAAGTTGAAGAGATGGCAGATGTGTAAGACTCTCATGCAAGTGTTGGAAGCAGCAGAATGCAATTAACAAACATCCTTAAAACATTCCAGTGAAAGCCCAGTTCTACCCTTTCACACCTGTTGGACACTATTACAGTGAAGCTCATCTGACACCAAAGTGCTGACCAAGTGCACTACTGAGGCTTGGAAAATGTGTTTCAGATATTTCCATGTAGGCGGTGAAACCAAACAAATAGGAGGAAGGCATCTGTGAAATACTCAGCATCTGCTACCTTCCAGAACAACAACTGGCTGTTTTACATTTTTAATAGACTTACACTGTGCTCAAGTTGAAAAATTGATAGCTTTAGTTTTTCTTACTACGTCATATATGACTTGCTTGTGATTTTACAGCAACCATCATTTCAGCCATTGTTTGTAAGCAGAAATGTTAGCTTACCCGGTTCAAGCTAGAAAACCAAATCCTACAGGTGAGAGTTGCAATGAACTAATATTATCTTTTCTGTGTTGGGCACTGAGAGACATATTAGAATTTTAACCGTGAAGGCAGTCATAGTCAGAATGGAAAGTGGTAACAATGAAGATGAATATTACTTCTCAGAAGACAGGTGATGAAATTTTCCTAAGGAAACTCGGTGAAATCTTATCTTCATTAGTATCAGCATGAAAACTCCCCGTGGCCACAACATGATTGGGATTTCATCTGTTGCCTCCTGCCTAAATGAGTTCTTTCTGTGCTCTCTGCTTTCAGAAGTTCCTAAAATTATTTGTGTTACATGCATTCTCAAATACTCTGAGAAAGAGGTTTGGTTCATAATGATCAGAATTTTAAAATTCAGCCCACCATGTATACAAAAAATTCACCTGGAGTGAACATCTGGGAATCTTAGCAACATTGTTTTAAAGATGTAGTAAAAATCCCAAAGCCCATTTTGTGCTCTTAGCTTCCCCTCCTCCACACTCTGAAAAGTCCACTTGTTTATAACATGGCAATTTTTAAGCTACATTTTCTTTCTTTCTCACCCACTATCAAATAAAAAGGCATTGTAAATTTTATTGTAGTGCTCCTAAACCTGACAGTGCAATATGTAAGGCACTCTAATAGTTCTCTACCTTATATATTATTTTTATTATGAGAATTAAGGGCTTTGTGAGGCTATAATTCCTGACATTACCATCTTTTCCTAGGAACTTACTATTATCCCAAATACAGAAAAGAGAAGCTACAACTTTTCAAGGTCAACTGTACATCTCAGATTAGGAAAGAGATACGTGAAAAAATATGTCTCCCCTCTTCCCTAGTTGAAAACACTTTCACCATAAAATTGCGAACAAATAAATACAAAGTTGGCATGTATTTATGGGCTCTAATCCTAAAAGAGGAGGAGCACTACTAAACCTGCACAGAGCCTCTCTGAAGTGATGTATCAGCAAAGTTAAGACACAAAGATGGCCCTGTGGGAGAGAATGTCACCCAGAGCACATGACTCCTGTGTATATAGAGTAGATGGTGCGAGTAGATTGGAAATCTCCACCCATTCCCCTAGCACACGTGTTCAGCGCTTCAGCTCACAAGACAATTAGTGCCTGAACTGCTATTTTTGCTTTTCCCTGGACTGCAGGATTCCCTATGAAGACAGGCTGTCAATAGTAGAAATAAGAGTAATCTCCCGCTAGAAAGATCGTTATTTTCAGGTAGTCTGCTAATGGCAACGGTTTTACCAGAAAATTACCATCAATGCTAAAGCCTCTTAAAGGTACATAACTAATTAATTTTGATTCGTAGAACTTGCTTTGCCCACTGCTTTGTGTGTCCTGAATAGCCAAACTGGTTAGATTGTAATACATTTTACAATCAACATATATTGTTCCATATGTAACAGGATATAGGGGAAACTGCTGTTTCTTTGAATGAATGCAGTACTTAAAAATAGATATGTAAGTCCAACAGCCAACCCTCAGGCTCTAATCACCTAATAATTCTATTAAAGAAACATAATAATTTATGCAAGATGGAGTTTACACTTTAGTTGCTCCCAGCTACAATACTTTAAACCACAAAAAATGTTTCAGTTGTGATTATGTGTATACATGTATACATAATAGAACAGAAGCATTATTTTTTCTCTTAGTCTTGCATTGTTAAAAAAAAATAATTACATTTTAATGAAAAAGGTGATATTTTCTTCAATAGCTATTAATTCTGCTACCTTTATTCACCCTGACACTCACCATTCACTAAAGAGGTGAGTCCTTACTAGTAAGGACTAATGTTGGCTTTGCTAAAGCAGTAATTTTCATTTGAGGAATACAAAAGGCTCAGTGCAGCATCCACTAGAAGAAAATCCTGCAAAATTGCTGAAATTATGTTTACTGACTTCTAATGTGTTTCTGGCTTTGTTGTTTTGATTTGATTTTGAAAGTATGCAAGCAACATCGAGGTGAATACGTTACAATTCTTTTTCATAAAACTTGAATCAAAATAGTTATTTCTCACATCTCATAAGATTAATGCTATTAATTTTTTAAACTTGTCCTACAGGTCTGTCTCTAATTTGTGATTTTGTTTGTTCAAATAGCAGAAATATTACAGTGAAAGAAGACAAGAACATGTTGGCAAGCTAACTAGCATACTACACCTTCGAGTTTTGGCACGTATTAGCTCTAATTTTTTGAGCAAGGTCTCACATCTCCTTTCTCCACAAAAGTCTTGTGTTATTCCTTCAGTGGAAATGAACTCTGAGGCAGATTTCTATAGTGCATATAGAGAAAAGGGTAGCACTACACAAAACACACTTAACATATAGATTTGCAAAAGGGACATAGGTTGTTTCTGTCCCTGATCCTGCATCCAGGGAGGAACTTTGTGAGCTGTCTGACATGTCCTGTCTGTAGTGTACCAGAGAACCATAGCTAAACTGGTACACTGTGTTATTCCATGTGGCAAGTTATAAAATGCTGATTTTTAAGAGATGTTCTCAAAAAAAGAGAAATTTTTATATGTGAAACCCCTCACCATAGGTACTATTTATATGACCTGTAGTCATGTACAAGGCAAAACTTCTCCTTAAACTAGGAATTAAATGAGGCTTTTCAATGTCAGAAACTTTTAACAAACTGTATATATACTGCTAACACAGCAACATTTATTACTGAAAATCTTAGGTGTAAAGTCCCAGGACTAACACCTCACTTGCATCCCCATGGTTGCCAACCTAGAAATGAAAGCATCTGGTTGGCTGTCCTTCCAAAAGGTGTAGCTATTTTTGCATGCAACATGTATTTCCTTTATTGTTCATGAATATATTAAAAATCAAATCTTGTGGACTTTAATACTGCAGGGAGCTACTGTATTGACAGTCCTGGAGACCGTGGTCCTGTATTAATCTGATCTACTTATTATATAGTAGTACCACAGGGCTTTATGAAATACTTCAGAGAAGAAAAATTATGGGATATTCATCTCAGTGAATACTGAATTTTCAATTCAGTCTGTTAACTGGCAATCTCAGTCACCTATTACTGTAACAGACCATCTAAAACATAAAATCAAAGCTAGTGCTGCAGTAAATATGGCTCAGAGTTCTAGTTATTTTAGTAAATACATCTATGTTATTTTATTTTTACTGTGATTATTCCATGTACGGTTTACCCAGCTCAGCAAACTGAAGTGTTTAGCTTGCCTATTTATTCCATCTTTCTCAGAGTTTTAATTAAGGTACTATTAAAAATTTCTGTTCAGCTGTCAGTATCATAGACTAACCAATTTCTCTCTAATATTAAATACACGAGTAGACTGAGGGGTTTAATGATTTATTTCTTTTTAGCTATTTTTTTTTCTGCTTCGCATGATAACTTTTTCAAATTAAAAAAAATCAACTTAACTATTTCTGAAAGAGGAAATTTTAACTAAATTTAAAATATTTTTGTTATTACAAATTTCCTATCATATTGAAAATGAAAATATTTGTAATTTTTTTTTTAATTTTGCTGGGTGTCATAATTCATAAATGATCCGTCCTGTTCCGATGAACATACACAAAATAATTAAAAATATTAACAGTTACAGAAACACCATAGTAATTTTTTTCCTTTAATGCAACCTCAAATGCAGGGATATTTTACTCTTGCTTGAACTCATAAAATCTTGTGTGTTACTGCAGTATCATTTATTTTTTTATTATGCTCCTGAGTATAGCTTTTCTTAAATTATAAGATAATTATAAATATTGGATGTCTCAGTTTCAAATTTTAAATATAAGCTTGTAGATATACTTGGAATGTCTGTTTTTATGTCAGCTCTGTGAGTAACTGAATTCTTTGTGACTAGACCCTGGATTTCTCACACAGGCTTCAGCTGTACCTGGGAGGCATGGTGAACAGTAAGGCAGAGTTTGGAGCTGCACCACATGAAGTTCAGTGTTCTGTCTTTTGGTTTACTCTTATCACATTTGTCCATGTAAAGCAGTCTTAACAACAAAATACTTCTCAATTTGCCGCTTCATCCTCTTTACACTCATTTCATGGGATGCGTGGATGTTAAATAAAGCAATGCCCACCTCCTACACTACTCCCCCCTCCCCCTACCCCCCCATCTTTGCAAATCTGTTTTCATGTTGGCTCAGTGAGACGAGGCTGGTCCTTATGGTCCTTATATACTTCCAGAGTTGGTCCAATATCCATAGTTTTGTCAATTTAATAGTCCATTGTCTTCTTTCCAAAAAGAAACCACAGAATCACAGAATCATATGGGGTTGGAAAGGACCTCTGGAGATAAGCTAGTCCAACCCCCCTGTCAAAACAGGTCTACCTAGGGCACATTGCACAGGAACTTGTCCAGGTGGGTTTTAAATGTCTTCAGAGGTGGAGACTCCACCATCTCTCTGGGCAGCCTGTTCCAGTATTTTGCCAGCCTCAAAGTAAAGAAGTTCCTCCTCATGTTTAAATGGAACTTCTTATGTACAAGTTTGTGCCCATTACCTCTTGTCCTCTCACTGTGCACCACTAAATAAAGATTGGCCCCTTCCTCACCCTTTAAGTATTTATAGGCATTAATCAGATCCCGCCTCAGTCTCTTCCATACTAAAAAGACCCAAGTCCCTCAGCTTTTCCTCATAAGAGAGATTCTCCAGGCCCCTAATCATCTTTGTGGTCCTCTGGTGTACCTTCTCCAGCAGTTCCCTGTCCTTCTTGAGCTGGGGAGCCCAGAACTGGACACAGTACTTTGGATGGGGCCTCACCAGGGTAGAGGGGGAGGATAATCTCCCTCTACCTGCTGGCTGGACTCTTCTTGATGCACCCCAGAAATTCTTCTCTTTCCCTAATACTCCATAGCCAATAATTCTCAGTTCCAGAAGTCTCTCAGCAGTTGACTTTGTCATGCCATGATGTCATTTCATTGATATTATTGAGCAAAGATAAAAAACAGAGTAACTAAATGTTGGAAAGAAGTGTCTTCTAATATTACTAATAAAACAATTCAAATAAAGGTAGATATTTTGAATTAAATAGTACCAGTATGCACTTAGTATCTAAGTTTTTCCTAAGGATAGATTAAAACAGCTCAAATAGAGAAAAATCAGAAGTCTAAACCACACACACTATCCTCAAAAATGAGCTTGGTTTTCATGAGAAAATAGACTACTATTGAGAAAACACCCAAAAATATTATTCCACCCTTTCTCTTTTAGTTCTTCAAGATTCTACACACGAACCTTGAGGTCAAACCCATTTGACATGAGCTACTTTGTACTACTTAGACTAAAGCAGAGAGAGAGAAGAGTCTTACACATATAAAATCACAACTCCACTCAAGTCAAAACAGGGAGTTCTGTGCAAAGAGTAATACTGCTGGAAGCCTTCCTTAGCTATCAAAGGTAAAAGCAAAGGGAGGAGAGAATTAACCAAAGTTCCTCCATCCACAAAGAATAGAGAACTCTTGCCTTAGTCTCTTTCATGCTTCAGCAGCTCAAAAGAGAGGTATCATCATATTTGGTTTTCAGATCCTGATATGAATGTTAGAACGCAGTCATGTAAGGGTTGTTTCCAGTTCGCGCATTTACACGAGTAAAACTGATATTTTTAGTTGCATCTTATATAGCTAATTGAGAAAGTGGTCAACCAAAACATTTGTTTGTTAATTACTCTTAAATTCCTTTTCCCTGATTGTTAAAATAATTTTAAAAAATCAGAAGGTTCTGTAGTTTCATTTTAACATTTTATTATTTTTGACTGTTCTTAATTTTAGATTTGTTTTACCTCCAATTTCTCTTAAAATTTTGAAAAGAAGAAAAATCCCTTTTCAATAGAGCAAAATATTTTATTCTTTCAAAGCAAAATGTTTTTTTCATCCCAATGTTTTCTTCATCTGCTTGGTCCAGGCCAGTATGTTTTATTTTTCAGTTTATCTTGCTAATAGGAAGTCAGCCACTGCAGCACCTATCTATGATTTTTGTGATTAAAAAGCTCATCTGCCAGGCAAAAACATTCTGTGAAGTTCAGATTTTATTTTTTATGTTTATTTCTATAATTTATGTTTATAAAGTATGGCCAGAAAAAATCTAAACTTAAATATATACACAGTTAAACAGGATTAATCAAAGCTTACATTAAAAACAAACAAACAAACAAACAAACAAAATCCCCAAAAAAACGAACAGAAAAAAAACACAAAGCAGAACAAAGCAGAACACACACACAAACACACAAAAAATAAAATAAAAAAAAATGGGGGGGGGGAGGCTGTACTCAGAAAACACTGAACTGTCTGAGTAAGGTTAAGTATTTTCATCTTGCTGCAGGTTATTGCCTGTCTGAATTTGAAATTGTGGCTTTTTTAGTTCAGGCTAAGTTCAAAATCTCGTTTGGCATAACAACATCTATTTATTTTGATACTACAGGATATAAAACAATAAGAGATGTGAGCTAATGAAGATTCAGTCACAAACCAACCAATCTTTGTGTCCTTGAGGTCAAATGCAGAATTCCTTTCTGTTCTTAATGGCTCATGGAGATGTCACACAGGCGAGAAGCAGTACTTTTTATCTTGTGTTGCTATATGTGTGCAATGTTCCTTGTGCTAACTGCCATAGTTAATGGCTATCATTTATAACCAAGCATTTTATTCTGCAGCTGGAGGAATAAATCCAGCCAAAAGTAAAAAATGCTGGATTTGTGTTGAAAGTGCTTAGCCAAGCCCCACACTTCACTTGGAGAGGCCCTTAAAAGAGAAGCTGATCAGGTGCATACTAATATTTGCCTGCAGCAGCTGCTCTTCTCTCTCAGGGGTGCAACGTGTAACTTAAGCTTCCCCACATGTAGTGCATGTCACTTCTACAAGTGTGTTTATAGTATCCTAGTGGAAAGGCTTAAAAATCTGCAAGCCTCAGACCCCAGGGGTGTAGAAGTTACAAAGGTTAAAAACAATGCTGATGTGTGCAAAGCCAAGGCAAAGGAAAATGAGCTTGTTTCCTCTTTTGTGGTTGAGTACTCAGAGAGCAATTGTTGTGATGTGGAAATAAATAGCAGTGTGAAATTTTATGGGCATAGCAGTAGAAGCAGATATAATATACTATGTTTCTTATATTTAGAAAACTCCATCTAGAGAGCTTTTTAGTTCTGCTCTTTTACAGAAACGTAACACTGTTAAAATATACTGGCTCAGATTGATCCTCCCTTCTCTCTCACCAAAATATCTTTTGTGCTGCTCATTACAGACACAGAATTCTCTGCATTAATTTAATAAGTCTTTTGCTTGGGCATTCTACATATGATTTTGCATTCTATCTGTTTCTGAAAAAGTATTCATTTTTGTTGCCTGCTAAAATAAATGTTTAATTTTTCTCTAATCACAATTAGGAAGTTGTTACTGGGGTTTTTTGTTACTAGGGTTGGTTTGTGGGTTTTTTTGACAATTTTAAACTTCAATAATATTCTTATTTAGAATTTCCTTTTTTAACACTCATTTGAAGGCACCACAAAATTCAGAAGTACTGCCTACTTATTAAGGAATATGGTAAAAATGAACACACATCTGAAAGTCAATCCCTAAATACAGATTATCCTGTAGAACCCTCAGGTTTCTCAGGGCTAGGAACAGAAACGCCCTGAGACCTATTTTAGGTCATTTGTTAAATGTTGTCACTTGTTCCAGCCATCCATAAAATACCCACCCATATGTGAATCCTTATATACTAATCGAATTGAATTATGCAGCCAGCTGTTACAACAGCCAGAAAAAACACCTGTCCCTTTTAATGACTACTATCAATAATCTTCCTTGTAATGTTTTGAGTAAAGTGATAAAAGTAATTTTCATGTGATATTTTCAATCCAGGTGAAACAGGAAGCACAAAAATCTTTCAGAAACTTGTTCTCCTGGGTCTTTTAGTTGAGATGCTGTGACTAAATAGGCTCCGATAAGTTCTGAGCAATGAAACTCTAAATCTTTTGAGAATCATCCTTTGCTAATTATCATTCAGTAAAAACCTTTTCAGCTCACTCACTGCCACTAACTTAAAATAAGAGGCAAGACCTGTATGGGTTGACTGAGCTGAAGCTATTTCAGCTCTCGGCAGTTTTGGAGTTCTCTGTTCCCTGCTGTGATCATGTAAGAGTAAGAGAAAGGCATAGACTGTTGCAAAGCTGTAGTGATTTTTTTTTTTTGTTTGCTTTCTCTTTTAGATCTGTTTATGCCTGGAACATTCTGCTTGACCACTTTATTTTGGTAGTGCTTCATCTTTTAGTGTTTTTCTAAGGCTGACAATTTTGATCCTATTTGGGGAGTCCATTGGCTCTATTAAGTGAGCACTTAGTGTCATTTGACAGCAGTGAGAGCTCTGTGCTTTTTAAACACTTGAAATCACACCCACCATTATTTCATTCATGTGACCAAGAAAGCAGATAAATAACAAATGTCCCCTGAAAAATTATGCTAGTAGAAAAAGAAGATAATAGTGATGGCAAGTTTAATCATTTAGTAGAATTTTCCACAATGATTTTTCTCTTTTATAGAATAAGCTACATTATAAGATATACTCACCCTCTTCAAAAGGAGCTCTAAAACTTCCCATCTGTGAATTTCTCCTTTCTTAAGGGGCATTGCCCTCCTATTTCTTTTCTGTCACTGAAGACTTTTTTTCATCAAACTACACTCAAATGGTTTTCTTATCGATTTGATTCCTACTACCATATTGCTTGTTCTTAGATGTTGCATCTTCACGGTCAGCCTAACCAATTATCCTAGCCAGGTCCTGGCCTGCTGTTCAGTCAGAAATTCTTTCCCCACAAGCAGATCATTAAAATAGAATCTACTGGAAGCAGGAACTCATGTCTAAAAGAGGTAGAATGGAGTAAGTAACTGTCATAACCAGTTGCATCCCTTTTGTCAGGACTCTTTCCTGCCTCATGGAACAAAAACATATCACCTCACAAGCCTAGGTTTTATAAGAGTTAAGGATTATTTTTTGAGGCATGCAGTTCTCCTCAAAGTGTTACAACTAATTAATTAGGCATGGTATTTATTTTTTTTCATCATTAAGTTATCAACTTTTACTGTCATTAACTATCAGTTCAGTACTGCTGTTTATGAGAATGTTTGGTTGATTTGCATATATTCTGAATAAATGTTTTCGCACACCAGAGAAATACATACTCAATTCTCTCTTGCCTTGGGCAGACATAATCCCAGAAATGAAACAATTAAAAATGAACATATTTTCTAACACTTTATTACAATACAGCAGGGCTTGAGTTAAGGTATCTATTTGTTTCAACACAGTACTGCTGAATGGTGCTCATACACCACGTACTTAGAAAACTAAATGACTAATCCACATTAACATTAACACTAAAGACTTAGAAAATAGCAAAAAGGTCACTGTATATCTCAGAATTGCAACATTTATATTTTACAAGCCCCAGAAGAAACACATTTTTCTTCACTGGCTACTACCAGCAACACTTTTGTCAAAATGTCATCAAAATGAGTGAACAGGCAAGCATAATAACATTTGCTAAGGAGTATGTTGGCGTGCATGGGGTTTCCAACAAGAGATATATAATTCCTGGATGAGCAGCTAAAACTAGAAGGATATGAACCAAGTAGTTTTCTACAACACAAAATGCTAAGTGTTTTGTTGAACAACCATTTGTTCAAGAGCTGTGGCGTATTTAGAGCAATATAATGGAAGGAAGGACTTCTGAGCTATCTGGTCTTGCATTTAATATCTATACCTGCAGATATTTCCTCTCTTCAACCCCAAATGTTGTCTACACATCTTAATTGCACAATCATTTTTAAGATCATTGATTATAGTGAACAGGTACTACAATATAGGAGAAGACTTTTTTTAAAACAGCTAGTGACCTTCTTATGCCAAAAAAAAAAACCTAAAAAAAAATTGATAGTACTTGTATTTTTTTAATTTGTTATTTAGCTGGTGGAAGTGAAAATGCTACTGTAAGTCACATAAATTCCAAATATGCCCCTTTGCCTTAATATTTTAAAGCCATATTCTCATTCTTACCAATTAGATATAGTATTGTTGACGGTGGGCAAAGAGAAATGGGAAGGAGGAGAGAAAATTAACAAAAGCTAATACCAAAACTTGTTTGTTTTCTTAAATAAAGGGGAAAAAAAGTATGGCACATACTCTGTAGAAATGTATTCCACTGATACATGAAAAACAGGTTGCTACTCTCTGAATCCAAGTACAAAGCTATTAGATGCACCATTCTCTGTCCTCTGTGAATATTTCACTTGTTGATAAATTCCCTTCTATGTGTCTTTTACAGAGAGTACATTGGGAATTAGAACTTTATTTTTTGCTTTCTTATTAAAAATACCTTTAAAAATTAATCGTTATTAAAATTCAAACCTTTTTGAAATTAAAGAAACATTTGTTTTGATTAGCCAATAGATATTTCTGGAAAGACTGGATACTTATAGTGAGAGAATTTGTTTGCTTTAAGATTTTCTGATTTGCTGAGTGCTTACAGAGCGTTAAGCAAAACAGTAAGAGTAACTTACGACTGGGATAATATCAGGTGGAGGGAGGGCTGGTCTGTGTCATTTTTAACCAAAAATACATGTGTAAATGTAATTTCTATTGTAATTGAAAAGGCTGCGGAAACTGAGGTTTACTGTTACCTTCTTTCAACCTTTTGTTGGGACAAGGGTTTAACCAATTATTTTATTCCAGTTTCATTTCGTCACCTATCTGTGCAACTATTTCCAGTATCAAATTTTTTTTTGTTGTATGTCAGAACACTTATCGTTTCTGAATTTGCATTATGGTAGTCTTTAGTATACAAAGAGCTCACCACTCATGCAGCAGGTAGTATAAAGTACATCGTCTACCTATCCTGCTGGTCCTGAGCAGGTATCTCGCTACAACAGCAACATACCTGTGGCAATGGCTTTGAAACCACAAATGCTTTTTACTTCGTGCTGCTTTCAATTAGGGGAGTGCTGAGAGTTGATATTTTTTGGTTCAACAGCAGTTCTAAAAGACAGGAAAAAATTTGTTCAAACTGAAACAATAGGTATTCAGAGGACAGAATCAGGTAACAGTTCTTGTTGCTTTTTTAAGACTATGAAGCTTTTGCAAATAGAATTTAGTGTCTTTTTGGAACAGAAATCTTTCAAATAATAGAGCAATGTTTTGTTTAAGCATACAAATGATGCATTTGGCAAGATATTTTGGGTTTGTCACCTCTGACAAAGAGCATGCAGCAAAACTAAGACAAAATGTATTATGTGGTGCCACTCTACATTTAGAGTAGGAAAAAAGAAATCAAGTGAAAGAATGGATCCTAAACCTTCTTCAGGAACACCAGTGTGATGAATAATTCAGCTGAAAAACCTGTGGTCTCCATATGGCCTTCTAAGAAGCGCTCCGATAAGCTGCTTTGCTTGCTGCAGAAAAATAGCTATGAAAACAGGCAAGATATCAGGGTTTTGGAAAGAAAGAGAAAGCATGAACAGGTGTTTCATCGTTTGATTTGGAGGGCAGTGTTCAGAACCAGCATTTCTGACATAAGCCCCTTTTCAGTGACTTTCTCTGAGACAGCTAGCCTGTCTTCAAGTATCTGAACATACTGTAACATATAGAAACACAAATCAGTTGCTGCCATCTCAGATCTCCCTTGCTTCTGTAAGTCAGTTATACATGAAGAAAAGGAGAGGGGAAAACTGTGTCATAGACACTGCTTTAGTTAAAACTGCACACCAAAGGTTTCATTTTTTTCTTAATGAAAAAAAGAGGGAATGTAACAGTATCCCCACCAAGACAAGAAGTAGATAGATGCTACTGAAGTGATACTTACATTCGAATGAATATAAGAGCATAAAATGCTTAGTTGGAGAGGTTTACCCATCAGGACTATTAGCCCATCAGGGCTCATCCATGTTAAGTATTCCATTTCTTTAGAACAGCATCTAATTGTTTCTTGAATGATCCTTGTGTTTTGCCTCAGCAATAGCGCTTGATAGGCCATTCCATATGTTTATTATGTGCTAAGTGAAAAAAAGTCTTGCTAACATCTGTTGAAAGTTAGCTTCTCTCTCATTTCCATTTATGTCTCTTGAAATTCATACTGGGTGGGAACTGATTCAGATTGACATTTTGCACTCTCACTGGAATTCAGCCTTCATCAGCAAAGACCCTCTAACCTTCATTCTATCTCACATAATATTTATCACCTGATCTACATCATTTTTTTCTAATACGCTGGTTATTATGGTGCTAATACATAAATTTTGCCAACCTAAGCATTATGAAAAGAAATTTCAGTAAATGTTATTGGTTTGATGGTCTGCTGATGCAAATCAATATATTTGAACTGAAATTAATGGAGCATGATGGTTTGCATTAGATTAGATTAGGCCTCAAAAATAAAATAGCTCAAAGTCATGCAAGCTTCAAAAATAAGAGCACAAGATAATATATCATCTGAAAAAGCTCAAGAATACAAGAGTTATTCCTACAGATACCTACTGTACAGTACCAATTATGTCTTCTAGAAAAAAAAAAATACAGTGAGCTGAACTGGAACAGAAGAAACAATTTAGGCTCTGCCTTGATTTCCTCTGTCTGAAAGCTGACTTTTAAAACTAAAACTAAGAAAAATCCAGCTTTAAAATCCTCTGCAGAGCTGCATGATTCAATGATGCTCTTTACTCCTGATAATGTTTAAATGTTGTTTTCTCTTATCATGCTCTGATTACTGGTGTAGTATGCAACTGACAGGACTTGCACTGAAAGTTGCAGTCCCATTTTCTCCACTTAACAGCATGGCTCTGTTGAGAAAATTTCTTCCTGATCTGAACCTGAATTCTGTTTTCTTTCTGTGCCAGAAATCCTTTAAAGAAAAGGATTTAAAACTATGTAGTAATACTAAAATTATTTCCACTATTGCTTCCAGAATATGAATATAAATGCTTTCAGTATGCTGAAGATCAGCTTACGTCTTGCCAGCATGCTGCACCAGGCATATTTTCCCTGTAGGAGGTCTATGTTTTGCTGTAGCCAAGGAAAGGAGTCCCACCTCTCCACTACCTCTATGCCTCTTTGCAATGAAAAGAAATTTGACATTGATTCTTCCACACCATAGTGGCCATGAAGTACTGGAAAAGAGTGAAACATGCTAATGAAAACATGAATTGTTATTTTGCCTGCAAGGCTCCCAAGATGCTGTTTGTGCAGAAATGGAGAAAGTTAACCATCAGGAACAAGTTCAGACTGCTTTTATTTTATATTTATTTTTTATATTTATGTATATAATGCAAGTTGCAGTGAGAGTTGATATCCCATTAGTCCTAGGAAATTCTATGAGTCTGAGTGACTCTGCTGGGACACAAACCTGCTTATCTTGTTGTTGATGGAGATACGTTTATCTGTGCATGCCGTTCTGTATATATATTCTCTAAATTTGGTTCATTTTTTTGTATCTGCCGCTACTGTGCAATACGGATCTTTTCTGGCCTAAGATGTCCAGCTTCCCTTTCCTTACATCCCTTATATTAAATTCTAAAGTTCCTAAATATCAGCAAAATGGTCACATTCCAACTTAACAGAATCTCTGTGACTTCTTTATTTAATAGGTGCAGTGAACTCACAAGTCAAATCATTCATGTTTAAGCTCTTTCTTCAGCAAATTCACTATCCAATTTGAAGTCCTGTAGTGTATTCCTCTCACACATCATGACATGAAGCTAAGTATTTGAAGATTAAATTTTGTCCCTTTGCCATTGATAATTGTTTCAGTTACATTAAATACTGTCCTCAGTTACAGCTGATCTCTTTCATTGACTATAATAAATCTGAGGAACTATGAAAGAGGTTTAAGTTAACCTATCTTACCTCATAATTCATCGTTCAGATACCTCTACCAAAAGGCATAGTTTGGATGAAGTTATTACTTGGCATTTGGAACAGGCTGAGAGAGTGTATCCATACTCTATAGTGACCTCATCCGTTGACAGTAATGTATTATGTCACCATCACTTCATCTTGTTTGATGGGTGCCTATGCCACAAGTTGGAGTTTTCCCCGCTGCTTAGTTGCTGGTAATGCTGATGGTTTGCGATGTATATGGAGCCAGACTGTTCCTGGAGGTGCACACTGGACAAATAAGGGGAAATAGAAAATTTGCAGTAAGGGAAATTATGATTAGACATAAGGAAAAATTATTTCCAAAGAAGATGGTAAAACAGTACACAGAGTCTAGTAACGGTCAGGACAACTCTTTATTTAATTATAGCAGCAGAGGCTGACATTTCTTTTCCTTTTTTACCTCAGTCACTAATTTGCACTGTTTGAAGGTCTCTTTAATAAGATTTTTGGTTTCTTTCTGTTTAATAATACCACATATTAATTGGTGATAACACGAATGTGTACAGTTTAATGAAATCTCCCTGTATCGTATGTGGTCATCTGTCCGCTATGCCTGTTCTCTAACTAGGTATTTAACTTTTGGGGGGAACCCATTACATTATTATATGGTATAGTATATATAGTATATATAATATATATATATTATATAGTATATATAGTATATAGTATTTTTGCAACTATTACTGCTAAAGGAAGAGCACAATATTATCAAATTTAAGTGACTGTTTAGACTTCCAAGGATCAACTTGTTCCATGTCAGAACAAATTTATTGCTCAATCTTACTTCTAACACTTGCTTACCTGTTTCCTACATGCCAGAGCTGTCGTTCAAACATTGTTCATGTAGAAAGGTAATTTCACATTTAGTAAAGTACAACCATTTTCCTATAAATATTGCCCCTGAGCAAGAGAGAGAAAGCATTTAGTGATTCATTCACTGCAAAACTCATCCCACAAAATCTATTTATATTCAGTGTTGTAGCTCTGTCGATTTTATACTTTGATGTAGAAAGGCCAAAAGAACAAAAAAAAGAGAAGGTTTAGCTGGAACAAAGCCATTGCATGAACCAAATCAGTTGCCAAACCTGTCCCAGAGACATTTATAACACCTTCCTTCCTCTTCCCAAATACAGCCTAGAAACAGGTGAGACAGGTCAGAGTGTGCACAGGCACAATCCTTGCTTTAGATACCCTTCATTAGATTTCAGTATGCCAGGGGATACTTAGCTGTGGTGTGAATGACGTCTTACAGGCTCCTAGTTTAGGAGACAATACAATTAATTCTATTAAGCCAGACATTTCCCTGCATATCTTTCATTTTCCCAGGAGAAAAGAATGGGTTAACTTTACAGTCCACATGCAGGAAAATGAAAAAGGAGCTCTTTCACATTGATATTCAGTTCAACTGAAGGAGCATTTGTTGTCTACTGTTAGTAGCATGAAGAAATAATCAAGTCATATTTTACACTACCGTTGTTAATAGTAAGACTACTACTATGGGTTTTTTTCTTAGTTTCTAGAAAGATTTTATGCCTCTAAGAATGGCAGGAAGTAAAATTGGAAATAAGATTCTCCAGTTATATAGGAAAAATAGAAGAGATAAGGAACACATATTGCTGGTTTTAAGGTGAATATTTTTATATTGTGATAGTAGGAAGACAGTCTAATCAGAATTGATAGCAATTTGTGCTAGGTTTTTAAGATATAAAGTGACTGGCAGGGTTATAATCTAGGTCTCCTAAATATCCCGAAGAGAAAATATTTAATGAATTACAAAATTGTTATTTTTAATTTTAAATAATATTACCTGAACAGCTAGATTTATAATTTAAAATTATCTTCAAGCAAGATGACGTAGCAAAGACCCTGATCTGCCTCTTTAAAAAGTCTTATCCAGACCAATCGGCACTCATTGCTGCAGTACACATAAATTCATTTTACAGTACGCCAGTCAGTGAGAACACGGGCATGACGGAGGAAGATTCGATAACAAGTCCTGGCCTCTGTGATTTCTGAACAATGTCAGAGTAAAGAAGGAAAAGAAACCATCCTATGTGGAAGTGGAGAAAGTTTAAGAGGAATATAGAAGACGATAATTAGATAAGATTTAATCAAGGCATGACTCTGAAGTACTGGTTAAAAATTGACAGCAAGAAGACAGGCAGAAGGCAATTTTATTTCTGATATTATCTAGTTTTGACATACTTAATGCTTTTATTAGTTTTCTGCTAGTTAGAGGCAGCCAACCATAACACAGTATTGTCCAATGGAAAAACAATTAATGAATAATAGTGAATGGAGAAATGCAGAAATCTTTGAAAAAAATAAGGCTGAGAATAGTTTTATTTCTACACTGGCCTAGCACTCAGATTGTTCTCATGTCCCCTTGCTGTTCATATACACTAGTGAAAGAGAACAAAAAGGTTAAGGTAAAAGGAAATATTATTCCTCCTTGTTTTTTTAATATTTTATTTTCAATCAAAGAAGATTTGAGTGAACAAAACAAAGTGGCTCTGCATGAACACAGGCTGAGAACTACAGATATAGAGTATGTCTGTAATGCAGAACTAAACAATTTAGATTAGAAATGGTTTGCTACAGTCCTTTCATTGCAAGGTTAATCACGTTTTCAAGCATTTTTAAAAATAACTTTGAAATTGTATTTCATTCTCTTCTCTGATTCACAGAATGGATGATATTTGTTGCCATGTCTACAACTCCTTTTAATACCTTCTGTACAAAGAGTTCCATTATAAATGACCATGTCAAAATTAACCTCTAATACAATGAACTTCTTTTCCTGTTTGCAATAGTACAGGCCATCTACCCTCTCAATCAAAATCCCATTTATGTTTGTGAAAGATCTCCGTGGCAACTACAAGACAAACTTATTGGAAAGTACCTTGGCAGCTTATCCTTTTATTCTCTTGCTGTCTTTTTAATGAAGAGTTCCAGTGTTTAAGAAGTAACTAGAAAAATAAACAGTCAATGTAATGTGGTATTCACTGATCATTCTGCGATACTCTATACCTGTATTTCAGGGATGAGTGTTGGGGAGGAAAAAAAGCAAATAACTACAAGAAAAACTAAAACCATCAAAAGGTCTCAAGAGCGCAGGAGCTGCAGATCACCCCATTGCTGTGTTTCAGACATTATCCTTAATAAGTGTATTATAAACTTATAAATAAAGCTAACAATGGCAGATTCTGGGACCATTCAGAAGAAATTTGTGTAATGTACAATATTTTAATAAATTCCCTTTCTTCAGCAGATCCACTTCTGGACAAAATGGCATGTAACTTAATGTAGCAAATAATAGCTATCTTGTATTTCCAGTGCCCTGCTGGAAGAATCACTTATTTTCACTCTTTTTCTCCGTGTGAAAAGTCATCAGTGTTGCAGAGAACAGTTGGCATTTTCACAGGAGTGACTATTTTTCACTCGAGGAGAGTGGAAAAAAATCACTAAATACATTTTCTTTGTATGGAAAACATAAAAAATATGAAGCAGATCCAGTGGTTTCATTTTTCACAGAACCTTCAATAATGTGATTTTCCCTGGTCTTCTCAAAAATTGTTTTGGCCAACCTTACTGTAAAATAGCCATTAGACTTTTTTACTTTTTATATGTATACCATGGTGAAGTAGTTAGACTATGTTTTCAAGGAGTCTTCTTTTCAATACAAGACCATGTTTTAAACCAAGGTGATTTTATTCATATTTCTCATATGCATTCATAGTTAGAACATTTTAAGTGTGCTTTTCAAATGTAACAACGTTAATACCTGTTTACCCAAAATACTACTGGACTTTTAAGACATCAGTGATCAAATTGCAAACAGCCAAAAAGTACATTACTAGCAAAACTTGATTCACACATACAAGCATGCAAGAAAATAAATACAACTCCTCCTGTTTAAATATAAGTGATCCTTGCAAACATCAGCTTTGTTCAGTGAAAGCTGTATCAAGATTCTTGGTGTTGCAACATTAATGCCAGTAGGAGCAATGACTTTAATAGGGCAGGATTAGACCTTAAGTGTTTTCTGGGCTCACTGCCATTTTCTGAATGCTAGGAGGTTGCTCTTGTCCTTGTAAGTTATATTCCTAATATTCATTATAAAATTAATATCCAGCTGTACCACTGATCTGCAGTGATTTCCTTTCTGGTCATGTTAGGTGAAAATAAACTCTTCTAAGTCTCCTTTAGTGATAAGAATTATAGGAAAAACATTCTTCTTTTCAAATATTGAAATTCAAAACTGAAATAATATATAGAATCAATATCCTTCTCTCTCAAATATTTATTCCATGTGGAAGAGTTTTATTATCATTCTTTACACCATACCTTGCCATATTGAGTGTATTGAACCAAACTCAATAGGCAAGAGTATCATGGCAGAGATCTAAAGATATTACGATAAGAAAAGGTTTCTGGTCTGAATTTGTCTTCTCCCAAAACTCATTGAGAAACTGCTTTATGATTGTTTTTTTTTCTGTAAAGATGAATCCCAGAGGGTAGAACAAAATGTCATGACATAGATACAGTCAACTTGCCATTTCATCAGATACAGAGGTCTGCGTCTCACATTGTTAGCTATTTAGTTACAGTATTAATTTAGGAGTAACTTAGGTTGAAGATTGGGTACATGCCACTGCAAGAGTCCTTCTTCTAGTTTTCATAAGGTACGTAACTGGATGGTAGTGATTTACATACCTGTACTCCAGGAGGTAGACATCAGAAAGTGTTTGGATGAAACTACTGGTTAGTACAATACTTGATTTTGCAAATCTACCTGTTTCAACTGGGAAAAAAAATATGTGACTGCAGTAGTAACTGACTGGAAGATGAAAAGGGGGAGAACTAGGGTTAAGCCACCTTGCTTACTGATCTTGCAAAACATGAGCCAAGTGAAAGAATGTGATGCCATACAATTGTGAACGCTGAGGGATTCAGACATCAATGAGGCTAGATAACATTACTGTTAGAAGAAACTGTGATTTTTGTCTTTCTTCCCAAAAGAGCTTAGGAATTAGGGTTTTTGCAAGCAGTAACACAGTTGAGAATGTGACTCAGTCTTCCAAGTTCCTGTGTGTGTATACCTTCAGAATGAGTCACTACAAGCAAGGCAGTGGCATGAGCAACTCTAAATACCAACCTTCTTTCCTTTACATCCTTAAATTTCTAAGCAAAGTAATTTTAGCATAGGCTTTTTGTGGTTTAAAAAAAAAAAAACCTATTCATCTCAAGTTCGGTTTAAAAAAAAAAAAAAAAGTATTTTTTAAACACTTAAAATGATAATATATAGATAGATAATAGTTTTCTCCTTCATTGGTCTAGTCCAGTATTTCAAACTGTTACTAATGAGTAGAATTTATCTGATACTCTATTTAATTGTTTCTATTTCATACATCAGTAAAACTCTGCTCAACTGAAAAAGGTCATAACTTGAAAACGCAGTTCAAGAATATATATATCTTCTTGTTTTCTTCCATAACATCTAACTCAATTGCTTTTAATTTCAGACAAAAAGTACTTTTTTGTGAAAGTTTAAAACAAGCCAACTAAAATAGAAAGCTGTTCAGCTCATTTCCTTTGGTTGCCATGAAGTGGATATAATTAGCATAACTTTCAACTTCCAAAGCTTTTAATAATGTTTATACAGAGAATCTTTTCTCTGCATCTTTTGGTGGTTCAACTATTTTGAATGCAGGGGATGTTACATGGTCTTTACTCTGTGATTATTGGTCTTAGCAGACAGTCTGTCCTGTGTGTTGGGTAACTCATAAAATCTATGTGGTGTCTTTAGAGTGTTACTGTTTTCATCTAAACCTTGATTGAAAAGCTTTAGGTTTCTTCTCTGAACTGTATGGTTAGTTAACTGTTAACATTTGTGATTGTTTCATGAAAAAGTGTTGGCATTCTAGAAATGTGTACTGTTCAACTCACATACTCATGTTTTTTATAGTCCTACATTATTTCATTGGTAAAATAATTGTGTCTTTCTTAACCCTGCTCACTTCAGGCAGTACATATCACTGAAAGGAATATCATCCTTGTATCCTGGGTTGTGCTAGAAATACAGGCTTTTCAGACACTTTTTTTTCTGAAACTCAGAAACATAACAAGCAGCACAAATATTTTGTCTCTATTTGGTATGCAAGAGTACGAGCAGATCCAAAGCAAAACCATAGATATGATTAGTCCTTATTCCTTGTCCCTCTCACTTCCTAACAAATAGTAAAAAGCATCCTTTGTACTTAGGTTAGGCTACAGTGGCAGAAACCCTGTCATAAATCTAGTGACAGGAGAGACAGCGAAAAGTGAGGTAAGTTTTCTGTCCATGTTCACCTGAACTCTACACCTATCTTAAGGCTTCAGTGGAAGAGGTGTAGAGTTAGAAAACTGTTCTCTCAAACTCAGGATATTTTTGCTCAAAATGTTCTGTGCTCTGAATCTAAGATCAAAACTGAAACCACTTGCACCCAGTAAAGACAGAAAAAGGCAACATAGTAAATCAAAGGCTTAATTTTTATGTCAGTTTGTATTTAGTTTTACCCGTACAAATAGATTAATTTTCCAAAGAAAATTTTGACTTGTTCTTCGAAAACACAAACATTCATCCTACATAATGTGAAAAGGTTTCAAAAGTCCACTTTTAACCTTCCTCACAAAAAGAAAAAAGGAAGAAAATATCCTTCATGTCAACTGCCTCTTACAAGTTTTCATATTTAAAATTGATTTATTTTTTGAAGATAATAAATGTTTTCTTAAAAAAATCCTTAACCAGGTCTACCTCGGATTTTCACACCTTTCCACCTGTGATAATGGAAAAATAATAGGAATATAACAGCTATTACATGTCATCTAGTGATTCATGCTAGCAAAAAAGGAACTTTTTGACTTATGAAAAAAAAAAAAGCACTGGTGGGCTGAAAAGGTGACCAAAGATTCGTTGGAAATTTCTCTTTTAAGATTGACTGTACCATGGTTTACTATGGTATACCACAAGCTTAGGAGCAATGAGCTACAACTTTTATTGCTATTTAAATCTACCTTCCCTACCGCCTTATGGGAAGATAAGTTATATCCTTATTGTTGATGGTGGGTGCTCACCTGAATAATGATCCATTGATCAAAGCAATACCTGGCCAAGTTCACAAGATTCTATCAAATAATATGAAAGTTTCAATGAAAGCCTCAAACAAAACAAACAGCAAGACTTTTAGTCCATCTCCTATACTCACTGCATACTTAACTAAAAATGTAATATTAAATCTTTATGAGGACATACCAGTTTAGGATCCAGCCACTCAGGGCAGAATGTCATCAATAGTAGGAAGGGCAAGAGAAAAATACAGGAAATCAATAGCCATAATACTGACATGGGCATTGTCCTCACTGAAGTAACCCTAGGGAGGAGACTCGCAAGTAAATGGACTGGAAAATTTTCCCATATTTAGCCTGCCTAATTTTCTTCTCCATTTAAACTAATTGTGTATAAACAAAGTAGCTGTTAAGACTAATTCTACTAAATCTACCCTAAATAGTCATCATTGATTTGCATTATAGCATGGATCAATGAGGACAGGAAAAGCAGAAAGCGTGGGCAGTGAATTTAAAAAAAAATAAAAAAATAAATCCAACCATTCTGGCATTCTTTCATAAAATTGTGCCAAAATACACATTGTCAGTAAGCACTGTTTTAAACACCACCTACATTTTCTATTAAATTTAGCTATAGATTGGGAATGCAACTAGGCTCAAGAACCTTCAAAAAAGTTTCTGGTGCTTATTTATGAAATAACAGAGCCACATGAAAAGAACATATTGTACATAGAAATTACTTGATGGGTAAATATCTAAATTCAGATTTTCAGTTCTATAGAAAAAAAAATACTTTAATTAGAAATTTATTAGAAATTGCAAAGAGAAGAATAGAAACTTAATGTTTAAAAACAGTGTGAGAAAATGGGAGTTTCAGATTTTAAACTCATAAAGCAGTGTAACTGAGATGAAGAAATAAACACGAAGTGTATAACTTGCTACAAATATAATGTATTTTTATATATACACACATATACAGATGTATAATTGTATGAACACCAGAATGAATGCTAACTTTTCCTTAGTTAGAAATTGGTGTATACTTTATTAGCTCTGTCAAGTGTAAGCAATTCGGTATAAAATTGTTGCCTACTCGTTTGTGTCTTTGTCCTGTATCTTGAAGATCACTATCTTCTTTGGATAAGGGATATAAAAAATTCAACTGACTTTTTAGGGAAACAGCTGTTGGGAGTAATAAAAGACACTATGTATTTTGGGAGAAGCCTTAATTGACAAGAAAATCTCAGATATTATAAAGTTTTTAGTTGAACTAACTGTGTAGGTAGGTCTTATATAGAAATGAGAAGCACCTGTAAATCATATTGTTCCCTTTTGTACTGAAAACAAGTAGACCAGATTCTCAGATCATGAATATTAGTGAAGTTTCATTACATTTGAGGAAATTATGCAAGGGTAGTGGTGTACACTACAACCCAAGAAAAAGTGGAGCTATACCCCTCCTGCTTTCTGGGCCCCAAAATTTTGACTGATTTAATATGGTTGATTTGTTTATGGTACTGAAAATAAACTCCCTTACAGAGGAACAGAAATCCAGTCCTGCCTGCTGACTTTTAATATATTTCATGGTCTTTCTATAGGTGAAGACCCTGCCCTCTGTCTCCCTGGGCTAATCCATAATCTGAAGATCAAGACCCCTCCTGACTACCAGGGCCCAAAGGGTGAATACACTCAGCACCAATACAGGTTAGGGGCAGACCTGCCGGAAAGCCCTTCTGAGGAGAAGGACCTGGGGGTCCTGGTAGAGAGTAAACTAACCATGAGCTAGCAATGTGTTTCTTGTTGCCAAGGGGGCCAATGGAATCCTAGGCTGCATAGGGAAGAGTGTGGACAGTAAGTCGAGGGACATCATTCTCCTCCTCTACTCTGCACTGAAGAGGCCACAACTGGAATAGTGCATCCAGTTCTGGGGTCCCCAGTTCAGGAGAGACAGGCAACTACTGGAGAGAGTCCAGCGTAGGGCAACAAAGATCATTAAGGGACTGGAGCATCTTCCTTGTTAGGAATGGCTGAGAGAGCTGGGACTCTTTAGCCTGCAGAAGAGAAGGTTGAGGGGAGACCTTATTAATGTATATGAGTCTCTAAAGGGTGGGTTGAAGGAGGATGGAGACGGACTCTTTTCATTGGTTCCCAGTGACAGGACAAGGGGCAATGGACAGAAGCTGGAACATAGGAAGTTCCATTCAAATATGAGAAAAAACTTCTTTATGGAGAGGGTGACAGAGCCCTGGAATAGGCTGCCCAGGGAGGTTGTGGAGTCCTCTTCTTTGGAGATTTTCAAGAGCCGCCTGAATACAGTCCTGAGTACTGTGCTCTAGGCAATTCTACTTTAGCAGGGGAGTTGGACTAGATGATCTCTAGAGGTCCCTTCCAACTCTGACAATTCCATGATTCCATGACTTACAAGTACCGTATTTTAGAAAGTTACAGGCACTGGAGTTACAAAAAAATTAAAAAAAAAATAAAAAATAATTAAAAAAAAAAAAAATTACTGTTCTGTTTAGGGCTAACTCCTAGTGGTTTCATCCAGTTACGGCACACTTAAAATACTGTTTCAGGTCCTCTATTTCCTCCTTCACCTCCTTCACCATAACTTTTTTGTGGTGATGTAAAAACAACAGCAATGTTTTTTATACATATTGGGAGAATTATAATCATATTTTGAAGCATTATGGGAAGGGAAATCTTCCTATACTGCTGTTTTTTTGCTAGGATCCTCAATACACACATTTTTGTGCTCATTTCACTAGAAACTGTCAGAATGTGTTCCTTACACTCCATCCCACACATACATGTTTCATAACAATTCCTATGATCTCACCACCTTAAAGGCCCCCTTTAGCTACCAAATGCACATGAATGTCTTAAACCCTGCTCCATTTTCAAGGGCTGAAAGAGGTGCTAGCAGTTAATCCTTGACATCAAACGTTAAGTCCCAAACAGGACCTGAACTTTCAAAAGAAAGACATAATTTCCTTCAGATCCTGCAGGCAAGGATTGCTAATTCTTTGCTAAACACCAACCCTGTGAAGACAAAAGGATCTCCTAAAGAAATTTCCCATAGAGAAAACATGCTTTGGACTCATTTATGCTTGATTATAGGCGTACATATATGTAATAAAATAAGGTGCAACCTACCATTTTAAACTTGTGTCAGGTGTTCATTTTGTCCTTTGGCTATCAATGCCAACAAATCTGAAGATTAATGGAATACATATGCTTTGGGTAAATGAACTGGCAGACATACCTGTAATCTTGGACTTTGCATATAGCTATTACACTTTGCAGGATGCAAAAATTTTCTTGGGTTAGCTCTAATAATAAGGCTTTCACCACCTCCCTTTACAGCTATTCCTCTAAAAGACTTTAGAAGTATAATTTTAAAAGGGAAATAGGGCAATATTTATTTCACTTTTTTTTTTTTTTTTTTTTACCAGGGCTAAAGAAATATTAAATGGATTAATTAAGAAATTTCATTTATCTATTTCCTTTTTGTCAAATTTTGGGTACAAAAAAATCAGCAAAATCAGCTCTCCACAATAAACTTTTGCTTGTGAAAAGGCCCCGTCCATGTATATGTGGTAGAATGTACTTAAAGATACAGAAGCTGTAGGAAATTAAAAGACCTGTAGAGATGACCAAAAATAGCCAGAGGTGTAGGCAGCAGATCAGAGACTGAACAAAGCAAGTAAAGCTGGGTTTGCAAGGTGAAAACACACTTGACATCGATCTTCCGCCAAAACTTTGATGTGACGTAAGATCAGCAGCAAATAAGGTCACGAAACAACTTGAAGTTTATTGACATCAATCTTAACCAGACAGGGACAACAGGGCTCTTTCATATGAATCATAACTGACTTTGAAAAATGCATGAATAAATAGCTTAGGAGGATGTCATAAAGCATTTAACCTTTTAAATGCTGATTAAAGCCTACACCAGAGGTGGTCAAGTGACATTATCATCAGAAATCTCTGAGAACCTGTTTCTGATGTATTTCGATCTTAGTCCAGACCTACTGGATAGCATTTCATACCATGAAAGTTAGTTACCAAGTTATCAAACCAGAAAATATTTACTCTGAATATTTATCCATTCCCAAGAACTTCTACAGGGATTCATACTGTGTCTCTCAGTGTTTGCTCTGCATATTAATAATCTTGGTGATTGTTTGGATAAGACATAACTGCATGTGGAAACTGATGATACTGTAAACTATTGCTGTGAAACAGCAGCATTGTGAATTCTCTTTGGGACTTGGGGGGAAAAAACCAACCAACCAAAAAAAAAAAAACAAGAAGAGCTTTATGCACATTTGCTCTTTAAGTTCTATTCTGCAATTCAAGTAGCAGATTGATGATTGTAAAGATTGCATGTCCATCTCCTAGATCTTATCCCTCAAGTAGCACCTATGTGACTTCTGTAGGTAAAATTACATTTGTGTGACTAAAAGCTTCCAAGGTTGCATTCACTTTACAACACAAATGTCAATAATTAACAGGCATAGGGATTTCAAAAGGGCTTAAGTTACTCAAATGTCTAAATACCTTTGAAAGTCATTCAGGCTTAATAACACCAGTAACTTAGACCATCCCATGATCCAACACTAAATTAATAAAAAATCATGATTTAACCAACATAAATGAAGAAATATTTTTTCTAAAAATATATTAGATCTTCCTAATCAAACAATGACTCTTGACTGGCTCCAAAAGGCCTATTTTCAAATGCAAATTTTGTGATTATGTCATTGATTACAGGAAGGCAGATGATCAGTCTGCTTACTAATTGTGTTTCTTTTTACAATATAATTATAGATTACAGTTCTGTGTTGTATGAAATTTGAAAGCATTCTAAGTATTACCATGGCAAAGAAAAAAAAAAAAAAAAGAAAACATTCTCAGCCAATTAAATGTCTTCTTGCAAGAGAATTCAGTCTCAACAGCTCATTTTACAGAATTGAGAGATCACAGGAATGAATGCTGTTTTTCTGATATCCAAACACACTGCAACATTATTGATTTCTTTGACAACAAAGAAACCCTATGGTTTATAAGGTCACTTACAACACTTCCCTTTTTGCAGAGATAACAATTTTCTTCCTTCTTGAAAGCATCTGTAAGATCCTAAAATATTACAGGAAATAAGATGCCTATTACCTTAAAATGATGTCTCACATAAATTCTCAAAACAAAGTTGTGGGGGAAATGAGTTGTTGCATATATTCTTTTCTCTGTCATTACCACAGCTTTAGATTTTCCTGCCCAATGAAAGTTTCCTGCATTATTAGTACAGATAGCTAGAGGTTGTAGTTTGATTTGCTTTCTAATCCAGTTTTTAATTAAAAGAAAATGTTTTGAGGAGACATCTTCTGTGTTTGCTTTAATCCTGGAGTCTAACATGTCAGAAAAGATCGGGAATCACATATGCTACCAGCTTTTTGTTCTTTTATAGGAAGCTTTTGTTGTCCTTGTGCACCAAAGAATTCTGTCTCAGGGAAAACAACATGAAATACTTAAGTCAATTTGTTGATGTCTATTTATTTACATAAATATGGGTTTCTTCAGTTTTATATCTGAGCACCTCCATCTGTTTCAAGATGACAATGTTCCTGTTTTTCCACTCTCAAAAATACCTATTCTAATCTAAAAATCAAGTAACTTCCATTCCCACCATTTCCTTGCCATATTTTGATGTCAGAAATACAGATACAAAATACAGATATTTGGCCAGACAAATTAATTTGTTCTTTTGGGGGTTGTTTGTTTCTTTTGTTTTTTATGATAGATTACCTTACTTCTATTAAAGAACTACTGAATTAAGTAAGGTACTACATCAGGTGGACAGGCACTCATCTTTTTCCTGACGGTCTATGCACCACATTCCCCATTTAGCTGGGAACGTCTCCTCTAGTTGTGGTCTGTTACTATTGTTCAATATTTATACCATTCTAGTGGGATGGATCAGGATGTCAGAAGCTAGAAAAGAAGTAGCATCTCAAATAGCCACCAGCTTTCACATTGAGCACTGAAAGTATGGATAGTAATTATACAGGTCTGTTTCCTTACTGAGGAAAAACTGAAGGTAAGCGTATGCATGCTGAGGGGAGAACTCCTGATAGCTGACACTGCTGAAGTCTAGCTGAATGCAAAGAAAACTATTTTAGAGTTAAAGCTGCTGGCAATGACATTGTACTTGCTCACTCTAGAGAGACTTCATACAGGCAAATACACAAAGCAGTCCTACAGTAGCAGTGAAAGCATAAGGGAAATTGATATAGTGATCAGTGATCCTAATGTGTCAGGTCTTCTAACTATTATTATATGAATATGCATTTCCTGTTGTCCATTGACCTGATGTCAGGTGAACAACACCGGCTAGCAATTTTGGCTATTCCAATGGAGGAGAGAATGCTTCTCAGAAACAGCCACAAATGTGACAAGCTCTACAGATAATATGAATAAAAGATGTACTCGTTGCTGTTCTGGGGTGAAAGAATCTTTAAAGTAATATTTTTTTGTGTGTGAGGGAAACAGTTTTTCCTGAGCAGTAAAACGTTCAAAAGAATCCTGTCTTTTTGATTACTTACAGCATTTTGAAGGCACTGTTCCTACCCTTGTTAATCTATGTGATTGACAAGGTCTACATTTGACTGCATTTTTACTTCATTAGACAGCTTTACTTTTCATTTTAAATAGTGCAACAAATCCACTGCCACGTAAGTATTTCAATGTTGTCACTAGACCTGTGCTGCAGCAATTTAAAACTTCAGAAAAACATGTGGGATTGAATCCCATTCTTCCATTTAAAAAAGCCTGAGATTTAAAAACTCTCATAAAAGTTAACCCTAAAAGGACACTGCTAGAAGTTACTCTGCCAAAGACAGCAGTACACTACATCAGTAACTACTTAGATTGTTACAATTTAAAAGGAGTCTGGAGAATTAATAAAATAGTGGTGTCATATTCTTAGCTCCCATTTCAGTGCTATAACGTGTGCCTAATCGCTGATGGGTTTACATGCTACTTCAGGAAACTAATATTGTAATGGCAGTATTACTATTGCATTCGTTCTAATTAATGATATTAGGAAATTAACCATGTAAATTGGTAAAGTAGTACTTTTAGCACACTCTGTAAGTATCCAGAAACATATGTCCTTATCCAAGCACCTTGACTCTAAAAAGCTAGACCTAAACTGCTGTAAAAAAGAAAAAACAGATTTGTGTTTGATACTCAGGCTGCAATTGGTTCATTTCTTTGATGCATTTTAAGATGAAAGTGTCCTGGTTTCCAGCAGGGACGGGGCTGATTCTCCCCTGTCTCTGTCCAGCACAGATATTCCACCCGATGTCCGGCGGCGCGGGCTGTGGTAGGTATTGTACTCGTGTTTGTGTCCTCCACCTGTGTTACCGTTTCCCTGCAATACCTGCTGTTCTGGTAAACTGTTTTTATCTCAACCCACGAGTCTGCCTTTTCTTTCTCATCCTCTTCCCGCCGCTGGGGGGCGGCAGAGCCAACGGACTGCCATGTGGCGCTTTTGTTGCCACCGAGGCTAAATCAGGACAGAAGGATAATATAGAACAAACTAGAATAAAAATATATGCATAGTTCAGCATGTGTCATAGGATGGGGTGAATTGTTCTTGCCATTAGCTGGGTAAGGAGTCTATCCAATTAGCAAAGACCAGGCATCTAACTCAGACTGCTCAGTTCAGGTGCTCTCATTTAGTAGTTTAAACACGTATTCACACACACCCCTTCCACAAGCACAAAAGTCATAACCAGCACCACAGTTGCATGTCATTAAATCTGCTACTCCTTTAGCCCCTCTCTATTGAGTCTGTCTTGGCTTCCACCACATACTGCAGAATGTGCCCCTCAGCATTTTGCATCCACCTACTGAAAACTCATTTTCATGTCGTATTTCAAATCCTCTTCCCCTTTCAAAATGGTAAATAATTTTTCAGCCTCTGTAAGCTTCCATCTAGACTGGGGGACTTTAGCCCTCCTGCAAAATCTAATTGCTCTGTCATGCATTAATCAGAAGATTAATCTTATTTTGTTGCAGCTCTCTAGGCATAAACTGCCCCTTCATCGGCCATATAAATTGAGAGACTAGTTCTTCAGTCTTGTCTTAGTCACAGAACATCTTCTGTTTCCACCATCTTTTGGTAACCTTGCCATTTAAACACATCTCTGGGGATTTGTGTTTCAGTCTCTCATAGTCTGCTGCTTAACTTAAAAGAAAAGCTAGCAGAACACTGTACCTCTAAACATGCTTTGGCATCCCCTGCATGATACCCTCAGTTGCCTGAGGTTTGTTTTCACGGTCTCCTTCTGGCCTGAAGTCTCAGCTCTGATGGGACATTTAACCATACTTTTTTTTCTGCTTTAGTATTTATTTTATCAGTCAGGTCTATTCCTTTTAGTTTTCAGATAACCCTTAGATGCAGGGAGACTGCGAAAGAGGTAGTCCACCAGTGACTGAACCTGTGTAGTGCTTCTCTGATATGCCAGATACTGCTCAAAGAAGTGTAATTACCTAAGCTGGGGTCACAGCCACGTGTCATTTCTCATCAGACACAGGCAAGCTCTGCTAGTATCCAGAGCAGATGCAATCTCGTCCTATTCAAGCCGCAGCCCGCTGACATTGCTAAGAGAGCACTGAGCCTGCCTTATGAGATGAGGCTCAGCACTAAGGTAGCATAAGCATGCGGTTTTCTGCTGTCCCAGAGTACCAGCAAAGCCAACTCTGCACAGAGTGAAAAACAGTGTGGACATAACTGTGAATCTGGAGTAAACTCAGAAGTGGAATAATGCTTAAAACTGCCCTTGCAGTGTGTGGGCTGGCCACGCAGAACCCCTCCTCTTGCCTTCCAAAATCATTCCACATCTCCAAGCAGCAGCTTCCCTCACTACCTTTTTCAGTCCATGCAGTGCAGATCACTTTCATGACTGTACTTTCTCACCCCTAATTCAATATACTCTATTTATTCTTTGGACAACAAGCTACTGTGGCAAGACTATATTTCCTAATTCTGTACAGAATGGGGATTTTAGTGATGGGGAACAAAATCGACCCCTAAAGAGCTGTTAGCCATAATGTCCTTTTGGAAGTGGTTGTTTGTCATTCACAGTAACAAGTCTACACAATTAGCATGTGATCATCATGCATTTAAAAATAAAGACAAGGGGGAGGGGACACCCTCACCCTGATGGAAATTGGTCCTACTTTGTAGAGTTTATTGTTGTCTTGATTGCAGAGAGGTTACAGACTGCAGCAAAGCTCCCGATGAATAACCCTTATTATGTATTACATGCCACATGATTTATGCTGAACATGGCACCTTATGATCTGTATTTCCACCATCCTTTCATAATGCTTTTGTGACTTAGCTCAGCTTGTCCTCTCTTTAACCTTTGTATTCAAAACATATTTACAAATATACATATTTTACACATTCATATGGCATGCTGCCCTGTTGTCTGCTGACTCCACCTTCAAACAATCCTGGAAGCCCCGCAGGTTTTAATACACTCCTGCTTTTAGCTTTTTCAGAATGGATCAAGGACCAAGATGAAAAAAACCTACCATAGCATTGTTCTTCATAAATTGCACTCACATAAAAGCTGAGGAAAAAGGGAAATAGAGTAAACCCATTGCCATTGCTGTTTAAAATAAAATAGCCTCCTCTAGTCGCCCCATAAAAGTAGTGGGAGGAAGGGCTAATGAATATTAAAACAGAATGTTTCTTGCAGACAGGTTCATTCAGCAGTACTGATGAACTAAAGGAGATACAGTAATGTAGGAACAATTCCTTCAGCTGCAGATGTTTACATATGCTGTGCAATAGGAATGCACTTTGGGGAAAGCCAACAAAAACAGAATGTGACTTTCATGTTGAAGACTGTGTGTTTGCTTAAAGAAGACTTTTTTTTCACAAGTTAACTTTAAATGTTTATTAGCTTTCTAAATCATCTAACTGTTTTGTATCTTTCTATGTCTTTTTGTAAGACACTTGGAATTAGATTGATGGAAAGTGTTTCAGACAAGCCAGGTATTGCTATTAGCAGTAGTTTTGCAGCATTGAGCTGATGATCTCGTTTTTTTTCCCCCCTGAATGTCTCCCAAAGATCGCTGTACTATTATCATCTTGATACATTTGCAGTTTTGTGTCCAGAATTGCCATGGGTAAGATAACCAAGTACGGTAAAATATATATGTGAGTGTCTCTGCAAAATCCACTTTCTTTTAAGCCTATTTCTGCCTTAATGGGATTCATTGCTTCCCTAAGCAGCCCTTGTAATTTTCAGCAAGGTCCTTTAACTCATTTAATGTGCAACATTTGTTCATGCCTAATTTGTCTGAGCCAGGCCATGTTTGTGTTTTCCTTGAGTTGCAGAAAGGTTGATTGTGAGGGTGGAACTGCCTGCCTCCAGTGAATATATTTCTTTTCGAATTACAGTAATTACCACAGGTTTCATTTGGTTGGTGCTCTCCTCTGTGCCCCTCCTTGACAAGGTTAACGAGCAGAAGGTAACTGAACATCTAAAGATAAGTGCCTAATCACACGGGCAATTGTTGACAGTACCATTTCTCTGGTGATGTTGACAGCATCCTGTACTGGATTCTTCTGCAAAGGCACGTAGGAATTAAGTTTGCAGCTGTAAGAATAACAGCTGTATATATTAATAGATCTGCACTACGCCCAGTTTGTATTCCTAAGAATATGCTGCCTCTGCTAAACAAAGAAAATAAAGAAAATTAGAGAATTTTTTTTCCCCATAATCCCTGCTGTTGCCCTAAAAAAAAAAAAAAATTAATGAAAGGTAATATAGTCTATTAAACCTTTTGTATTGACTTATAACAGTGGAATAAAATCTTTCTTGTCTCTGTTTTTGTCACTCCAAATATGCATCTCTGTACGCATATATATATATATATATATATATGTATGTGTGTATTTAAAAGATATGTCACCAGGAATATATACATAATTATATCTACCTATATATGTACATGACATCTCTCTCTCCCTCTTCATATGTATATGTATATGTATATGTATATGTATATGTATATGTATATGTATATGTATATGTATATGCTCTATCTAGAAAAGAAAAAGCTAGGATTCTGATTTTGCCTGAAGAAATACAGAACTGTATTATAAATCTGATATGCCCCCAAATATTCTAAAATTAGTTCACTTGTAAAGTACTTACAGACATCAGTGGCCGTCTCAAGTTGCATTTGATGACCTCAACTCTTAAATGTAAAATTATGAAGGAAAATCTACCTTTCACTTATACTCTCTTAGCGACAACTGCATAATAATAAGGGAACAGATATTTCAGCTTTAGCATAATTTCTCTTTGAAGTTCTTCCCTTATAAAATTCTGCTTACAATGCCTTATATCACAAGGCCATTCAGTGCTTAATGAACTGGAAGACAATATCAAAACTGGGTTTTCTAAGGAAACAAGGTTTATTTTAAAGATTTTATAAACATGAGTATCTCAGAGGCCTTTCATAATTTACTCAATGATTCAAACTAACCAGTTCAGACTAATTCCCATCACCAAGAACATTTATAATGGTTGCATTTACCATATTTTTTCCAGTAACTAGGTCAATTTTTAGTCACAACCATAATAAATCAGATTTTTAGAAATTATTCATTTTCAGACATGTATAGTTCTTACAACTGTGCCCAAATGTTTCTCATACATGAGTGATACAGCAGAAGTTCTCAAACATGTAAATGACATATTTATAATTCTCCTATTATGAATTTAAAAATCACAGCAGTTTATCAGTATCTTAGAAACTGGTTTCAAATCTGATCTCATTTTCTCATGTTTTACAGAAAGTTAACTCTAGTGATTTCCAGAAAATGACATTTGATTCATCTTAGTGTGAGTGACATAGGAAATTCCTTGGTTTAAACGTATACTGACTTTCAGAGCATTTTAAGAATGCAATTGGATGTGTAATATCCTTTCAGATATTCTAGGATATTATTGTTATCTGGTAATTTTTGTTATAGGCCATAAAAAAGAAATCTCACGTACGAGGGACTTGCATTTTTCACATCTTAGCACAAGTAAGGGAATTTACCTTCTTTTCTGTGAGGAAAGATTAGAAGAATCCGGTTTCTTTCAATCTAGTTCAATGTTTATATAAATACATTCAGACTCATTAATACTAGTGAGGAAAGACTATACACTTGTAGCACCTGTAATCAATGATCTGAAGATGCAGAGAAGAATTTTAGTCACAAGTCACCACCCAGCATACCAACCTATAAAGCAGAACAAAGAAAGAGGGAAGAATAGCGGAGCAGACTTGTTTTGTATCTTCTCAGGATGCAAACAATGCTGCTTCCCCACGCTTGTCAACTCCACATCTTATTCAAAGCTGTGCCTGCCAGTCTTGAACTTGTATGAAGAAGTAGTTACCTGGATCCAAGGGCCGCATAGAAGCTCAAATGTTTCTCCTCGAGCTGGCTTAGTGTAGGGATTATATGGGACAATGTCAAAGGGAAAAAAAGCAGATACAATTGTTAGAACAGAATTAGATGAAAGCAGAAAGTGTTGGTCTGAGAACAAGCTGAAACAATGGACTATGATTTAATAAGGAAGGAAACTTTTTGCTCATACCCAAAGTACTTTGACTTCAGTGTGAATTTTTAAACCATTTAAACCATTTTAAACCATTCTGAACAAACATTCTCCTGCCTCAAGAAGCAAGGAGAAAGAAAGTAGAATAGAAAGAAAGAATAAAATCCAGACTTTTAAATATATTTGCATAAACAAAGCTTAATTTGTTTATGAAGTGGTCCTAGGTAGAACCATTTATGTGACGAGTAAGAGTCTTTATATGATGGGTGAGAGGCAGAGTTGATCTGACAGGCTGATGTGCACAGTGCAGACCTTTGTAGCAAAGCCCTCTCCTGTTCTGCTCTGCTCTGACATGCACAGGCTGTTGGAGTCCAAACTCAGCAGTGGGAACATCTGGTGGCTTTTACAACACTGAAAGCAATGGCTGTAAGGTGTGACGTAATGATTGTATGAAGTGCCCCAAGAAACAAGCAGCTAACAGGTCGCTGTTTGAACAATGTGTAACTTCACTGAGGATGAACACTGTTCAGTAGCAAGCAGTGCTAATTAACTCACTTGGGAGGAACGAATATTCACACTGTTTGCCTGGGACATTTAAAGTAAGCTCCAGTCCCAGGACCAAAAGTAAAGGCCAAAACTCCTTTTCATAGTCTGTGAAATGAGGTCAATGCAACCAGGAAGGCAATTCAGAGAAACTAAAGATGCCTAATTTATATGCCTGAAGCAGACAGTTCTGAATATCCCCTGTGGTGAGTAACAAGAATGTGTCAATGCTATTCTACAGTAAAAGGATTGTTAACTGCAGAGCTGCAACGTAAAGAAAAAATAACTTCGTAAAAATACTCCCTACTGAAAAATGGAAAATTACTTTTTTCTATCAACAGGTAAATAGTACTTTCTTGATAACACAGTGCATACACTGGAAGAAACTAATGTAGTGTACAATTCGCTCAAGCTTATAAACTTAAAAGCAAAACTTCTCCTTTATCTTTTTAAAAAACAAAAGCTTAAAAAGAATCCCTCCCAAAACCCCTCAAAAAAATGAAAATTGTCTGTATTTTGAAAAACTGACAAAATTAGAGTAAAGCAACAAATTGTGGAGCATGTGCTGTAAAAGAATTTTTCAATAGCAACAACTTCTATACACAGAAACAGGAGAGCTTATTCTTGTAGGAGGTGAGAACATTTTATTGTAAATCACAATATTATCTTTAAAATCATTACCTGAGAACACAGAGGGTAGGAGAGAATACTCCCAATGAAATGCTGTGCTGACTGTAGATCTCTGAGCCACATTGTCTTGGAGTCAGACTTCCATTTTTCCAGTGAGCATTTGTACTGCCAAAACTACATCTACTATTTTATCATTGTGTGTTTTCTCCTCCATCTTTTGGCTGAAGACAGTCCTCTTCAGATAATACAGTATTACTGACACATAGAAGGCTTTTCAGGTCAAGGGGCTGCTGCTGATTTACATGTAGATTACTATTCAGAGCTACACATGCTGCCAAGCTCATTTTGCTCCAGATGAGGAAAGAAGAATATTTCTCAGACTTTATCACAAACTTAAATGGGTTTTCATTTTTGTCAGAGGACAGGTCTGATGTTATATTCTGCTTATAAATATAAACCCCAGCTAGAGCTTTGCACAACGTCCCATGGCATCCCAGAGAAAGAGTCCTGAATTCATAGGCTACAAATGTTGAGAGCAACTGAGGTTTTTTGCTTTGCTTCGAGGCCAGCTGAATTGGGTCCTATGGAAGATTCAGCTAGTTGAAATACACAGAAAACAAGAGTGTTTCCTGGAACCAATAAATAATGGATTACTTCTCTCTGTGCTACTGTGTGATTCTCTTTAATGAGTATTTTACTGGCAGTATTAGGGAAACCTTGATGGCATTCTCACTTCATTTCACCCTAAACTCCAGTTGGGTTTCATTTTATCCAGAACTGGCTGACCATTCACTTTCAGCATGCAGTGACCTACTTTCCAGACTTTCCAAAGTCTCTGAGTTTTTCTGGAATATCTGTCCTGTACTTTCAAAAATAAACAGCTGTTTTATTCCCACTTCTTCTTCCAGATGGTTTTATTCCTACCTTTACAATTATATCCCTGGTGAAGAAAAGCAGTAAATAAAGCGGATAGGTTCCTATGAAAAGGACACTATCCACATGTTATTTACCTGATAACTGAATACTCAAATCAATAGATCTACTTGTCCTTCCCTGCTTCTCTCTTCCTTCACCTCTGTCTTGTCTATTATCTCACACAGAATTAAAGATCTAGTTCATTTTATTTCAGACCTGTCTGTACTTGTGCCTAAGATGCAGAGGTGTATAATACTCCTTAATGGCCTCCAAGAGCAAGCCATATGGCTTGACCTCCTTAAGCTACCCATCACCAAAACCAGCAATGCATACCTTCAAGTGTTTATTCTGTAAGATGACAACAGTGAGTGCCACACACTAGCCACCTTCTACGTCTGGAGTAATTTCAACACCCAGAGTAGGAAGACACTATGTTCTGGTGGGGTCTGGAGTGAAGGAGTTTTATGCACTGAAACACATTTACAGAGAGACATAGAGGCATTTCAGCAGACTCAGCCAAGCCCAAGTGACCCATTAAGTATAAAAGGGTTTTTGCCTGAAGAGTTTAGGGTCTCAGTGGGGGAACTGTTGAGCAATTGCATGCAGCAGGTGGCCTCTCTTGTCTTTAGTGCGCATCCTAAAAATGCTAGGGGGAAAAAAGTCCATTTAAACAGCTGAAATACGATAATGGTCACGTGTGTGGAGGAAATCTATGTGCATATGCTACTGGCTGTCTGTACTACCTGCAGAAACAGGCCCCACTAGAGGTACAGTGCAGAAATAGAATGCAGTTATCTTTCCTACAAATTACCCCTTCCCTTCTAAGTCTGCACATCTTATCTGATCTATTGGATAGCCCATAGGTAAAGAAGAGCACTATAGATGGTGGAAATCTCTCTCTCTTTTTCTGGCTGTGCATGTGTTCTGGAAGTGCAGAGCTAGCTCCATTAAATAACTTCCTATTAACTATGAACAGTTCTTCAAAGAATGGGAAAGAATCCACTTAAAAGTGAATCTAAAACTATGAACTAAAACTATGAACACTAGATTTTAAAATGCAGAACTACTGCTAGTATTAACAGAAATACCATCTGAATTCTCAAGATCCTTTTTCACTGATGTAGGCATACTGTTGTAACTGTGGTAAAATTAAATGCAGTTCAGTAAATATGTATAGCACATACTAGTGGAATGGAAATGATAAGCACAGTCAGATGCAGAAAAACACATATATGTGTACAAGCACATAAAATGCTCAGACAGAAATATAACTTCCAAGAAACTCATTGCATCTTCACTAAGCAATTTTGCTGTCCTAAAGAAAACACAAGTGCAAGTGGCAATCTGAAAAAAAGTAAATTGATCAGCCACAAACCTGGTTCCAGAAGCTCTAGTGTCATAGCATGATAGACCAGAAAGGGAGAGCAGAGGATCTCGTCAGCTTCTATCCTCTCAGAGCCACCTTCCTCTGAGGTGTTAGTAGCACTGAGCTCCTTGGTCTCAGACCAATAAAGACAGACTTCCCTATAGGCTTGCTGCTTTCTGCTTAATAAAATCATGGGCTAGAAAGACCTTATCTTTACTGAAGCCAAAGTGATATGTTGTTAGTTTCTTTGCTTTATAATAGAGCATGACGAATCTGAGAAATAATTACAGATCACTTTTCCATTAAACAACCAAGCAGTCTTAGAGCTATAGTTGTCTGTGGCGAAGCTGTAAGAGCCTCTACCATATTTTCACAAAAGGACTTAGTTTGTGTATCTTATCTCATTATAAAAATCCATCTTTTTTTCTGGTGAAGAGCTAGCCAAAGTTCTAGTTAAGTGGTTGGAAGTAAAGACGCAGAAGCTATTAGGTACATTATTCATAAATTCTGGGGAAATAAGGAGGTGACAGGGGCATGCCTCACATACACTTTATTTAAGACTTATGCTTAGGCATAAATTAACTCATCTAAAAGAGTCCCAAGACTGTTTTGATTCAGTGTGCTCAGTGTTGTATCTCTTCCCATGCTGGGAAAAATGGTTTAGTGTCAGCCTGTGTAGTCTCCCCAGCAATCAAAGGAACTGATCTTACTGTGGACCTTTGCTCTGAGCACAATAGATTTTTAATGAGGAATACATAATCCTAGGTCAGAGCCTGTGGCTCCAACTTGCCTTCCTGCACCTCCTTCAGTTATATGAGGTGGTTTCAGGGGGGCAAAATAAGCTCTAGTCACTGTTCTGCACTGACTCTTGTATTTCCCCGATGTAAATTTGAAAAGTTTAGGTTGTTTGGGGGAACAAGCCAACAGTGCTTTCAATTCTGATGCTCCTTCTGGTCTTGAAGTGGCAGGCCATTGTGTATTTGTTTATAATCAGGGGTCTGTACTAGATAAATGTGGATTACGCTTCATTACTGTTTGTTGTCCTTTCTGTTGTTGTTTACCCTTGCATTTGAAAGGAACCTGACAAATTAAAAGTTGGATTTGTAAATGGATTAACACTGTGGCCAAGAAAGATAATTGAAGAAATCAATGACAGTTGGACCTCCCCATGAGAGGTACACCATACGCTTAATAAGGGCTGCTTTGCAAGATTTATTTGTGCCTCATCAACAATAACTACTTTCTGCTGGTTTTTGATTCATGCACTGATATGAGGTGTAACATTTCACATATAGAAGTTTTGATTTTTAAAATGAAATCACAAAAAAACCTAAAAATGATTGAGGCACTTATTATTCTTGTGTTTGGAGATTAAGTGAATTTCTATATATTATAAACAAGTAACCTGAGAATTGTAAAATGTGTCCTTGGGTTTTGGAGGCAATACCAAATGGCAGACTGTGAAAGTGTCATTATAACTTTGAGGAAAAGTTTTCATGTTATTGCTTTCTCATAATACATGACAATGGAAAATGAAATATGATAGGAAAACTATTTCAGTACTCTTGTAAGCACCAGCAATGATTGCCTGAAATCAGTTCTAATGAGGTCAAATGTGCTATCTTTGTTGAACAGTTTTCCTTATTTGGTAGCATTTCACCGGAGTCTGTGTTTTGTGAAACAACTAAAAAACTGCCACATTAGTGTTGAAAACAACAGAGTACAGAAAAGTAATGGACTACAAAGATACCTTGTAATAGTAATTTGTAATAAATAGGACAATATTTTAAAGGCTTCCTCAGACCTTTAAACAAACACATCTGTAACTCTCCCTTCCCTCTGCTCTGGAGCAGAAGTAGAGAGATCAAGTGAACACCAGCACCAGTGGAGAACTGCTAGCCCCAGCTGTCTGGTAAATAAGAAGTATTACATAGCTAGGCAGTTGCAGTCACTGCTGTTGAGTTGCCTAGTATATTTATAATATTAAGGATGAGTTAAATCTTTGCTCACCAAGCCAATTCTTCCCTGTTCCATTGCACCTTGTAATTATTTTCCATGTTCAGCATAAGTATATGTATAGATTCTCCATATGTGTTTCTGTATGAATGTTTTAGAATGAAAAGTTCTGATTTAAAGATTTTGAATATGCAGTTTTACATATAGATCTGGTTGCCTATGCCAAAAGCAAATTTGATGATGGTTCAAGACCATAGGTGCAACTCCGGCAGAAGCTGCAGGCTACCACACACTTAATTATTTCCTTCTAGAGTTTAAAATGACAAGTCTGACCTTGTTTACTCTAATAAAAAATAAAGTAGGAGGTATATACTTAAATCGTTGGGCTTTCAGGAAGAAAATTAATTCCAAACACTGTTCAATGGCTACAGCTGAACTGTATGTCCCAGAGGAGGGATATGGGAGAGAATTAATCAAATTGAATATCTGGATAAAGAACTTCTTATTTAGAATTTGGTCTTTATTTGATTATTGGTGATATTAATATGAATTATCATGTAATGTTTGGGCTACATTAGCCATTGTAGTCAAACTCTGGCCAATAGTCAAAATCCAACAATATATACACACAACAAAAAATTAGTCTGTACCTTGAAGACGTATAATACCGTCATTTCAGTAAGAAAAAAAATCATGACATATTGCAAAATTTTCCTCCTTTCCTGTCTTTCTTGCTTGTACAGGAAAAATCACATATGAATGTTATCTTTTTATAAACTGATTTTTGCCTCATGCTAGTGAAACTTTGTTCAGAAGCTAACTGTAGTGGTAAGTGGCTGTTGCTCCTTTTACATCATCAGTTACATAGCTGTGAGATCAGACCAGAAAGGAAAATAAGTGAATCCTTTTGGAAATAATACTTCTCTACTTAGCATTTCTTTTACTTGTTATGAGTGCCCGATGAAGGTAGCATTGTCTTTGTCTTTCCCATTTTAACACCTTTCAGTGTATTGATGCATAACTTCATCATATGGCAATGGTCTCTCCCAAGAAAGAAAAAAGCCCTCTTCATGTTCTTTTATACTGTCTTCCTATACAAACTTCATTTTAACCATTTAACTTATATATTTTAGCAGCTCCCTTTTCTGTATAACTGGAGTAATGTCTGCTTTTCATGAACAATAAAATATTTAAGGTACAGAAATAAGTCTGTTATTACATTTACTAATTAGTAGTAAATGATTCTCTCTCCCCTCACCAGTAGATGAAAATGGGTATGACAGTTGTAGAAGTAATATAAAAACTCTGAAGGAAGGTAGCTTCTCAACTTGATCCAATGGATTTAATTGTCAGCCATTAATAAATAGGATACTGCAGTAATTTTTGCTAATCTGTATTCAGGATAGCAGTTTAGATAGTACAGAATTGTATCTGTTATCTCATTTTTGTGAATATTGTGCCAGAGGCTCTAGATCCAAATTTTCTAAACTTGGCAGCTATCTGTATATATTTAACAAATTGCTAGTCCATGTTGCTTTTCAGGACATCCATCGCATGTTTTTTCTTAACCTCAAAATTCCACAGATGACACCATTTTTTTTTTTTAATAACACATGGAAAAATAAATGTGCATATATCCAAATGACAGCAGGATTGAGCAAAGATTGCTTTCAATATCTAACTCCCAGTTTACCTGTATGTCTACAAATTTGAAGCATTCTTCCTCACTGCAACGAATGACCTTAACAAAAGCACTCTCACTTTAGCTCAATGCTCTTTAAGAAAAGAGTATTTGTTGAATTTCCTTTGGGAATTTTGTCTTTGGAATTGTCGCTATACTTATATCTTGATTATGGTTGTCTTGCTGAAGAATCACCGTGTTATATTAATGAAACAGTCACCTCAATATAATAATGTGGCATAGACCATCATACTACTTCTTCCAAATGTTAGTATACTGTTTGATATCTCTGCTAGGGAATCATCAGTAAACTAACTGTTACTCTAAGTGGGTGGGCTAGTATTCATGGTGTTGTATTTCACTGTAATGAACGTTAACCCTCAAGGTTCCATGCTGCATCTGTCACTTTTTTAATATATGCTGTACATAAACCTTGAACTAAATTATGCAGAGCTGTAAAGTCTGGTTACCCTGCCCTGCTGTCCATTCTACAGCACGCACTTTACAAACATGCTTGCAGAAGTTTGCCAGCTGAACTGCTAGGTGAGTTTGTAACCACTCAGTTTGGCTCTCAAGGACACTCTTCTACATAGTTTCTACATCTGTAGTTTTGATTTGTTGAATTGAATGGTGCAGTTTTACCCCTAGTCCCTGACTGATATACTATTGGCCTCACTGACAGTAGGAATAGTACCATAGTCAGCATAAAGCTTCATTGCTGTAGGGTACGTCAGCACACAGAGTACTCCACACACAGGCTGAAAGAAGAAAGCTCTAGTAGTGGCTAAAATGGGGAAGTTATGTTTCTGTTTCTGGGACCTTTTCTAGCCATGCCATGCCACTCCAACAGTTGACCCTCTTGGTGTTGTCCTTTAATTTTTTTGTATGTTCACTTATTCTTTTCTCTTCAAAAACAGCATTTTCAAGTTGTGGTCGTTAGCCATATCTGGGAACTTAACCATTCAGTTCATGCCATAGAAAAATGTCACTGTGCCAAATTACCTGATAGAACCGGTCTGAGTTATTGTTCATCTCAAATACACTGGGCGTACTCTGTCTGTCTTGGCTTCTTTCTTTGTCTTTCTCTTGTCACTTGCTTCCAATCAAGCATAGAATTGATTTCTTTTCAGATCTTGCATATAAAGCTGTATCTGACCTGTTCCATGAATGTGTTGTTTTTACTAACTTTATATAAAGCTCTGCATGTCAGCCTGAGAATGAATTGCATTGGTTTGATAAGCATTGCTATATCTATCATATGATTTCAAAGTGACATACCACTGTGCCTCAGATTATTCTGCAAGGAGACATCTGTGATGTTTGGATCTTTTGATCCTTCTCTGAAAAAAAGGGAAGTGATAAAATATTTTACTGAAGATTTTTCTGCTTACTTAATATCATTCAGCTTAATTTACTTTTAAAACAGCATCTAGCATTTTGCGTAGCAGGTATGAAAAAATAACATAAAATCAAGAAGCAGTGATATTTCAAAAACTTAGAAGTTCAACAAGAATTACATTCTCATTGCCATTGCTCAGCTGTACAAAATGCAAGATTCAGCCTGTGTGTAAACAGAGGGGAAAAGAAAAGGCTGCTTATCCAGTTCTCAGAGGTTAAGTAAATGAGAGGTAAAAAATAGGCAAAGATGATCAGAAACAATAGCCCTGCTCTTTTGTCTTCTTCCTCTGTTCAAGGTGACTGGAACAGAGCCAGCTGCTTCACAGAAATGGAGAGCAATGAAGTGAGAGTGTGAGGTATTTTCTGATATTCTTCATCCACCTCCTAGGGTACAGGAACTGGACTTCATCCTTTTGATCATTTTATAGAAGAAAAAAGAATCCAGGAAAGGTTGTTTAAAGATTACTGTTAATCCCAGTTAAAGAAGTATGACATTCTAAATCAGATCTAATTGTGTAAATTCTGTTACGAAGATTGATGTAACCCCAGAGCACAGAGAACACAGGCATGTAAAGTGTCTGTGGGAATCATTGTGATGCAGGAAAAATATGCAAAACTTTTCTTTGTTCTATGAGTGACTCTTTCAGAAGTTTACATATGTAGCCTTTCAGCAAGATTTTTAACTTTCAGTAAGACCTCTGTCATTTAGACACAGTTAAGAGTTAAAATGTGTTACTTACCAATATAAATTTTGTGAAATAAATTCATGCAAACAACATTTTTATTGCCACCTGAACTCAGCTCAATGATTTTTAAAGAGTAAAAAAAGTTTCTCAAGTGAAAAACAAAAAAAGAGAGAGAGAGAAAGCATCCTTTTCCCATCTGTGACAATCAAAAGAACAAAGTTATGAATATCAGAAGACTATGAATACCTAGTGGAAAAGGTAACTAAAAAGTACTCTAAGTAAAGATTAATTGCCAGGATGACCTCTATGCACCACTCAGACATATTCACAGTATGGTATCATATCTGCCACTCTCATTACCTTCGTTTTTCATGATCCTCCAGTTCTATTTCAGAATTTAGACGGAAGTTTCAGCTGCCAATCAATCTACCAATTTTTGAGAGACAAAGCACAGGAGGCTAAAGTAAGAACAGATAAGAATATTGGAAAGTACTGCATATGAACACGCCCATGTTAACTGGTTTAATATGACAAAGAACAGGAAACAGGAAAAAAAACATCTTTTGTTGCACAAAACCCAAGAAAGTAAGAAAAATATTTGTAAAGATAAGAAAAGTCAAATTAAGGAACAGCAAAAAAGGACCTATTCTTATACATAATATATAGCAAATACATAGTAAAATGGATTTTATCCCTGTACAGAGCTGTTGAAGGCAGCTAATGTTCCCTTCAGAATAGCATTCACTCTAGAATGTAGCACATATCAGATTTAACCACAAAAAGTACTTGAGCTCAGGCTAAGTACTAAAAGTGTCATGTTTTACTACTACTTATAACCACTTGAATTCAGACAGCGCTATTGGCCAGTATTTTTTTCAAATATCACTGGCACATTTGTGTCACTATTAGTTCTTCATAAATTTGTCTATTTTTATACTTAGGCAGACTAACTTTTTCTTGGCAGAAGTGTTTTCAAAAAGCAATACCAGAAGGAGTTCTTCAGCACTGGAAGTACTCAGTGCCAGAGAGTGAGACTGTGAAACAAAAGAATGAGGAGGTTTGACAGTAGAATTGGAATAATAGCTGTAGCCTTGACAAAAGAAGAAGAAGGAATAGAGAGGATGAACAATCAGGAAAGGGATGACAATGAAAAATTGCTTACCCTGACTTTCCAAAAACACTAGTACCTTGACAGCCTACTGCAGAAATGACCAAGAAGACCTGAGATGGTGTCTTACTTAAAGCTAAGAGCATCTTCCCATCCTACTCGTCTTCATGCTGAGTGTTATTGCCTGTTGCTGATCACATGCTCTGTCATCCACTACTCAGAAGACCTCATTTTATTCAGTGTCATTCTCTGCACATTGCCTAAGCATCCAATGTGAATAGGGTACCCATTGTCTTTCTCCAGTTCCCAGGAAACTGCTGCACAGAACCAACAGCTCTCCTTCATCAAGATTTATCATAAAAATCAGAGGGCTTGAACATGCAGGAACTTGGGGCAGGGATCTTCTTCTCAAATGTTTTCCCTAGAAGGCCAAGGAGATTTGAACCTCTTGGGAAACCAGTTCAGATCTCATTTCCTGATCTTCGAGAAATTTCAAGCAGTGAAAGAGCAAAATATATGGGAGCATGTTATGCGGTACGAGAGATGTAGGTCATCCAGTCCTTTAGCTTCAGTACTGTTGTATGGTCCACAGTACTGGAATTTGCTAAGAGGAGATGAACTTTCTGAGTTTTGCTTGAATTGCACAACAGTGAACAGTGATGTTGGAAGGTCAGAGGACTATTACAGCAATAAGTAAGCAATTCAAGAGAGCAGAAAAATGAAAAAAGGTTACTTATGCCTTTTCCTTATCTTGAATTATAGCTTAGGTAGCTATGAAATCCTATGAATGAAAATCTTTGGTGCATATGCATGGTTTAGATACATTTCATTTCTTTTTTGGAGGCAGGAAAGGGAGAGAAATGGCTGCTGAGAAATGTACGTTTGCTGCTGCTAGAATTATTTACCAGATGCAGAGAAGTACTCCAAAACTTGGATTGCTGTCTATACATACTCAGACAAACCACTTTGCTTCCAGGCTCACAGGAAACTGGAGAAGAGGTAACTAAATTTTTAAAGGTGATTAGCATTATAGATGTTAACCTCCCAAAAAGGAAGATTCAATTATTTTTTCTTTTTTTCTTTTTTTTTTTTTAAGGTCAACTGTTTTGCTAATTCCTTAAAACAGATGTGTATGCATGTGCATATCATGGTAAAGTATGAGAGTTTTTTTCCTGTCTATGATTTCTACACTGTTCAGCATTTTCTACTGACATTTGTAAAACTCAACATGTCTGCATTTCATTTTCCTTTTGAAGTGGTGCTCCTTCTCCCTAACATCTGCCTGAATTATGACGGTTAGTCTACTGTGTTCATTTACTAATCTTTGCTGGAATTCCAGAAGCAGAAAATAAATGAGGTTGTCATAATATTATTTTTTCCTCTGAAAGCCATGTTTGCAGTTGAAACTGCATTGCATATGATAGATTTCCATTCACTGACTTATATTTAAAACTGATGAGTCTCTGCAATGCCACTACAAAGGGTGTGTGTTCATGGTAAGAATGGTTCTTGTAGCCCAACGAATGTGCAACATTATATAAAATCAGGTCTAATCATCTCTTAAATACGGAATAAAAAATACCTTCTTTATGAGCTACTGGCGTCGGTCACAGTAGCTCAGGTGACCTAGTTTCTCTGGATGCATGTGCATGAGTTACAATGCATTAGTCTGAAAAGCAAATTGGTCTTTAATTTTTCCCTTCTTCTACTATTTGCAGATAGGGAGGTGTTTAAACTAGATTCTGAAACATGTAGTAGAAACTCTTGCCTGGGTTATAATCATAACACATGCCTCCAAAGTAAACGTACATTAGCACAACTCAATGTGGTAATTACGATAGAAAAAGGCAGCACTAAGCTGCATAGCCTATCAGATTCCTTGGGGAGAAAAAAAAGGACTGACGTGACTTGAAATGTGTCCAAAGGGTTTAGTTAGCCTCCAATTAGCTGCAAACTTCCTCTATTAAAATGCATAACAAACACCAGCCTACATGTCCCTGAACCCTTCATTATTTAAGTCCTAATTTCAGATGGTTCTTTTATTATAGCATATATCCCAAAAGCTAGCACTGACTTTTAATTACACTATACAATCATTGCTGTCAGGTGATAAGTTGGAAGGACAGAAGACTCCAGGGCACATCTGGGTGAACCATGAGAGCTCAGCTCTTAACCAAAAGCAAACAGCAGAACAAAGGCAAACATTCTAGGAACAATCTACAATAAAATGAAGGCCAAATGGTCATCTCTCCTTAACCTTGCATTATACACCTGCCATGAAATCCAGAGAGTTTACTCAGGCAGTCAGACAGAAGTACAGGGGCTGGGAATGTGAAGTGGAACAGAATGTGAATTTTTCTTGACTCCTTTCACTCCCTCAACTTCAGAAAAGGACACACACGTTTCTTTTTTCCTGCATAACTGTTATTGATCTCTTATTACAAAGGTCATATTGAAGGTCGTTTGCTGGAGATTTCTATACTGTGCCAATATAATTAATATATTGGGGTGGGGAGGAAGTGCATTAAGCAGGTTTTAGCATCTGTCTTTGCATTTGTTTTAATGTTGTTTAGTGTCTCCTGGCCATTGTCCATTCTAATTGTGTCTGTGTGAGGAACCTGACTTTGAAGGTGGGTTGCAGCAGCTGATTAGATTTTGAAATGAAGAGGTGTCCATATGTCCTTGGGATTGCTGGGTCATTGTGACTGTTGATTATAAATCAGGAGGACATAAAGCAAACCCTAGTGAAAAAGCCATGGTCAGAATAGCATAGAGCAAGCATGGAGCTTGTTGTGAATGTCACCCTTTTAAAAGTGGGAGGCCTACCTTAGCTGCTTGCTGACATCAGGAAAAACAAAGCTGTGAGAAGACTTACATGAGTATTACAACTACATGAACAGTACTACATTGAGTATCGCCTTTTTTATTTATTTATTGTCTATATGCATGGAAAATAAGCCACTTAGGCTGGAAGAGCTTGTTCTGTTTAGCTTATTTTGAACTTCTTTTCTTGCTTGGGGAAAACATGACAGACCAGCTGATGCACAATAAAATATTGCACATCCAACCTAGAGTATATAGTTAAGAAACGTATTCTTCTACCTGCTGTGCACTCTTTTCCCCTTTCACAATGTTCTTTCATGTAGGAATCTGGAGGGTTTAATATTCAGCTGAAGTGTATGATATGCAATAACACTCTTTTTTCTTTCCTCCTCCTCAGTGCAGTTATGACATCTCCACTGCATGAGCAACTCACACAGGAATCTTACAGGTATTGTACTGAAAACTGAAACTTTTTGTTTTGTTCCATTTACACATATTTTCAGGATTTTTGTGGAATGAGCTTGTTTATCATACATAAATATCTTCTCAAAATTAGGTATTTCTTCCATAAAGAGAAAAAGAAAGCAAACATGCAAAACTACTCCTTTTCCTTCCTTAAATGTTTTCAAAATAAAATCCACATTTTCTAGCAAAAAAAAATAGTATTGCTAACCGCTGTGGCTTCTTTCTCTTCACTTTATGATGGCTACAATCGTGAAGTTAGGAACTGAGACTAGTGCAGCCTTCAAATGATTTTTTTCCCTCCTAATGTGTTTAATAACTTCCTGGTAAATTTGGTTGTGTTGGGATGTAGTTATGAAAGATAGATATATTTTAAAGGGTTTGATAGCAAATGTTAAGTTTTCTAAGGTGAAAGAAGCCTGAAAAGGTAATTGGCAACAATCATTACAATGGCAGGTCAAAGAATACTGAAATCCCAATTCAGTACTGCTACAATTAAGTGCAGGCTGTATTCCTGTGCTGAAATTGGCCACAAAGCATATAATATAAATAGAAGAAGGGTCAGAAGAAGCTATAATGTAATAACATGAGATCATTCAAAGCTTATGCAGCTTTTTGGAAGTCCTAGTTTGCAGCCAAAATCAGTACCATTTGGGGCATTTTTTTAATACTCAGAGGTCCTGAAATGTCAGATATAAACTTAAAAATGAGATGCCAATTTAAGATGCAAGAATTTAGTAAAGGAGTGAAAAAACAAATAAATACTACTATAATGTTATATATTGCTGATATATAATTACTTGCTTTTGTTAAGGTTAATATTTTCCTTTCTAGATAGGCTGCACAGGAATGAGTTGAATATTAAGCCTAAGGTAAAAGTCAGTCACCGAATAATATTGCTTTTCTGATGCTGGAAACTCAGTGTGAAATGTTTTTTAATCATGCCATTAACCCACAGCAGACAGGAACAAATCAACAGAATATATACAGTATACAGCAGTGTCTTTTGTTTACTGATGAGGGATAATACCAATTAACAAGAAATCAATTGTGATTGATATATTATTATTAGAGAGAAGCCTTTTTTTCTTTTTTTTTCTTTTTTTTTTTTTTTTTTTTTTTTTTAAAAAAATTCTTAAAATAATGTATTTAGGTCAAGCTTTGGGAGGCAGACATTTGTCAGAAATACGAAGTGGGTGACCTGTTTAAAACACTGCAGAAACCATCTTCCCACAGATGAGGTACCTATGACTATGTAGCCTGGAAAGGAGTAGTTCTGGCTACAGTGGCCTCCAAAGCCACTGTGTTTTCTGTTAATAGTGTTGGTGATTTAATTAATCTGAAGCTCAAGGTCAAAATGTTTATGTTCGAAAAATTTCAGAGCATAAAAGGGCAACAAAGCATTATGATGGGGTGCTAGACTGCCTCGGCTTGGTGGAGCCAGACTGCATTGACAAAACCACGGACCAGCCTTCAAAGCCTCAGAGCTAAACTTACAGCCCTGTCTATGTATTCTCATGGGAATGGTACAAGTGATTGGTGAATCTGAATGAAAAATGGGTTTACATCTTCATCTAACCAACTGTAGCCTCTCGCTTTGAGAGGTTTCATCTACAAGCCTAATTAGACTTTCCCCTCGCACCCACAAAAAATGAATATGTATACTTAAGTATTAATTAATAGCTCTGAGTCAGTCTAACAGGAATGTTCTTGTACCATACTGCTCTTTTCATTGTTTCTTGACAGGAAACAGGAGAATAACTGAAGTCTGTACTTCTTGACTAAGCTTGCTCATTCAGGTCTGTCCTGTGCCTCATGACTGATATTAGCATTCTTTGTATAATTGATCGTCCAGGGAAAATTCCACGATTCCTCTAGGTGATCTATTCTTTTGCTGTTTCATTTTCTTAGGATTAGAAAGAATTTTCTTCAAAGACTTTTGGGGCTTTTTTCCTTTTGCTGGTTGGTGGTATATAGGTGTGTGCATCACCTTTTACTTCCCCCTTTCCAGCTGTGCTGGTCTGGCTGCCAGAGGCAGATTACTAGGAGGAGCCACAGTCACCAAAGACCCCGAGAACATGTTCCTCCTTTCCTTTTTTGTAAACCCTACAATCCTTTAATTTTTTTCTCCTTTAGCCTATAAAACCCTGACTCTTTTCCTTGTCCCTCACAGGTAGACTGTACTAGATTCCTGATCATGTCCCTGCTGTCACTAACTTTTTTTCCTTGTTGTCCTCAGCATTTTCAAAGCAGAATGCCCAAACATCACTCAGTGGTCCTCATATGAAAACCTGCAGCTGCAAAACACCTGTTACGTATCCAGGTAAAACATTCAATCTTTTTCACAAGGTGGTGTTATTCTTGATGCTGATTTAGTTTGTATTAAAGTGTAGCTCATCTTGTTTAGCCATCTTGTTGTTTCCCATCCTTTGTTTACACAACTAATTATTCCTGCCTGAAGAAAAAAAAAGCTTTTGTATTTACTGAGCATCATTGTACCCTTTGAGACACCAGTTTGCTGAGATTTTGAATTTTGGTCTTGTTCTCCAATAGTCCCTTCTAGCATCATGTGACTCTCAAACGCTGACAAATACACTGTTTTAATCGGTAAGATCATCAATGAAGATATTAAAGAACTTTAAAATCATGACTCTCTGAATTAATCCTATTCAATGCTTTCTTCCATTTTGTCAATTAACCATTGGTAGATAGAATTTAAGGTGCATTTTACCCCCATGGAATAGTACTTCTATTAAAACAATATGTCCCTAGATTTGTTTTTAGAACAGATTGAAACTGCAAAAGGTTATGATGTATAACACCTCCTGTTTTCATTGTTATCCTTGTTATGCAGAATTTAAAGGAAAATACTGATTTGGCTTTGCTTAGTTCCTTGTTATCTTGCAAATAGTTCCAGATTCTTCTGAGGAATTGAAAATAACCTGACTGCTTGTCAACTCTCTGTCTTTTCCTTTTTTCCTAATTCCTTGACCTCTTCAAAGATGACATGATGTTTGCCTTCTAGCATCCCATGAGTCTTCAAAAATAATCAGAAATATTTCTAAGATTTCTTTAGTGGAACGCCAGAGCTTAGTAAAATTAAAGATACTGAAGCATTGTACACCCTGAAAGCAACCAGGAAATGGAGAGGGAAACTCACACAAAGAGTTAATGCAGTACCCTCTTTAAGTGTTACATTCTACCAGATACAGAGTTCTAATTAAGACTTTTTTTTAAAAGGAAAGTTATAAAATTCAAGAATTAAGTAGAGTGCTAAATAAAGTAATTTATTATGATAATGGAGAGAACATTTCACACTCTCGTATACATTTTCCTTGATGGTGCAAGAGTCTGTTGAGTTGGAAAAGCGACACTTTGGTTTCACAAAGTTTAAAAATGTTTGTATATAATAACATTTTTCATAAATAAATTATATATTTTAAAAGTTTAAGGTATATAAACCAGAGATTTTTTTTTTCATCTGCAGGAGGTTGTCGAAAGATGAAATATCATTAACACGGAAATATTTTGACATTGTTTTATTCCTTATATAGTTCTGTATTATTCATCTTAATGAATCTAACAAATAAATCTGAAAGAGAAGTGAATATATTCAAGATTGCTTCAAGTTTGAAACACTTTAGTGAATTCGCTTGTTTATTGACCACCTAGTAACATGAGAGCAGCTAACGGTCCTTCAAAACTACTATTTGCTTAGTGATTAGTCATTTTTACCTGCACAACAGGAAAGACTTCCAAGGTGGCTGGATTTTCAAAGTATAGATTATTGCTGCTTTTGAATACTGGAGTCCTTTTATGTATCCGGAGTTGGGCATGCAACAATTGACTTGATAATTTCCCTTTATGCTATATGATTTTAAACTGAAAGAGGACAATTGTGGATGCAAATGCCAGCCAATGTGGTGTTGACCTCATGAGAGTGGCATGATTTGTAACTCACACAATTTCTCCATTCTGCATCAGCTTTATGTACCACAGAGCAGAAACGGGTTCATCTTGTTGGAAAGCAATTTAAAAGTTTTCTCCATAAGGCAATCATTTTACCATACTTATTTGCTGCTGTATTTTCTCTGCCTGGTTTACCCTGCTCACATCTATTACAGCTGGTGATGCTGGAAAGAAGGGAGCGGAGAAAGGGAACGGAGGAGGGAGGAGGAGAAAAAAAAGGGCTATGAAATTTTTACTTTCTTTCATCAAACACTGTACATTGGGGGTTAAGATACATTTTGCTGAACGGGTTTTGGTGTGCTTTCTTGCATCTATAATCCCAGCACACTTATCTGAATAGGTATTATGGATAAACTGATTATTTTCTGCTTAGCTGAGTGAACTACAAGGAGAAGAATAATTCTAAAACCTTAAAGGCAATGGTCTGAAGAAAAACAAAGAGCAGAAAGTAATCAAGGAAGGGGCAAAAGGAGATCAGCTATTCTGCTAAGGAGGAAGCAGCCCCCAATTAAATATCTATTCATTGGTAGTGAATGCCAAATAACATTAAATAAGCATTTAACAAAATATTAATCACATACTTAAGGGCTAATTGCAGTATATTAACAATTAATGGCCCTTTAAGAAACTGAATATAGTATGGCACGTAATGAGTGTTAATTGAAAGCTATTTCAGGAACTTTATTTTGCTTTTCTTAATTGGACAGTGACACAATATACTGTTACTGAACCCTTCTGTCCTTATCCTTTGAAGTAGTGCAGTTGCTACTGTGCTGCAGAATGCAGAGGCAGATTTTAATCAGTTGTGTTCCAGGAAAGAAAAAACAAGTATGTTTTTCATAGATATGGCTTGTCGTAATCCTTACCTGTAGCATCTATACTTCTTTACAGTAACTTTAGATCACTCTACATGGATCATGATGGTTTAAATCTGTGTTCTAGCAATTATTCACCAGAGCTATATCATCCCCCTTCCATGCCTGTGGAGAGTTCTGAAGCTGTTGGAAGACAGAACCTTATTTCATACAAAGGTTTATGCTGTAGTTGTTGAGACTTTGCCTTGATGTATCACAGAAATAATCTTCCTGATGTTGGAATATACTGGCAGTAACTTGTAAGCCTAGTGCTCTGTCAGAAACTCTAAAAGAAAGGAATAGAAAATTAAAAAAAAAAAAAATAGAGATTAAAAAAATATATTTAACTCAAAGCAGGGGAAAGAATGGAAGGGAAAGAATGGAGGCAAAAGAATGGGGGTAAAATAATGTAGGAGAAAGTGTAAAGGAAGTGTAGAGGGAAATTGTGGGGCAAATCTTCAGTTTTCTCTAAGCAGCTAATGAGAAGCAGGTCAGAAATTTTCCCCTGACAAGATGCAAAATTTTGTGTGGAATTTCTGGAAGTATCTTTCTTCTCAGATGAGGCTGTGACAAATACAAATAGTTCTGCATGTGACTCCACACCGCAGATTTGAGTTACACCCAGGGTAACAGAAGCTGTAGACTGGTGCTGCCATCAAAATAAGCTGCCTCATTTTTCCGCTTAGTTCCTTGTTCTCACCCCTCACTGTTCATTCCCTTCCACCAGCAAAATTGTTCATGCAGTTAGAGAGTTTAACAGCTTAGAAGCCTGATCCAGATCAAACGGCATCAGAAGATTGGTTCTAACTCAGGTCATTTCCCCAGTGAAATTACAAAAATCCCAAAGGTTCTTTTTCTAGTGTGATGTGACTAGATTTTTCTAGTGACAGACCAAAGCTCAGACTTTAAGTTAGTCATCCTATGTTCCCCATTTATTGCAAAAACATAGTTTAGCACCAGCTGTCTGCAAATGCCTTCTGACTCTCCATGATTCTTATAGCAAAGGAGCACAGCATTTGATGGTCAAACAGAACACAAGGTGCTTCTCAAGTGGAAGACACGGAAGGAAACAATGTGTCCTAATTCTAAGACAATGTATTTTTTTAGGGGCTTACCACTGCAGTTTCAAAAATTTACTAAGGCTGTTCATTAACCTCTAACAGTAGTATCACAATACCAGAGCTCAGCAGGTTGGTGTATAGAGATTTTTTAAACACCTTTTTCACGTAATTGAGCTGTACAGGGACTTAGGACTTCACCGGTGTGAGTTGTGGGATTTTTTTCTCTTCATTATGATGACTGCCATATTCTTACTTCAGTAAAGACATACAAAAATAAAATCATTTGATGATCACAAGCCTGTGCTTTGCTTAGAAATGTTGGCCATCTATTCTCACACCATTTTGGGACCTGTCCTTCATGAGATATTTTAAACTGTTTTCCTTCTCTTTAGATGTGAGTTCTGGGTTTGTTTCATTCAGTGTTTTTAGAATATTTAAGATATTTGTGGACTTCAGTAAAATATATGTGTATGTAAATATATATATACAGTCTTCTGACCAAAGATGGGTTCCATCTTAGATTATGTACTGAGATGGTGTGAATAGGTGCAATTACCAGAATGTCAGATATGTCATAGTATTTTGTACCAGCTAAAGATAACAGCTTTTAATCTAGAATGTATATCTCAAAAGAACCTACCCAATATTTTTACTCAATTTCATTACTCTGAAAAATATTTTGCTTTTACACTTTTTAAGCACTTTGGTGGACAAATAGAGTAAATTATTTCCACAGTGCAAGCCATTGGAGGATGTCTCTTCCCGTACCTAAAGATGAAGGATAAAAAAACCACAAACCATACCTAATCAAAACAAACAAACAAAAAAAAATCACTTTCCAAAGGAACTCAGGAGCTTACTGTGAGAGTTTGCGTACCTGTACCACAAGAGCCAAATCCAACCTTAGAACTCAACTGTAGGCAGCTACTTTTGTTCCTGTTAAGTACTTTTAAGATCTTAGCTGTCAATCTCTTCCTCGTTCTGCCACGTATACATAACATACACTGATATATACTGCTATATATATTTAATAAAAGATGCAAGAACACTTCAGGAACTGCTGTAATTTTTATTATAAGTGCAAAATGCATTTCTGGCCAATCCCACCAATGATGTTTGACTGCAGCATAATGGTTTCTACAGCCAATAGTGCTGTAGATTTATCCCATGCTGCAACAATATGTCAGGGTCAAGCGTGGTTGCAAAATCATCTGTCAAAAATGCCCTCTAGATCGCTATCAGCTTTATTCTATCAAATGTTGTATATCAGTCGATCCTGTTGCTGCAGCAGTTCTTTGCAGCTATTTTTTAAAAACTGAACTAGGATTAGAACTGTTTCATCTTTTTTCTTTCCAAAAGTGAGACAACTTTTTTTCTGTGTTTTAGCTTGCAACCAGGTCAAAGCTTTTGCTGTTTACCATATGAGGTCGTAATATCTGGCAGGTCTTGGGGATTCCAGGAACTGTAATTTCCAGAGTAACTTGCATCAAAGATCCATATCTCTGACAGTTCTGTTATTTCTTTTGTTGAAAATACATTCAAGGACAGAAGGCACCCAAATGCACTGATTTCCAGGTCATGATCCTAATGAGTATTTATTCTGCCAGCCTAAATAAATAAAGCTATTTTCCAACACATGCATGCGAAAGTATTAGGTTCACCTTAATGAGGTAAGACACAAAGATTTCTGTATCAAAAATTCCAGCAGCACCCTCTGGTATTCAGAGATGAATAGTCTAGCTGTGGGTAGCTGGGCCTCATGGTTGTACTAAGCATTTAGAACTGGCACAGGCTGTGTATGCTGGGTTAGGAGCTCCACAACCTATCGCAAGCCAGTATCTAGCCAGCAGAGCTCTAAAAGTACCCTCAGTGAGAGAGCAGATGGAGAATGAGACCTCAGAGCCTACATTAACATTGCTGATGCCCAATGAGAGCTTCATCTTGGCATGACTTGTACAAATGCACGTGATCTGCCTATCCTTTCCCAAATGAAATCTCCTGGCCTCCCTCGTGTTTGCTACCTGGACAAGGTTTATCTCTTCCCTCACAAGGACTGTCTGAGCTGCTTTTGTCCCAATCCAATTTATGCTCTTCCTATATTCAGTCAAATCTATTTATTCTCCTAATTTGTACCCTCTAGAAGACATCAGAGAGGAGAGATCCCAGTGGGGAAAAAAAGTCATGGTTTAGAGCACCTGAAATTAGGGTTTCCCAGGAAAGACAGTTCCATTCCATGGAATGAAAAGAGATTGTTCAATTGCCAATGAGGATAGCCTCTATCCTGTGTGAGTTCTGAGGGGATGCACCATACTCAAATTCTTTGGGCACCAAAACTTGAAAAATTTTTGTTCTGAAAAAAGCTAAAAACTATAATTTTGGAAGTATTTCTTTCTTCTAGAGTGTGAATGTAGGATTCAGAGACTGCAGAAGACATATTTGACACAGTCATCATCCTGTAAAATATCAATAAATGTAGTTCTCTTGAGTTTGGATTTTAAGAACTACAATGAAGCTGAATTATTCTGGCTGAAGTTTTGCAACGGAAATGCAACACGAAGCCTACTTCACCTATATATAACATTTCAAACAAAGTTGTTGAAATATGCCTCAGTCACCAATGGAAAACAAAGATGTAATGGTTTTCCAGTACTTCTTCCATAGTGAATGGCACAGCAGTCACATTTACAATAACAAAAAGGAATAGATAGACCAGATACTTACACTGATTTTCCTTGCCCTGCCTGTAGAATGACCTCAGGAGACAACTTCTACTATCTGAGGAATGGACACATAATAGTAGATGTTAGATGATCATGCTGTACCATTATCAGTTTTCTATTTCACTTGTCTGTTCCACATTTTGCTGCAATGTATCACAGGATGATGTACTAAAAAATCTCCAAGGATATTGTATTCTCCAAGGAAACTTTGCAGCACTTGTAAAGCTTTTGCCTGCAATTTTAAATGTGCAATATTCAGATAATATTAAAGGAAACATCTCTTGATGAAGGACTTGGTAGCGTTAAATGCACTATACAGAATTCTAGGTGGATAAAGTGATGTTATTGTAAGTGTCCTTGAAAGCAAACTTTAAAATTGTACCACTCTCATTAAAAACAACTAAGCTCATCAAGCTTAATGCTATCACAGAGTAAGTCAGTGGATTAATACTGATTCATCACTAGCATCTTTCATTAAAAAAAACAAGAAGTGTCTGCAGAAGGCATAATGTCATTTTAGGGTCAAATCACTGATGGGACAGAGAACATGGGTTTTTAACTCCTAGACACAGTTTATGCAAAGATATATACATATATATATGTATATAACTTTTGTGTCCAGGTTTTGTGGTTGTGATTGCCTGCTGTTTGCATATTTGCTAAGCCCTGACTCTACCCTTGACCTTGCACAACATGGACATATCAAATAATCCATTCCCTACAGGGTTTACAATCTGGAAGACTAACATGAGTGATAAGACACACTAGGAAGCCCAGAGGATATGTTTGCTGTAAATGATATTCTTTTTATTTGTGTTGTTGATTTTGGTTTTTATTGTGTTCCTCACATAGAGATGAGAAAAAGAAAAGGTCTGCAGAGTCCTTTGTAGGTGGCAGGAAATCTGTTACTGTACCTTGTCTTGACTACAGGACGTGAAATTTTCCAGTGGTGCTAACAGCAGATGCAGTATGATCCTGCATCTTGATTTTTAGAACGAAGAGGAAAGTCAATAATGAAGGCTGTTTTAATTTTAAGTTGAAGATTTCTGAAGTTTCATCAGCAATATCAATTTAATCTGCTGAAAAAAGAAAAAGATTTTATAAAACCCTTAGACAGACATTGACAGTTAGTTATAGGCCAACTAATACCTAACATCCTGTCGTCTAGGATTTTTATCTGACACAGAATGAGCAAAAGAGACTGAAAAAGAGAAAGAGGGAGAAGACCAGACCTTAGTGCTGGTAAATTATATATGTGTCCTGGTTTCCAGCAGGGACGGGGTTGATTCTCCCCTGTCTCTATCCGGCACAGCTATTCCACCCCATGTGTGCCAGGCCCAGAGGCAGCAGGGAGCTAGCCGGGGAGGGGAGGGGCCACAACAGGGAGTGGGCGTGGTGACATCACGGCGTAGGCGTATATATGGGCAGGCGGCGCCGGGGTGTGCTCAGCGGCGTCAGTGGCGGTCGGGTCGGGTCGCGGCGGCGCGGTCGGTATTGTACTCATGTTTGTCTCCTCCATCTGTGTTGCTGTTTCCCTGCAATACCTGTTGCTCTGGTAAACAGTTTTTATCTCAACCCACGAGTCTGCCTTTTCTTCCTCATCCTTCCCCCACCCCGGCCGCTGGGGGGAGGAGCCAAGGGACTGCCACATGGCGTTTTTGTTGCCGCCGAGGCTAAACCGTGACAATATGCCATATAATCTTCAGCAATGATGGAAAATAATTTTGCTCACTTCAGTTTTTTCTTGCATGTTATATGCAGTACTTGTCATATTTTGTTGTTGTTGTCGCTGACAATTGTCAAAGATGTTCTTGTCCATTAAGCTCTCTAGTCTATTTAACTAAAACAGAAAAAGAAGGAACCTGTCTGATTCAAGTAGGAGGCAAAATACTGTCAGTATATCAAGTATTAGATTTTTTAAAATGACCAGTAGAATTTCAATTGCCAAATCATGTGTTCCCAAATTACAATTTCCAAAGGCAAATGAAGTAATGAACTAAACTGGCGAAATACCTAATTGCGCATTGTAAACATAAATACCATTTTGTCTGTAAATCTTAACTGACTATTATCCAGTCCTGTTTTGCTCTAATTAGATCACCTTAATTTAAAAATTACATTGAAATCAAAGATATGACTATAATCCTCTGAGCCACAATGTCTCATACTTTATTTGACAATTTTAATCTTGGATTATGAGTCTGTATATGTTTCCAGCTCCCATGACTTATCACAGATCAGTCTTTTTGGTTATGATATATTCCTTCCATTTTCTCGGTTTCCTCTGGAAAAGATGATTGATTTTTTTTTTCCCCAGTTTTTTCTTTAAGCTATTTTTAGCCATTCTCGTTAGTAAATGTAGCTTTTACTGATAAATTTGTTCGAAAACTGTTATTAAAGTAGATCTTCTACTGCTTTTGTTAAAATGAGAATTTTCCCTAGGGACTGCAGAGTAAACTATAAATTAGTGGCAATGTAAATTACATCAATTCACAATTGCAAGAGCATTTGCCCTGCCACTAGAAAGAAATCTAGAGTGAATCAACATTAGCAGTCAGGTGCTAGTTAAACAAGTCCCCACAAAAGCATGCAGATTCCCGAGATAATTCTTCCTTGTCCCTTTTCTGTTCCAAGGGAAAGGTAGAAAATATGGCCTACACTGTATGTCTGTATAGATGCAAATGTTGCTTTAGGTCAATGAAATCTGATCTCAGTTTAGAAGTTCAAGGCATTATTCAACCTATTGTCTTTTCAGTCTAAACTCATCTACTCTAAATGAACCTTTTCTCTCTTAACTCACCATTCAAACTCTTCAGGCTTCATCAGGAATTACGTTACTGAGTTTCAAAGATATTTTTCAGAATTTTGTGCACCTGGGACAACAGCAACATCAGTTTAAACAGGAGCAAGCAGTGCAATCTTTGTGCCATAGTGCCCCAAAATCCTTCAAGATTAGCTTGTCATTGTTGTTAAAATTCCAGCAAAGATGTTTTAGGAACAAGCCTGTGACTGATGTCATTCACTCCCATGAAACTATGATGATAACTCTGAGGTAAAAATCTGACTGTCTTTCCTTGTTCTGAATGTAAGCAAGAAGAGCAAAAGCACACACATGCAGATACATAGTTATGAAATTATTTTAACTGCACTGAGCTGCAGAAAACACTTGGGTCTGAAGATTAGATGTTTCCTGTGGTCAGCTGAAGTTAATAGGAGGGACCAGATGCGTTGTATCACTGGCAAATTAAGGCCTTCTGATGGCACCTGGAGGGGCAGAAATATTTTATCTGAATGTGTTTGCTCATTCTTTCTGATGAAAAATATGATGCGAAGGTAGAACTAAACATACCTTCTGGCAAACTTCCTTAGAACCTGAGGCATTCCAAAGGTGATAAAGTGAACACTACTTGGTCAAGAAAAGGAAAATACAAATGGACAACAGGATGAGAGCCACTGAAAAACATCAGTTCACTTCAGTAACAACAAATTCTGTGTACTCTGTTAACCTCTATTTTTGATTTCTGTCTCCATTTTCCTAGCATTTAGCTCTGAAAACCAAAAAGTGCCTGAAAATGCAGAATCTTTGACTCTGCTCTGTTCTTGAGATTTATTACCAGAGCTGTCTGAGGACAGTTCATTGGGAATGACACTGCCAATCTACACAACAGGAAAGTCAAGACCTGGTTTGGAAATCAGATATTGCTGGATAATTAAAACCATTTCTAAATTGGAGAAAGACAGATATGAAGTTAGGGTATGTTTTCTTTCACTGGTAACATTCTTTGTGCTTCACCTAGAAGCGGAGCAAGTTGAGGTATAGACATGCGGTACACTAGCATTATATGGTAGCTGCCAAAATGTATATGCTCATCTCATGGTGGGCATGAGCTAACTTACTTTCACTGAGTGGAGCCAAAACACAGACATGTAACACCTATGAAGTGCACTAACTGGGGTATAATTAATACCAACTTGACTTGAACGCCAATATAAGCATGTTAAAATAGTGTAACAACAAAGTATATGTGTTTTGTAACACTATTCATGTCATTTTATATACATATGCGACCAATTTGACCACCAATGGAGAAAATGCAGATTAGAATAGTTGGACATAGAAAGTACTGAAGTAACAAATGTTGCCAAAGGAAAATGCAAGTGCATGGCACTGCAAATAGGCAGGCATCCTGCTGAATACACAAGAAGAGTGGCTGGGAAGAGAGATGAAAACAAGATATCAGATCTCTATACTCATGGATAATTTAGTACATAACTGTTAACATTATTGTTTAAGTACTGATGAAGTTTAATAATGTGAATGAATTAATGATTTGCAAATAATGTGCTAACAATGAATGAATCAGTAAGTTTAAAGGTTAGAACTGGCCTGTTTTGTCTGTCTTCTAAACACTCCCATCACTGTAATGTCTAAGTCCACATATACATACACAACCATACACTCAATGGCAACAGATAAATAAACAAGCTTTCACTCAAGTGTTTTCTGGGAGTATGCAGTGTTTCTCCTTGCCCGCCATGTGCAAATTTTGTAAGGGAACACTGTGTTTATTGTTTGTATTAGAGAAAGTGTGAAGCAACACTTCCTAAGAGAGAGGACTAAAGAATTCTTGCAGATTGGTGACATGTCGCTTGGAGCACTCAAAGTCAGAATTTTTCCTGATCTTTACAAAATTCACTTAAGGAAAGGCAGATCACAGACAGAATGGTTGGGAACTTACCCTCTTCCCATTGCAATGGGAAAAAACAAGGAGTGTACCAAGCTTAACTTTAATAAGATAGATAGATAGATAGACAGACAGACAGACAGACAGACAGACAGACAGATAGACAGACAGAGACTGCTTTACCTTCGTGGCTGAAGAAAATGGGTGAATTCTTATTTATATGGCTTTTGAGATGTTTTTTTGATTATATATGTGATTTGGATTATGATGTCAACATACTTCACATAACTGAAGGGAGTCTAATGGTAAATTATGACAACTTCAGACAGAAATGCACAGCCACATAAACAAAAAATAAATTGTTGGTGCAATTCACTCACTTCAGTGGGACTACACTAAGAGGTGAAATCGTCCCTCAGCATTATTTAAGGTTCAAAGAGTGCATTTAAAATACAATAAATTAATAATGTCCAACCTGGGCATATAACCTGGTTATAAAACCAAGTTTTCTTGCTCTCATGGGGGATGATCCAGAGTCACTGAACTGTTATGACCTTTCACTTTCATTGGTACAAACATATATCACTACATACCCAAAGTAGTCTATATGAGAAAATCAATAAATGCAATGCTTATATGATAAATGTTTACGATTTACTTCTTTGTTGCTACCGTGTCCTAATAAAAACACTACCTTTAAAAGAAAGTGAGGTTAAACACTTGAAAAAGGGAAAACTGTTCCTTTTTCTTGAGGATGAAAGTATGCTGTAGCAAATGTATTTTCTTGTTTTGAAACACTAGAACATAAGGGTGTTTGAAAAGAATTAAGACTGGCACACAGAAATAATGGCTAAACTTTAAATTTTTCATTGCCTTTTGAAAGGTGTTAGGCTGAGGATTGTGTGTTTTAAGCTGAGAGAAAAAGTTGTCTTGAACTTCATTTCCCTTTGAAGCTGTGATTTATGTGAGCAACAAAGCAAGTAGTAAACGTGAATGATTTCAGTTGGTTATTCTGCCCCTCTGACTCAAAAAATCTTTCTTGCTGATGAAATATCTCAAAAGTTAAATAACCCAATTTTGCCATATTTTATGTGAAATCACAGCAGAGAATTTCAGGGGGTTTTGAAAGATAAAACAACATGATATGCATTTACAATGTGACAAAGAATTTTTCTCATTTATGTATATCTTAATTTTTAACTTACTCATTCAATTCACCAGTGTATGGTTAGTTGATATGCTACACCAGATAGAAAGAAGTAATTAACTCTTTTTCCTCAGACAATTTATTGGCATTTATATATTTGCTCTTGGACCTTTTAATATTTTGGTAAATGTGTGCCATAGTGTATTTTAGGTGTGGTGTTAACAAGGAGACAAAAATATGGACTGATTCTATGAAAATATAATTTCTGTAGTTACATCTTTTTATCCCATAATTGGTACATCACACAATATTCACCATTCCACTTCAGAACATTTAATTAGAATTCCTTTCACAATAATTCTCTCTTTAGCACCAATACTTCTTTTCCTACAAATTAATTTATTTCAGTGTAAAAAAGACATGGTTAATCTCTGGGTTACCATCCTGACTTTGAAGTATAGCTTAATCCAGACACTTAGGAATAGAGCAGGAGTACACAGGACTCTTCTTTTGGGCCAGAGAGGCACTCTGAAGTAATGGCTTATGAATTTTCTTTTCTATCTTCCAACAATTTATACAGATATTATCATACATTTTTCTTCCCTCTCAAACTGGAAGTGTAGCTTTAGTTAAAGTTTATTGTGTTTGAAAAGTTGTGTTTGAAAATTTGACACATTGCAGCACTGTGTCCTGTTGCCAAATTTGTTCTTATAATGGAAAACCAATAACTAACTACACTGTATTTAAGCTACAAGTACTTTGAAAAATTACAACTCAATTCGAGCCTCATTATCTGTGCAAGTAAGATAAAGAGAAATGTGTGTAAAATAAAGGTAAATGAATTAACTACTACTTCACTAATAGATTACAAAATTTATGGCAAATGAGAAATAATCATCCACAAAGGATTTTTTTCCCCCCAGTGATGTCTTGGATTTATCTTGGCTTGGTGAAGTAAATATTTTTAGCAACATTTATAAAGATAATAATAAGGTTTCTGGATGCTACTAAAATTTTGCAGTGGCATGAGTGTGTAATGCTCAATAATGATGGGATGAGCTGTTAGTGTAAAATGTGGATTCCTTTGAATAACTGAAGATTTAATGCAGCTAAATACTGGTTCAGACACTGGGAAATAAGAATGTAGGTCATACTTATGAGAAGAGCTGCATTCTGGTTTGCAGTGACATTGAGAGGGATTTAAGGGTCAAAACAGATAATGAAATGAAGAGTGAAATGCTGTAACTAAAAGGGTGAGCATAATCCTGGGATATGGAAGCAAGGAAATACAGAATAGGAGAAAGGAGACTGCTTCACTAATGGCGTTAACTGAAAAATACTAGTAGTGAAGCACTTCAATGTAGTTAAGGCATTTTTTTCTTTAAAGGGAACCTCAAAGAGTTGGCATGGGTTTTACAGGAAAACCATGAAAGAATATTAAACAAACAAAACCCACACACTTATTTTATAGCACTCCTGTGAATTTTAAAGTTGGTATAATTAATTAATCAGTCAGTGTGACTCAGTCCTGATCTACAGGAAGAAATGTGAGGAAGTGAACTAGGCTTAATGGGCTGTACAAGAAAGTGATGATATTGTTGTTGAAGTCTGAAACCAAGAACAGTTAATTGCTAGAAAAAGGTTATCTGGACATGTGCTGAAAGTCTTCAGCTGATACAAATTTCAAACAAGACTGTATATGCTTCCAAAAGGTACATTGTCACCACATAGTTTAGGGGCTTGAAACAGGAGGTTTCAAGTTTTGGAGGTTTGGTTCTACAACATGGAAGTTAGATTGGTGGAATAAAATGACCTGTACTGGACCCCAAAAATTTATGAAAATGTAAAAAAAATCTCCAGGATGTAGCTTAAGATGTTCCACCAAGAGCATGAAAAATCTAGTAAACAGCAAGCTGGTTCTTCCAGAAGAATCCCAGTGAACAGGTAATATTTTCATATAAATGCGAAGTGGTAGACCTAAAGGGTCTCATCATCTGTGATCCAAACCAAAGGAAAGTAAGACCTATGTTTTGTTGGGAGAAAAATCTGAGTGACTGGTAAGAAAAGAAGATCACAGGAAATAGCTGTTAAGCTTTTGAAATTAACTGCTGTCCTTCTACACTTACAAAAGATGCATCTTTCGTTTCCTAGATCTGGTATTTCTGATTATGAATCTTTTCCAGACTACTAAAGACTATTTTCTATAGTGAATTTAGCTCTGTTGAAATTTCAAAGGTAGTTTGAATAGACCTTTGTGTGCTAGATTTTCATTAGAATGAGAAGTCTTACTGTAGCTTGAAAGAACTTACGTATTTTTAGTAGCATGAACAAAATTCTCTGATGAATTGTATCTTTCTTTTATCCTTCAGCCTTTAGAAATGAACTTGTCTAACATACAATGGATTGGTTTTCAAAAGTGGTCACCAGCTAGAAGACATCCCAAATAAATACTACAAAAGATGACTTTTTTGTGTTTTAGTCTTCTAGTTATATAGAACTGAAGCTCCAAAACTGTACTGCAGTTTATGTTCCTGCCAAGAAATTCATAATTATTTCTCTAATATCTCTACTTTATATTCCCTTTTTTGTCATTTACCTCATGAGTATGTGATCCATGTAAATTTGATCTGGGCACTGCTTTGATTGTCTTATTTGTAATGTCAGTCCTCTTGATACTATAATATTCTGTTTAGATTTCTTTGGGACAATAATAACATACAGAGAGTGTCAACTCACTTACTATATTGTGAGCTATTTTTCCCTAGCAGTGTTTGGTTCAGAGTAGGTTTTTTTGGCCTCTGTCTTCACTGGCGACCTCTCTCCCCACACCTCTCAAGTGGTTGGACCAGAGGAGAAAAGTGTCTTTCATCGTAAGAGAAGATTGGGTTTATGGCCACCTGAGGAACCTGAACATACAGAATTCTATGTGACCTGATGAGGTTCATCCCAGAGTCCTGAGGGAATTGCCTGATGTAGTTGCCAAGTCACTCTCCATAGTATTTGAAAAGTCATGACAGTTGGGTGAAATCCCTGGTGACTGGAAAAAAGGGAAGCATTGCACCCATTTCTCCGATTTTAAAAAGGATAGAAAGGAGGACCCTGGGAACTGCTGACCTGTCAGCCTCACTGTGGTGGGAAGACCACGGAACAGATCTTCACTGAAGCACGTGGATGACAGTGAGGTGATTCAAGACAGCATGGATTCACAAAGAGCAAGTCCTGCCTGACCAACCTGCTGAACTTCTATGATGGAGTGACCACATCAGTGGAAGAGCTACAGATGTTAACTATTCTATCTGGACTTCGGTAAGGCCTTTGACGTGGCCCTCCACGACATCCTTCCATTGGATGAGTAATTGATTAGATGGTCGCGTGCAGAGGGAGAGATGATGGCTCAATGTCTGGATGGAGATTGGGGAAAAGTGGAATCCCTCAGGATTCATATTGAGATCAATACTGTCTAATATCTTCATCAATGACATCGACAGTAGCACCTAAGCAAGTTTGCAGATGACACTAAGCTGAGTGGTGCAGTTCACATGCCTGAGGGATGGAATGCCACCCAGAGGGACCTGGACAGGTTGAGAAGTTGGCTCATGTGACCTCATGAGGTTCAACAAGGCCAAGTGTAAGGTTCTTCCTGTACCTGGGTCTGGACAGCTAATGGTTGTCCTGCCAAGAATGAATTGGGGCACTGATGTATGAAAAGCTGGACGCAGTCCAGAAAAGTGTGCTTGCAGCCTAGAAAGACAACCACATCCTGGACCGCATCAAGAGAAGTGTGGTCAGCAGATGGAGGGAGGTGACTCTGCCTCTCTACTTTACTCTGATGAGACCTCACCTGGAGTACAGCATCGAGTTCTGGAGTCTTAAGCACATGAAGGATATAGAGCTGTTGAAATAGGTCCAGCAGAGGACCACGAAGATGATCAGAGGGCTGGAGCACCTCTCCTATGAAGACAGACTGAGAGAGTCAAGGTTGTTCAGCCTGGAGAAGAGGTCTCCAGGGAGACCTTATAGTGGCCTACAGGAGAGATGGGGAGGGACTCTTTATCAGGAAGTGTAGAAATAGGATGAGTAACGGTTTTAAACTGAAAGAGGGTAAGTTTAGATTAGACATTGGGAAGAAATTATTTACAGTGAGGGTGGTGAGGCACTGGAACATGTTGCCCAGAGAAGTAGTGGACTTCTTTGAACATTTCTTTGAAAGTGTTCAAAGCCAGGCTGGATGAAGTTTTGAGCAACCTGATCTAGTGGGAGGTGTCCCTGCCCGTGGCTGGGGTGTTGAAACTGGATGATCTTTAATGTACTTCAAATTCAAACCGTTCTATGACTAGATGACCTTGAAAGATCCCTTCCAACCCAAAATTTTCTACGATTCTATGAATTTTTGCATCTCATACTAAATCATCAGACGTTGATCAAGTTCCTTCTCTGTGAGTCTCTTTTGTTCTGTTTCTCTATCAGATTTGCTGCACATAAGTTAAAGTGAAAATTTTACAACACTGTTTTAAAAATATCTGTGTAGCTCCATGTAGTGGTTTCAAATTCCCAGAACAAATTATCATGTTTCGTTAGGAACAATGAGCAAAACCCCAAAAGGTTGCATAGTCTTCAATGACATCTGGTAATCTAGAGATGTTCCTTTTTTGAATTCTGGTGGTGGCGTAAATGAGTGTTCTTCCTTGCACTACGAGGTAGGTGTCATCTTCTTTACACATTCAATGATTTATTTCTGATGTATTTGTCTATCTCAAACAAATAAATGTTTATGTATTCAATGTCTGATAATAAGACATATTAGTTTTTAGTTATTTGATTTTTGTAATTTCTTTCATGTGTTTTCTGTAGAATAAATTATTTCAAGCAGCCCCAATAGATGTATTTCCTACTACTTGTGCTAATTTTAAGTTTACGGGCTCACACTAGAAGAAACATTTTTTTCTGCAAGCTTAGGAATTTTTAAGTGTATTAAAAGAGAAAAAAATAGAAATCTCACCTGATAAAATTGAGGTAGAACACTTACAGTGTGCTCTCCACTCTTTCATGGGTGTTCATGAGACAGATAGTAATTATTTTTTGGCCTACCGCTATGGTCCAATTTTTCTAACCTCTTATGCTGATAAGTACACAAGAATTGAAAACTGTGGACAACACATGCAATGAATCTATAAATGACCAGATATGCTTGGTGTTAGGTCATCTTATGTTCTTAAACTGCTTGTAGCACTATATCAATACAATGCATAGTATTTTGTCCTTTGATGTGCTGGAGACTAGGACAGGACATCAATTTTTTAAACCTAGTAGCAGGAACACAAAGATTTAAACTCAAAGGAACGAAGTTTGCTCTCCATTAGCAATGTCTGATAAGGACTGTGCTGTTTCGCCCACACTAACTCAGATGCTGTATGGTTGATATTTGCATCATTTAGGACTTCCCAAAAAGACTGTAGCTTGTAAAATTGTCAGATTTCCTCCAGTCTTTCATGCATAAACCTTAATCATTCTCTCTTGCTATTCTGGTTTGTCTCTCTTTTCCTATTCATTAGTGAGTGTATTAGAGCAGAATTCTCCCCACCCATTCCCTGCTACCTCAAACATTCAAGATTGCTCTGCAAGTCCTTTCTTAGTAATGAGCTAGAGGTGTGGCATGCAAGAGCCTATAATTACTAAGTACCTGAAATCCAATGGAACCTTTTCTACCTCTTTCACTTTGGAGAGGAAATAACTAAAGCCAGCATCATCACTCATGCATATTCAATGACCCAGCACTCACCTGTGTTTTCAGACAATTAATCTGTCAATAGACTTAAGCTTCCCCTTCTTTGTGAAAGGACACACTGAACTACTGGGTTACAGTGCTGAGAGAAAGAGGAGCTGGTAGCTTTTCCTTCAAGGCCTCAATGTATTTGTCATGACTTGACATCACTGGCCAGTGTGAAGAAGAAAAGTCTTCTTTAGAACATTAGTCTGAATATGTTTATGATTTAGAACAAGTAATCACGCTGTTATCTTCCATGTTTAAAAGTCAGACCTGGCCCACTACAGAATGAGGCTTTTGACGCTTAATGAAAGGATGTGAAAAAATGTTCTTTGGTGTAACAGAAGATAATACTTGTGAACAGTCACTGCCTAAGTCTATAAAACCTGTAACTAATGTGCTAAAAATAGCTCTGTTGTGCAATATCATGCATGCAGCAATTATCATGAAGGAATTTGATTATATTCATTCATATTAATGGAGCAGTTTTCATTTATAGGTTTGTAAACATTTCAAACTCTATTACGAAGCGGCATTATTTCATTCTGTTGACAGAATATATTATCTTTTGTTTTATAGCCGCAATGGAGTGTAGAAAGCAAAGAAGTTTATAGCAGACAAAAATTCAGTCTTGATTATAAAACTTAACTTGAACAGCAGTATAGAAGCAGTTACTCCTCAAAGGTCACTGCAATGTATCCAAAATCTACTTGCCATCCTCAACCATTGTCTGAATCCATCCTTCTCAGAATGCTTGGAGCTCATCACCATAGAAACCACTTATCAAATTGGCAAAGTTAAGAATGTAAATTGTGTATTTGGTGAATTTATTTAATTGCAAATGGAGTCCTTTAAAAACCTAGCTCACTGCCGAAGATATAGAAAATTTGTGGATACTCAAAAATGTGAAATTATTATGTAGGAAAAGTGTAACTGAGAAGAATGAAGAGGAGAGACAGATGTCATTTTTCATGATGGGTCAAAAAGGAAGTTTATTTAAGTTCTGCAATAGATTTAATTCCTGGACATCAGCAAAAAGTGCAAAAGGGACTCAGAAGTGCTCAAGTCTTAAACTTTAGATATTGCTATGGAAGCCCATTTGGAACACAATTTATCTTATTATAATGTTTCCTGACTTGCTGTAAAGCTAGCAGTGTGTTTAAGAACACTTATTGGTTGATGATGATAGCACAGTCATACACATTAGTAAAGGTACAACTAATGCAAGCGAAACTGTTGACAGCAAAATTTCTGTTTCTGTAACTTGTTGAGGTTTTAATCTCTGACTCAACAAATTATTGTCGCTGTAGTTAAGATTTCCTGAAAAGGTTGAGAAAAAAACCCTGGTGCTAAATAATGGTTTTAAATGTGTGATAATTCTGCACTGCTGGATTAAGTATTTTATAACATGGTTTCATCATCTTCTAACAGTTATTCAGATGTTTTTATTTATTGCATTTATTTCCAAAATCTGAATGAAACAAGCAGCTGGTCAAATACTGGATCTAGTTCCCTGAAACAAACAGGCAGAAGTAGAACCATCTGTGGGAGGAACATGACATCCACCACCACTACAGTAACTAAGAACATAACAGACCAAAAGGGAAGCATGACATGAATAAGGGGATTTTATTAGATGCTATTGTCCGGGAGAGAGGAAGAAAAATACCAGACGGAACGAGACAGAAACCAGGATGGCTATGAAGGTATGCTGCTGAAGGAAGAGAGAGAAGAATGGAGCAAGCAAGAGACTAGATGCATCTACTGCAATACAAATGTCAATCTCTTATATAGCACTTCAAATGTATGTCAAACGCTCTTTAAAAAGATCAGTCTCCTAAACAGACAACAGGTGTGTTCTTCTGCTGAAGGAAAACATTTAACAATAGAGTCATCAGATTGCTCTAGAGACACTTGCATGACATAGCTTGTTTAGATAAGCGGCTGCTCTAGGTGTTAGAGAGCTCCTTTATGACATCAGTTGAAAGGAAAGATGAGGTCATTAGACAGACTAGTAAAATGTGGTCTCTGAGGGAAGAAACTAGAGAGCCCTTTTGTTCATACAAAACAGTGTGTTTGCTGTATCAGTCTTTGGATGTGTAATACACACAAACCCAGCTTTTTCCTTAGAAGATTCATATTCATCCTGGACAATTTGTACAGTGGTGATTGTGTATCTTCCATTTGTATAGACACAGCCATCCAGGTCTGCATTCACAGGAAACTACTATGTAGAAGGAGAGGCTGAATGGGGCTTTGAGTCACCTGGTCTAGCCAAAGGTGTTCCTGCCCATGGAATAGGGTTTGTAACTAGATGATCTTTAAGGTCATCCAATCCAATCCAATGTACACTCTGATTCTGTGAAAATGAACCATTTCTAGGAAAGGGGGAAAAATCAAAGTATCTTCTGTGTCCTTTTTGCCATTTCCTGGGATCTAAGGTAAATTCCCTCTTCTGCTGGATGAGGGTGACAGAAATGTCTAAAAAGATGCATATCCTCACCATTAACCAATATTTCTAGAGTTTGGTAGTAAATGCAGTATACTGCCAAACTAAGAGAAATATTGAAATATGTCTCCTTCTGATGTACAAATCCTACTACCAAACACCAGCCACAAAACCCTTTCCTAGGAGCTGTTGCTATTAAAGAGCCAAGAGGAGAGGGTGTGGTGGGTTGACTACGACCAGCAGAACAGCACCCACTCTGCTGCTCACTCATTCCTCTCTCCTGTGGGATGGATGAAAAACAGAAGGAAGACGAGAAGGCTTGCAGATTGAAATAAAGACAGTTTAACAAATGAATTCAAAGTTTTGTGCTCAAGTGAAGTGAAATGATGAATTTATTTATTTGCCTGCAGGCAAATTCCTGGAAAGCAGGACCTGTAATGATTACTTGGGAAAATAAATGCCACAACTACAAATGTTATCCCTTCCTCCTCCTTTCTCCCACCTTTCATTACTGAGCAAGATGCCATATGATATAGGAGATCCCTTTGGTCAGTTGACATCAGCTGTCCCAGCTGCATCCCCTCCCAACATCCTGCTCACCGCCAGCCTACTCACTGTGGGGTCAGAGTGGGAGAAAACAGAAAACCTCAATGATGTCAAAGCACCATTCATTAATAGCCAAAATACTGGTCTGTTATCAACACTTTTAGCCCCAAATGTGAAGTTCAGCACCACGTGGGTTGATATGAAGGAAATTAATTCCATCCTAGTATAGAGGGCAAAGACCAAGGACACCGTGAAGATGTAATATTCCTAACACCTGCTATTGTAGATGTCTTTGGCATCCTGCCACGTACTATAACTGATGTCCACACTGGGGACCTCCATTCTGTACAAAGCAGAAACCCTGTCCCCATCGTGCAAAAAAAAGTTTTGTAGTGGAAACTTAGTGAAGAAAAACAATCATAGATTTCTTGCCCCTTAAGCTTCAAGATACTTTCTCCAGTGGCAAAGATACTCTGCGGGATTTCCTGTTTCCATAACAGAGGAGAGAAGCTCCTCATTGCTTCAATTAAAAGGGGTCACTTCTTAACAGCTTAACGTTGTAACTGAGGAGAAGGGAGGAATTATTTTTTCTATACTGGACTCCACTCTTAGATAAATATTTACATCCTGCATCCCTTCAAATGTCATTCGATTAAAGCAAATTAAATAGCTTTTTATTTTCCTCACACTACGTTCTAACCTGGTCCTTAATTATCTGCAAATCACTGCAGTAACATGAGTCTGTATACCGATCTTTCATCAACTTTTCTTAAGTTTTCCAGTGTTTGACAATTGATCCCCTAACAATTATACTAGCTTTCAGTGTAATTACCACTTTCAGCTTGCTCCTACAGATGCTTAGTATACCACTTAAATCTCCCAGGTGCATGTTTTTTGGAGCAATTCAGAAGGTCATTACTTAAGATCACATTTAATCATGCAATTATTTGTTCCCAAAAGAAGCGTTCTAGGGATCAAGAAGTACAGCAGGTGAATGTAATCCCTATTGAATTTCCGTTTTTCTACAACTTGAGTATTTATTAGTAGTTCCCTCTTTAAGCCAGAAATTTACATAATATATTTTATGAATTAAAAAATCCTTTCTGGTGAATCCTTAAGCACTTCCTCTTTCTTTTCCTTCCAGAATAATTCAGGTCAAACTGATGGAAAGCAGAACTTAGATAGTTTCCAAGATGTCTTCTTCTTCTTGTTGTTTTCCTCCACAAAGGGCAAGAAATTGAACACTTTTGTCTGGGTAAGAAGTCACTTAATCACAATACATCTCCTGAACTGAAGTGTTTAGTCTGTCAAATAGAATTTGTGTATTATTTAAACCAGTTTTCTACTAAGTTACATGCTAGAAGAATAATTCTGCCTCATACGTCCCAGCTTTGACAAAAAAAAAAGAAAAAAAAAGTCATTTATGGCTCAGGAATTGAATAACAATAGCTAAAAAATGTAACATCTTGAAAGAAATGTAACAGGCACTTCCACTGATCAGAATTTGTTTACCTTTTGGGCAATAGTCATCTATATGTAACTGAAACAGCAAAGCAGTACACAAGAAGGAGTAGAGAAGCGAAGAGAGGATCCTTAAGAAACAACAATCAAATGCTGATTATCTGCTGGAGAGGTAAATCCTTCTAGTCGTATTATGCACCAGACTGCATTGATTTCATGATATAGAAAAGGGATGGCTTCCATGATAAAGAAAAAACATGGCTTGTTCCAGGTCTGTTTCCTTTCAGTACTATATACTGTGTTTTTTCTTGCAGTTTATGTTTAAGAAAAGTTAATAGAAGCTCTCAGAAAGACAATGACCCCATTCAGAGATAACTGAACTCTGTTTGCTGTGTGATGTCTCCTAGTATAACTTTCTAATCTTTTACCTTTCCTTAGACAGAATTACATACTTCTCCCATTCTTACAGTTGGCCTTAGGTGTGTATTTTCTGCATCAATGATGCCTGTTCAGTCTGTTAACAACTTTCCTTCTCTTTCCCATAGAAGTTCTATTATAATTTAGTGTATAGTTACAAAAGTGACATCAATTAATTAATTAAACAGAGCAAAAAAGGGCAGGGAGGAGGAGTATTTTCAGTACAGTTCTGCCCCCATATCTTTTGTTTTCCCAGGGTGACAGCCACTTGGTGGTATTTTCAACAGCATCATAAGACAGCTTCCTTCTGATCTGGTGTATTTCTAGGACTTTTCCTGTCCTGGCATCATTTCTTATCGACTCTCAAAGGTTATGAACTAGCTCATCTTTGAATTCCAGCCCCCTGTTTCTCCTTTTTGCTATATATTTTTTAAATTTAAACTACTTCTTTATATGGCAAGTCTTTTCAATTACTGTGAAACAGAAAAAATTCATTACTACTGAACTTTAATTTGCTTCATTCAAAGGTTTGACCTGTCCAAATATTTTCCTTTTTCTCCGAATAATCAAGCACTACTTTCTTTAGCCTCCTTATCTTCTTATGTTTGAGCCTCACTATACAAGATCCATTTACATCTCAGCACACATGCATCAATTCCATTTTCTACATGCTTTTGAATCTTACATTACATCTGATTACTTAACCACAGAAGATTATATAATGCATTTGTCTGAAAACAATTTGACTGTCACAAGTAACTCATAAATTTAGTAACTTATTCACCAGTAACTTACCAGTAACTTCAAGCACATGGGTAAATGTCCAAGCATGCAAAGACTCATGTTTGGAAAACCAAAGACTACCTGTAGCTGAATCTGGCAAGCGATGACAAAGGCAACAAGAAAGGCTCCTGTAAGTGCATGAGCGGCAAAAGGAAAACCAAAGAACATGAGGGTCTGCTGCTTAATGGAGCAGGGTCCACAGTGAAACAGAACATAAAAAAGGCTGAGATGGTGAGTGCTTTCTTCACCCTGGTGTTTTCTAGCAATAATAGCCTTCAGGAACCCCAGACCTCAGAGACCAGAGGGAAACACTGGAGCAAGGAAGATGTAAATTTGGCATAAGAGGATGAGGTCATATTATATTTAAACAAACTGGGCATACATAAGTTCATGAGCCCTGATGAGATGCAAGCATATTGCCTATTTCCTTTTCTGTCCCTAGATCTTTCTGTCCTTCTTTTAGATTTGAGTTTTTCTGGGTGTTTAGGACCTTCTGGCATTTTCAGTGGATATCAGAAAATCTTTCCTGTGAGCTTCTGCTCCCAGAATAAGGATGAGAGCCCTCCCTTTTCGTAACTTCTATTATCTTTTTCAAAAATCCATCATCCCTTTCTCCCCAATTGGTTTTTTCGGGCAGGGTAAGTTACGAACAGGTAACAGAAACTAGCACTGCAGGTCCATCAGAGATAGAAGTTGTCAATAAATAAGAGAAATTTCTCTCTTTTATGGAAATAGATATAAAGGGGCCTTATAGTCCTTAACTACCTTAGATTTGCTATCAGAGAAAGTGGAAAGGTGCAAAGACACAGTCAATGTTGTAGGTTAAAAAATTACCTTTGCAGTAGCCTTCAGGATGCATCTGAGCACAACATGACTATTATTCCTCAATATGAACTTGTGCTGAGGCTGTGGCCAACAGTCTAAGTGTATGGTTTTTGGATATGTTTTGTTTTGGGGGGGAAAAAAAAAAAAAAAAAAAGTGTATTTAAAAAGTAAAGGCTTATCTATCAAGTGATAGATAGGGCATTGGGCATCTTACACCTCTCTCACATACTCTCTAAACAACGGCATCAAATGTTATCAAATCAAGACTGCCTGTATCATCTCAGAGACCAAATCTCTCCAGATTTTCTATTTAAGACTGTTTAATTTAAAGAATTTAATTTAAACAATTAATTTCCTCTGCTCTTTGTAATTCGATTTGAGCAGAGTAATACTTTTCAATATATCTGTATTTTGATACCAGTGTCATAACTGCAGCCATATTCCCCTTTGTCCTTTCTATTTGGCTTTCCCAGCACTTCTTGTCTCATTTTATAAAGCTCTTGCCAGGTTAGCTAGATGAATCTCACTGAAAAACTAAGTATTATTTTTCATGCCAGCATGCAAACTAAGGAAAACTATGGCCTAGAATAATTAAGTTCATGTAGTTTTTGTAATTTTGCAATTCAGATCACGTTAAATGCAGTATATAGATAACAGATGTAGAGTAGTTTTCCACAGATCTACTTTCCAACAATAAGTCACATTTCTATATCTAAATAAAAGAATATACTTAGTATTTTTAATGAAACCGCAGAAAAATATTGACATTCTTTTTACTTCTGTTTGAGTTAGCTGTGGTGGATTATGACATTCGTCCTTCTCTTTATACTGCACTTTCTGTTTATGCAATATGTATGTCTTGAGTGAAAGTACTGAAGAGTGAGAAAGAATGAAGAAGGTATGAGACCTGAATAACACACAAAAAAATTGCATCTCAAGTCTTAAAAGTGAACCACTTCTTTTCTTGTTTCGGCTTTTATCAGCTGCTTTAGATTTTGGAGGTTTTTTTGTTGTTTCTTTTTCCTTATCCACTTTATTATACAGGTATGGATTCTTTGGGAGCAATTCTAGATTCCTAGCAATATATAGTGCTCTTTCTTTTTTCTGTCATCCCACATCTTAGCTACCCATGTACGTATGTGATGATGACAGTGTGTCTTTCTGACACTTGCAGGTGCCATTACTATTGAGAAACTTTGTGAAGTATCACTGAGAGTCAGCAGACAAAAATCCACACTGGGCTTAGGCTGGCTTTGATTCCCAGAAATATTCTACTGACCTCACTTTCACCAGCATCCTGTCTGTCAGATTTTTCCATTATACACACACTTTGATGATGAAATATATTTCTTAGGTTTGAATGTACAAAGATCAAGCTGTACAACCAGCATTGCGCACAGTCCACTTGAAAGTGAGATTGGAACTTAACATAAAACTATAAGTCATCCCCTTGAAGCTGTGTAGAAATATTCAGCAGAAGTAATGAGAGTAGGCTGCATCATTGGATATTTCCTTAAGAATTGCCTTTGAGAGAAAAAAGAAGGATTGTCTTTCCTGTTCACTTTCTGTTTAAAAGCCTTCCCAGAGCAGTGGCAAGAAAGTGTCACAGAAGTGAACAAGTAGAGACACAAGTTGCTGCTGCAGCTGCTGCAAGGATACCAGGACCACCAGCTCCAGAAGGAGTGACAAAATGAGATCTTGTAGACAGAGACAAGCGCTAGCCATTGACTCCTCACCAAGGTTAAGTGGAGTATATCCTCTATAAGGATTTGTGGGTTTCTAAATATTTTCTTCCTTTTAAATCTTAGTTTGCCTGTAAACTTCTGAATCTTAGGAAGACTTAACAATGATAGAGGCAGAGATAAAACTTTTTTCCCTGTAGCATCTACACAAAATACAAACCAAGCCATTTGCAGCTTAAAGGGCATTCTAGTCTTATAGCTGTAGTTAAATTATTTGTTTAGAGATAAACTAGGATTTTTTAGAACAGATTTAAATTAATTTTGATTATTCTGTAGCCATATTAACCACAAAATAATTAGTGTTCAGGAGGAAGACTTTAAATAACAGCCTGAGACAATTAGCTTAAATGGTATACAAAAGAAATCCTGTATCACTGAATTGATTATATCAGGATATTTGGAATTAAAATATCATACATAAATATTCATATTGGAAAAATAATTAGTAGATATGTCTTTAACTGAGAACACAGCTGACACAAAGGCTGGCTCTGAAAAAATTATTTTATATATGATCCTGGTCTACTACTAGGAGTTTATAACAAGATCTACAATAGCTCATCATTAGAATTTGCTTAATAATGCATCCAATCACTCACAAGTATTTCTCACCTCTTACATCAGAAACTTCTATTTCTCTGATCCATTTGAGTGAATAGAGAAGAATAGATAAATCTAGACCTTCAAAGGTGTAGCAGCAGAAAAAGTCTAATAGGTAATGTTGAATTTTTGATGACTTACAGTGCTAAAGAAATGTCTGACATAAATAATCACTATAGATGACTGGTAAACAGAGCTCCCAGTAGTATGCCAGGAAAATATTTCTTGTCCCTGTGGCCTAAGATTAGTGGCATTTATATTCCTGATCCAGCAGTAGGAGTCATAACATTTTAATACTACAATCACAAATTCAATATTTAAATCACAATCTAAACAGACTGTACATATCTAATGGTGTATGGGAAGGCTGTGTGTTTTAGTTTGCTTTGCTCCTCACAAAACATGGACTAAATTAGAATAGAAAAAATCCATTCTTATTAGCCTTTTTTCAGAAGGTTGTATAAGATGCTGGTAAAGGAAAAGCCAAAAAACAGTTGACATTGCAAGAATGGTGCTTAAAGAGAGATGTGATATGCACATACAAAACACCCTAAGTTTCCTCTTGAAGTTTATTTTTCAAGGTTGTGAAACTTTCATATTAGTCTTCAAATTCCACTTAAAAAGAGCTTATACTCAGTGCTTCTTTCTTACCATTAATGTCTGCAAAAAGTTCTGTACTGCCATAAACTTTGCAAGTCCTCCCTAAATCCCCATGTTTCCAAAAGGTGATGATGACAATTACTGAGTTCTTTTAGATTTGTAATGTTACATTATTTTTTAAAATATCATGTTGCCTATGAGAAACCAGCTGGTGTTATATAGTTTGCAACATTCTCTTTTGCCCTTGTCTTCCAGAAGAAAAAGTGACTTTTAATCTCTGCAGGAACATCCACATCTTAGCATAACAGTGACAGTTACTCCATTTCACAAGCTTTTTGAGATGGAGCAAGGAGTAGCTTGGAAAAGGGAAGACATCTTAGAAATAGGTTAGCTGCAGTTTATAAATTTAAATGTCCAATTGGTAAAAATCACAGCTTAACTAACTTCTCTTACCATAAAAATGACACAAGAAGTGTCAGCTTGTGAAACCCAGCAGGAACCACAACTTTAAGGTTTTTCGTATTCTAGTATAGCAATCCTAAGAGGAATGGATACTAATAATTTTGGCATAAGACAGATCTCTGAAGAATGAAAGAAGATGTCACAATTATACAAAATATTTTCACAAAGTAAGAAAAAAAAATCTCTTTCTTAGTGCTCATTCTAGAAAGCCCCACTAAATAGTATAAGCCCTCCTCCAGGAAGGGAAAACACTGAGTAATGGTAATGTTTTAAATGGACTGTGTCTATTACCCTAACCCTGTTGCCTTTTAAGCCATAACTGTGATTTACAGCTAAACTGAAGTACCCCTTTAGCTGACACTATATTATTCTGCATATCCCCGTATTAAGCCCTATGTTTGCGTATTGTTCTCTGTCTGTAATCCATATAAATCAAATTTGACTCTTTTGGTTCTTCATGCCGTTCTGTTTAATTTGAAATGCACAGTTTGATAGAAATAATCACAGGAGGAATTGTTTAAAATAAGATTTGAAGTGTCTTTAAAAATTGAACTAAATTTTAGTGGTTGTATAAAATAATGTAAAGTGATATTAAAAACAGACGTTACTTTACACCTTTTTCTCTGTGAGAACTTCTTCAAGACTAAAAGTTTTGTGAATTATCCTTTTCAGAAAGTATATGCACAGGTACAAAATAAGCCACCATTCCAGATTTCTGTACTTTAAAACAGTAATTTTTTAAATATGTTTAAAATGTTGCAGAAAGAAACAGATTTTTTGTTGGATTTTTTTTCCTTCCTTTCTAATCAATTTGGATAAGTTACTTACCATGTTGCTGAACTGAGAATTTACATCTATTCTGGGAAGAGCCAGATTGCCCATAAATTACGAACTCCTAAAAAAGTAAGTAATTTATTATGTTAAGTATTCATTTTGTCATTTCATCCTTTACTGAAAGGACATGATAAGCAATCCAGGTTAACATAACAATCATACCACAAACCTTGTACTATGTGTCTTGATTGTTGATGTAATCATTAACAATAATTTTAGGATCAACTGATGTCAGGGTTTCTAGAGCAGACTGGACTCCAAACTCTCTCTAAATTCACCAGCTGTAGTTTTTTCCTTTTCCTCTCCCCACATGTACAGGGGTGCTGTAAGCCTGTATGCCTCCTTGGTAAATTAGTAGTATATAAGAAAAAGCCTATGAAGGAATGGTATGGTGGTACTGGTAATAAAATCCTAACAATGTATTTCAGCACAAAATGCTGACATACAAGCAACCAGTTTTGCAAGAACCAGTCTGACTCTTTAACATAAGCATAATGCTTACTTTACTAATGCAAAATCAATTTTAGGAATTTCAGCCTGACAGTACTTCACAGAACTCTTAGCTTTGTAGCTGCAGGCATGCCCAATAATATGATTCATGTTCAGGACATGTAGAATGAAATTGTGTGAAAGACATAAGCCATTGGTCTTGTTTGGTTGAATGCTATGAGACAAGATTGCAGTTTTCACAGGAAGGTCAAAAATGTTTCTACGACACACACCACTGACACTGGCTGAAGAGAACAGGCATCATGTTGATGGACATCTCTGGTTCAACACCTTGACCATTTTTCTGAAAGGAAAATTGAATTCTTAATAACCAAAGTAAATACCAATTCTCCAGCTACATTAATTGTTTCAGGACATCATGAAAAAAAATAATGTGATGGAAGTTCTTCACTGTGAAACAAAGCCACACTGAACTAAACTAGACTTCTGAAAGAAATGGGTGCTCTGGTTATAAGTGTTCTGAACATAGTAACAGAAATGGGTGTAAATTAATGTATTCTAGATGAAGCACTACCAACAGCTGTTATTAAGGTTGCATTCAGAATTGTATTGCAAACTGAAAATGTTTTCACTCAGTGTTTTTTGAAACATTCATTTGTCAGCTTATGCTTTTTTCAGGCAGAACATAACCAAAATCTACTACTGTGGAAGTGTCCTCAAGAAAGCTTTTCTCAAGGAAGGAGTTAACAGAGTTCACTTTCCTCTTATAAAAATGCTTATGCCCCATTTTTTTTAAAAACTTGGCACAAAAGCGAGTAAGATAACTGAAATTTCACAGAAATTTTTAAGAAGTAACTTTCACTGTGGGTATTCATTTTTGACTTTGCCAAATTTAAGAGATTCAAGCCTGTGTTTCATGCATTTTTATTGCATGAATCTGCTGACATGAACGGAGAATATTTGCACTCAGGATTGGAAACAAAAAAGAAAAAGAAATCTTCACAAGCTTCTCTCTCAGACTTCTTCAAAAGTGGAAAATTATTTTCTAAGGCCTCAGTTCAGGAGAGCAATGAAACACAGGCAACAACAAATACAAATCAAATAGATGTCCTTGAAAAAAAGTCCTTTTCCTTTATTACACGACAGAAATAGATTGCTCACCAGCTATATATGACAAGGTAGGTAACTAGAAATGTATTTAGATTTGATTATTTACAGAGCCTATAAAGAATAGGACAACTGTTGACAGGATTGATCCAGTTCAAAACAAATTCCAACAGCAAAAAGCAATAAATCAGACAGACATAACATTGCATAATTCTTCAGCACTGGCACCATTTTATTGGAAGATCTCATACATTTGCTGCATGATTTGTGGACTATTTACATGTATTCTAAACATATATCTAATAACCATACACATAAACTATTGGCTGTATCTAAAACATTAGTTAGGTGTCTTTCAGACTCAGTAATTACTTTTGTTAGCATTATTTGTAATTTTAAAGACATTTCTATGTACTGCATTAAAATAACTATTAAGATTTAGCATGTCTGCCTGCAGAAAATTTTAATGGATGCCAGGCTCAGTGTCCCTGCCATTTATTCTGATATAAATAATGAATGCTCGTTAACATAGTTAAAATTATGAGTAATTTGCATTGGCATCTGTGTTACAAAAATCTGTTGCTATTTATAAAAAAGTATTGTTTGTCTGTGCCAGCTACAAAGTGCACCTTTCCTCTGAGAAAATGTGCAATTTCTGGTATGCTAGTGTACTTAATTAAAACAATGAATTTAATTTAATATATGCCTTAGTATTTTCAGTATGCACAAAGTTACAAATGTATGTAAGTTTCCAGAAAAATAGAGATGGGATTTTCTGTTAAATCCATCAAGTTTTGTGCTTCTAATTAATGTTAATTAAAAAAAAAAAATATTCATGCACTTTTAATTTATGATTATTGTAAGGCCAAGTTGTTTAGAGACAAAAATTGTGCATGTTTTCTTATTCAATTTGATTTTGTTTTGAATTTCTTTTAATATTGTTGTCAACACCATACCACTATGAAAACCACAGCACAATGAAGAAAAGGTATGTCAAAAACAATTATTCTTGTAATGTTGTTTGAATAAAAATAAAATAACTGTGAAATTAGGTGAAAATTGATTGTTCTTACTGTGAAAAACAATGTAGCTTTTCTAAATAGTGCAAGTTAAAATTTTAAAATTTAAAATTTTCTTAATGCTCAAGTGTAAATGAGAAATACGGCAGATATTGAAGTAGAAAAGCAAATAAGTTGGAATCTCTACACAACAGCACATATTCCTGATTTAAAAAGTAATATGACACTTTAATGCTACTGCCTTGTGGCAGTCTGCGTACCAAAAAATACAAATAATCATGACTAACAACTCTCTCAAAGAGAAAGCTGCCTTTCTGGCTATTATCAACAGTGTGATTACTTCCAGAAACAACTAATTTCAATAAAGAAACTATACTAAGTGATCATAATATAACTATATAACAAAGCATAATTTATTTCTAAGAATAATTAAAAAATACTGAACATTCAACCACCTGTACAATTATAAGGGATTTTATCCTTCTGAGTATATTTAGTAGAAAAGAGCAAATTCCAAACAACTCTGTATTTTCAGGGTCCAACGTATTTCCACATTCAGTAAAAGCATTGTTCTAACAGAAATGAATTTACATCTTACTGTTACAATTTCTGTTACAAAAAGAGATAACTTGCAAAGTGGAGTGAAAATTAATTTGCACCTCAACAGATACAAGTGAAGACAAAATTATCCATCTGCCAGGTAAGAAATTGCTTTAAAACAGAACTTTAAAACAGAATGAAACATGTTAACTTTCCTTAAAATTGAATTTACGCCTTGCTTTTGTGGGGGAGAGTAGTCAATGAGGTCACTCAGCCTATATTTTACACAAATCTTCATCAACTTACCAGGAGTTTTTCCATAAATGGAATAAGTTTACGATTGGGGTTTATTTACATGAGCACCAATGCATGATGTAGATACAGCTGCTTTTTCCTTTTGTTTACAGAGTGCTCGTTCGACAGCACTGACGATTCTGTCATACTTCTAAATATATATTGGTACTAGTCATTCAAAGGAATCTTGTAAAAGTGGAAAATTACAAGACTTGCTTTTCAAAATGTTCTTGTCTAAAAGATTATTTGTGAAATAATATGACAACAGCTTCAATCAAGTCTCTAAATGTTCATCTCTCTAGCTGCGTCTACAAGCTCAGAAATGTTATATATCAAAGGCAAAAAGTAAATATAACCTTTTACACTACAAGAAATATTTAGCTAAATTTTAGTGACCTGTGAGTTATTTCCATTAGCATGGAAATGATGATGTAACCAACTAACTTTAATACATCTCTTTTTCACTCAAGATGGGTAGAATTAATAGCAAGAGTATCTCTGTCTTCTTAGTTACTGTCTTATCTAAATCTGTAGTAAGCCCCAAAGGTCTCTTGCTATAAGTCTCATCACACCAATCTCAACATCTTTCCAGAGTACTGCTGATTTGGTCTTTGTAAGTGTGTTTTTTCCACAACACAAGAATTGTCAGTCCTGATTGTGTCCAGGGAGTCCACATTGCTGAGTAGTGCCACCTCTCCTTGGGCAGCACAATACTGCCTAAATTTAGACTTGTGGACAGGTACCACTTTAACAAAAAAAAAAAATTTGCTGCCTTCTTTAGTCATCTTTTAAACCACCGTAGCTACCCATGTTTGTTCTTACTTGCAACAAAAGTATTTGCATGTCAAAATTAGCTATCCTCTAAGGTAAAGTAATGCAGTTGTCAGTTCTGTGAAGTGAGCATATTCATTCTTTCAAAATTACGTAGGCAAGTTGCTCCAGTTGGCATCCCATCATTTCCTGGGTCCAGAAGGGGAATCAAAAACTGCAAACTGGCCAAATTCCCAGTTCCATGCAGGAAATCAGGGATATCCAAAACAGTCTTCAGTCTGGGTTGCCCTAAAGCTACAGACATCACAGAATTGTTAGAGTTGGAAGGGACCTCTAGAGATCATCTAGTCCAACTCCCTTGCCAAAGTAGCTTTGCCTAGAGCACATAGGACAGCATCCAGGTGGCTCTTGAAAATCTCGAGAGAAGGGGACTCCACAAACTCCCTGGGCAGCCTGTTCCAGGGCTCTGTCACCCTCACCGTAAAGAAGTTTTCCCTCATATTCGAATGGAACTTCCTATGTTCCAGTTTGTGTCCATTGCTCCACATCCTGTCACTGGGAACCACTGAAAAGGGTCAACCCCCATTCTCTTTCAACCCACCCTTCAGATACTTACAAGCACTTATAAGCATTAATAGGGTCTTCCCTCAGAATTCTCTTCTCCAGGCTAAAAAGTTCCAGCTCTCTCAGCCTTTCCTCTTAAGGGAGGTGCTCTAATCCCTTAATGATCTTTGTTGCCCTACACTCTACTCTCTCCGGTAGTTCCCTACATGGATATCCTAAGCTCCCCAATACTTTGACAAAAAAGCCAGTAGAGTATCAGCCAACTTCATGTCACAACCTTGCCTGTATTCTGATGTAAAGAGTGTCAAAACAGAGAAGTATCCGTTTTCTAAAAACATTTCTGACCCTAGAAGGGCCTGGGGAACTTGTAATAGGGCAGCATGTTGGCAGATCTCTCCAGTGACAGATCCTCACAAAGACACAAGCAGGCACAGAGCCCACAGGTAAATGAGAATGTCTGCGGTAGACATAAAGTCCCTCCCTACTTCTAGACAACTCATGTATAACGTCCAAATTCGAAATACTGAATGCCAAACACTTTCCTAGTCCCAGTGGTGACGGTCAGAATGAATGGGCAACACAAATAAGTCAAAGTACACGATTTGAGCTGAGTATACTATTCAAAGGGCAGACTACTGTGTTTAATTTAAACTTCTTTTAATAGTGTTTAAATCTGCTTCTTTTTATTTTCTTTTATTTTCCTTTTTTTTTCTTTTCTTTTTTTTTTTCCTACAAAATAAGCTAAAAAGAAGGGAACTGAAGGTTTCTTTGCCCAGATGGCTAGACTTTGAACCAGCCAGATGGAAGACAGCAAATCCTGCCTGGATTTCTGGCAGGTTTCTGCGGTCTGCAAGCTGGGGAAAGTTGTGCCAGACAGGCTATGCTCCCCCATCATGTTTCTCTAGGGAAAGCAGTCACCATGGCTTTTCTAGGTTCAGTGCAAACTTTAAAGATTTAAGGAATCTTCCTACTAACCAAAGTTCAGCTGTTACCTCCAGAGCCTGAATCTCTACTGGCAACTGAGGACTTGCGATCAGTTCCCTAGGCTCTTGGTTCTTATGTAACTCTGTCTTATGGAAAAATTGAGTACTTTGAACATCCCAGTGACCTTCCTAGTAAAGTTGTCCTGCAGTTATTGGTCCTGATAATACCACTTTGTATCTGCAAGAGCCTTGTGAATATGTTTGCTTCTTCAGTAGTTATTTGCATCTTGAATCGCTGTCTCCATGTATTCTACTTGTCCATGTTGCTCAATGACATATTTTAGCTTTGCCTTTGAATCGATGATCATAAATCCTCATTATTAGATATAAACACATTTTTGTAGTGTAGAATCAGAAAGGAAAAGGTGTTGCATAGCTGCTGTTACACTCCTACATCATTGATAAAATAGCATCCCTCCTCTATGAAAATAGCTATTATTCTCATGATGCCCATAACTCCCATTTTTAAAGTATTAAAAATAAGATAAAATATAAGCACATATGTATACTCAATGAATATATTCATACAAACATACTCATAAAGGGAGGCCATATAAGTAGGGGGAGAGGCAGAAGAAGGGAGAATATATGTGCTGCAAGAGAATTATTGTATATGTTACAAAATTACACAGGGTCTTTTCATCAGGCAATACTGGCATAATTTACATTAAAAAGTTCACAAATTAAACCAAACAGTATGACTAGAAAAAATGTTTGGAAAAAGACATTGTGACAGAGAAACAAAATATATTTGGAGGGTTTCTTTTGGGTTTTTTAGAAAATAATTAAGGATAATTAAGACATAATCCATTGTTGAATAGAAATAGACTAAACTAGTTCACAAAAAGATAAGATTTGACATGCATTTTCCCTGCAAATGAAGTCTAGTTCCTGTGGCACGTTCAAATGTGTACCTGAAATATGCATAGAGTTTAGATTTATGAGGCTCATAGCAAAGAGCCTTTTCATCCAGAACACTGGAGAACTAAAAAGCATGATAAGATGTTTCAAGTACTTTGTTTGATTCATGAGGTACACAGCATTTTCTCTGTGCAGATAGTTTTGACATCATTTGCCCCGGTGAGGCCCCATCTGGAGTACCGTGTCCAGTTCTGGGCTCCCCAGTTCAAGGAGGACAGGGAACTACTGGAGAGGGTACAGCAGAGAACCACAAAGATGATTACGGGCCTGGAGCAACTCTCTTCTGAGGAAAGGCTGAAGGACTTGAGTCTTTTTAGTCTACAGAAGACGAGACTGAGGGGGGATCTTATCAACACTATAAATACTTAGAGGGTGATTGTCAAAAGGAAGGGGCCAGTCAGAGGAGACTGAGGGGGGATCTTATCAACACTATAAATACTTAGAGGGCGATTGTCAAAAGGAAGGGGCCAGTCTTTTTTCAGTGGTGCCCAGTGACAGTACAAGAGGTAATGGGCACAAAATTGTACATAAGAAGTTCAATCTAAACATGAGGAGGAACTTCTTCACTTTGAGGGTGGCAGAGCACTGGAACAGGCTGCTCAGAGAGGTGTTGGAGTCTCCATCAAAATCCGCCTGGACAAGTTCCTATGCAACCTGCTCTAGGTGGACCTGCTTTGGCAGGGGGTTGGACAAGATGATCTCCAGAGGTCCCTTTCACACCTATATCATTCTGTGATTGTGTGGTCATTCACCTCTGCACTCTTGATGTGAGAAAGGCACTCTCAGGTCCCCATGGGGCCTGGTACCATGGTGTGTCCCACTGCCCCAGACAGGAGCAGGGCCCTGGGGAGCTGACATGAGGTTCTAGGCTGAGGACAGGTTGGGGAGAACCCAAGAGTTCAGCAGGGACAAGCACAGCTGACAGTGTCTCAGGGTTGTGGCAGTCACCATGGCAGTAAGGAGTTTAAACAATTTACTATTATGGTGACTGAGTTGGAGACAAATGATGAAAGGAAGATCAATGTTTTGTTCACCAGTTTTACTTTCCCTAGTTTTATGCACTTGTGGTAAGCAATGTTAACCCTCTTACCAATGACATATTTTTTTTTTTTAAAGTAGAATTATTCACTCACTAAAAACCAAGATTTGTTTATAGTTGATGTAAACAATGTTCCAATATAGAGACTTTTCCACAACTTTTAGTGACAAAGGATTTTCTGTCTGGAAATACAAGTTATTAAAATTTGTGGTTTTCCTATTGGATATCATTAACTCAGACAAAATAAAATCCCAGGTAGAAGTGATATGTTTGATTATTTTCTCTGTTTTTTTCAAATGAAATATTATTATAAATATTTTATAATTTTTAGATAATTTATTAATAACAACAACAACAATATGTCACTATTTTTCCTCATAAAAACTGAAAATGCACTGCTTAATGAATCTGTTTGCTCCAGCTGTGTCCCCTGTCCCTTCCATTTTTTTTAATACAATAAAATAGCAGTACATAATATTATATACATTACATAATTTTAATATTTTCAGAGAAACAATACCTTGTCATTGATATCTTATATGGTAAATTAGGAAAAAAAAAAGTTCAGTACAGCTGAAACATTGGTTTAGACCAATCAAAACAAAGTATTTATTAATTTTCTTTTTTAAATAAGGAGTAAACCTATTTCTGCGCATGAAATATTTCATTCTACTCAATCAATATTTCATAATAGAAAAGACGTTTCATCTGAATGTTTCTTAGCAGGTGTCATGCTACATGACAGAGGGGATGTAGACATATTCTTGATTTTAAGTAGCTTGCATTCAAAGGGTAAAATTATCATTGTACCTATAGATAGCCATAGGACATAGCCACCTTGGACATAGGTATGAAAAATGACATGTATTTAGACTGATACAATCCTATTAGTTTAAAGGTCACATTACACTTGTGGTCTTCAAGTCAAAATCTGTGGATCCTTAGCCACCACTGAACATCATTTGGAGTTTCTTCTGCAAATAGCTAAGAATTAGTCTGTATTAAGTAGGCTTACATTTATTTTATAAGAATTTCACCAGCATCAAAAACATTTTACGGATTCACAAACTGTTGAAAACCCACTCTGCATGCCACGTCATGGTAAAAGGCATTGAGAAACATGGGATGGCAGCACACGCACAGACCACCTGCACATTATATATGATAATATCCCACAGAGTGGCTTTTTTCCCCCAAGTAGTTTTACATCATAAAGTAAAAGTTTCGCACCATCATGGTACTCGATACATAAATAAGCTTTAGAAAATTAGATCATGTGTTTAAACACTCTGAACAATATAACATTTATAAACAGAGAAATACAAACATATATTTCAAATTCTCCAAAATATGAGAATAAAAAGTGGGACATTCCTGATATACTGACATATCAAAAACACTTGTTGGTAGCTAAACTAACTTCGTTCATCCTGTCTGGAATTTCTTGCCTTTACATAGCACAGTATAATCTGAGTTAGAATAGAAATAGAGGGAAATAAAAGAAATAAGTAAAAGATACAATAAAACTCGATGTTGCCACCAGCAAGCAAAACATTATATGCCTGTATATACCTCCATCAAGACAACCAAAGTGCTAGAAATTAACAATGTGGAATTACATCCTGACTCAGATGAAAATTTTCTTAAATGGGAATAAACAAGTAGTGACTTAAAAAGAGCTACTCTCGTGAATCAGTAGAGTATGATTTGTTTCACAGTACAGTTGGCAGAAAATTCACCCCTCAGGAAACAATTGCTACCAACTTCAGCTTCTTATTGAAAACTATGCTCATTATCTACATACAATTACCTCTTCTGTCTTTTATCTTAACTTTGTCCAGCCTGTAGGAACTTGTGATTTTTAATTTGGAAGGGAGAGAGGGGCAGCTAAAACACTTTCAGCATTCCTTGACTGCAAAGTGGTAACAGGCTTTACAGTTAATCTATATTTTGTTTTCTAAAGGTGTTAGACCAGTGTTTAGATGAAAAGCATATTGTGTACTACTGCTTACTAAATCTGTAGAGAAGGCAGCAGTGATTGAGCTTCTTGTCCTGTGTCTATCCTAAAATCATATGTCCTTCATTATATGGCAGTTCTGGAAAGCTACTGTCCTAAATTCACACAGAGCAGATGACTGAAGGGCCTTTCTATATCTAGACTAAATCTAACTAGTCATCAAGATTGTTGATAAGCCAAACCATTGAATCTTGTCTCATCTATTACTTGCCCTGCATTAAATCAGGTCTTGGCATCTGTTCTGGATCAGTAGCAATAGTCCCATATGGATTTCTGATTCTACTTTATGAAATTTAGTAGCCCGAACTGGAATTCAGCTGACTTTTACTGAATCCGGTCATATTTTTTCCTTCTATCAGTATTCTACCCATCTTTCCCTTGTGCTGTGCCTACACCACCTGTTAATCCATCTGGTCTGTTTCTGTGTCTGTTGCCTATATTCTGTGCTTTACTTGCCTAGCATTCGTTAGCTCTTTATCTGTGAATAAAGCCTGCTGCCTTCATCCTACCAAGCCTGCAAACCTCTACCTTAATTTCTTCTTCTTTTTATTGCAATCCTATATTTAAGATAGGTCAGCAAAGGATGAATTAGCTCTTATTCTGAGATTCAAATGGCTTACCCATATCATTGCCTTTTGAGGCTGAAACTATAATAGTCCCTACATTCTTCTGGACTCTATATGCTCCCTTTACTGCCTATCCCCTTCATTTTAAGAACAGAGTAACACTGCACACCTGCTTTCCTCATGCCTAAGACTGAGGTACTCCACCAATCTCTTCATGCTAGATTCTGTGATGCAGCACCATACTTTACCTCTGTCCTGTGTCACAGACCTTAAAGATCATCTAGTTCCAACCTCTCTACCATGGGCAGGGACACCACCCTGTAGCCTGACCACATTGCTTGCCCAAGCGGGAGCACCTAATGCAGGCTGCTCTCCTGTACTGGAGAGCCTAGAGCTGGACCCAGCACTCCAGATGTGGCCTCATCAGAACTGAGCAGAATATAAAATCACCTCTCTCGACCTGCTGGCAATGGTCTTCCTAGTGCAGCCCAAGATGTTGGGTAACAGGGCTGCAAGCACACTCGCTGGTTCAAGTTCAACTTGTCTGCCAGGACTCCCAGGCCTATTTCTGCAAAGGATCTTTCCAGGCAGTCAGCCCTCAATATCTGCCAGTTCATGGAATTACTCCTCCCCACACTCATTTCACCTCCATGTCTCTTTATCCTGCCTTGTCTTCTAGTATTATAAGAAAACATTAAAATATATTGTAAAACTGTAATCCATAGTGGAAATATGTAGATACAGATATGCTGAAAACTGTCATACCCTTGCTAGATCTGGAGCTCATCAGACACTATGGTAGTTGAGCTAAGAAGACAAGTGAGTCTCTGTGATTTCTTTCTGGTTTTCCATGAGTTCTTTTCGGATGTGGACATCGATGTCAATATTTGCCTGTAATATTGCATTTGCTCAGAAGTTGTAGCTGAAACTAATAACTTGCATTTGCAAAAAGGGATCACTAGGTAGCCTCAAGTCTTGTGCCACAGACTCTGCTTAACTTGTGAGATGCCTCTCTGACACCGTAATTCCACTAATAGTTTCACTATGACATTGTTACTGCATTGCCATTTGGGACCTGGTAATAATAGTAGTATTTTCTTGGCAAGTGGTCAGAAGAACAATTGAGAATAATTTATTAGAAATCCTGTGTGGAGAGGAGGCAGAAGTCACTGAACTACAAAGCCACCACCCTTCATCTAAATATGTTTTCTATACTCATTTTATGAAAGGTAGTTTGCAATTTCTAAACTTGGCTTTGATCCATTCATCAATACTATCCATAATACCAACTCACAGAATCACAGAATCACCTAGGTTGGAAGGGACCTTTTAAGATCATCAAGTCCAACCAATGGTGGGGGAAACAAAAAAAACAAACAAACCAAAACCACAAAAAGAACCATATATATGTTCCTTGTTTCCTAGCAACATTTGCAGCTTTTGCAGGGCTAAACTCCAAGCATGGGATGATCATCTTCCTTCATTCCGATGGACTTCTTGTGTGTCTTGACAACAGTTTGCTTTCAAGTCTAGCTTCTCCTTGTGGACTGTTCTGTTCTGTTTCTTGCTGACCAAGCACCAAAAATAAAGAGAAAACTTTAAAACTCATGAGCATCAAGAGTTAAATTAATCACAGATAAAATATATATGTATGTTTCTGCATGTGTATATACATGCTTCTAAAATTCTGCAAGAAACAATTAATTTGATGTGGACTTAGTAAAAATTTCTAATATCTGGAGATGATGCCATTTACTCTGTATTTGTATTCCTAGCTTTCTGGTTTCTGTCTATTTTTCATGAGCAAGTACAGTAAATGTTCACATTCAGCAGCAAATAAAACTGTCAGCAGTCTTTAAAGGCGTATCAAGATATGTAAAAAAGCATGTAAATACTTCACGTAACCTCTCACATTTTTCAATTTATTTCATTTGAGTCCTCAGTCAATATTATAAAGTATGACACAGCTTCTCAGAGAGCCTAGTTAAAGTTGATCTACATACGCAGTTACTTCTCTCAAACTATTGATAAGCCACTCTTTCCTCAGAAATAGTCAGATATTCTGCATGAGTAGATATTCAACGATCATTTTTTTAGATACTCTAGGAGTTCAGTCTGTCTGTTCTCTGCATGTATCACAGCTTATATTCCTTGCCTGATGTTTTGTATCTCAGCTGGTACTTAGCAGCTTCGAGGGTCATAAGTTTTGCTCTAGAAACGTGATGCCAGATAATTATTCCTCTAGCAGCTCTTTCTTCTCTTGTAGCTTTTCCTTTTGGAAAAGCCACAAAAAGAAACCACTACTGTGTGAGAACTATGGTTAATATTCATAGGTATCAAAAGATTAAGTTTCTATACAGACTGTATTACACTACAAACACTAGTAATGCAAGAACTTCCGTTTTGTGCTAAAATACGAGAAAAAGGGCATCTCAAAAAAACCACAGAGACACAAACTCACTGTCCAAATTGAAATTCTATGTGTAATTAGAAAGGTCGTGGAACTGGTCAGTCACTGTTTTGAGAGATGGCTTTAAATGAAAAAACAAAAACAAAAATAAGGTCAGAAACAAGAGAGAAGTAGAAAAGGCCACTTGCTTACACAGGAGCAGTGACCTTGAGAATAATGAGGTGTAACCCTGAACACAGGTTAAACAGAAATCCTTTAGGTCAGGGTCTGAAATGCTATCAGGGCTGCAGGCAATAAAAGTGTCACCACCCATGGCATTCTCTTGCGTTTAGGGAAGCAGGACTTTGAATATTCTTTGTAAATAGGCAGAGTTACATTAGGACTCCTGACTTTGTTATCTAGGTGGGTCACACACTCCCCCCCCCCTCCCAGGAAGTAGGCAGCTGCTTGAGTCAAAGAAATTCTACCATCAGAATTAAATTTAAGAGAGGAAGCAAAGACTAATTTCAATGCAAACTAAAACAACACAGTAAAACCAAGAACAAACCAAAATATTATTTATCTGCTAGGAAAGCATATTAATGTTTGATCTTCAAGACTACGGTCATTAGAATATAAAAAGTTGACATGTAGCATCATACACAAATGATTTGACAAAAATAGATGTGAGTCTATAGAATCTTGTGTTTATAATTATGATCAACATTTGTTGTATTTGTTCTTTAGAAAGTGACTGTGTGTGACGAAACTTACATAGATGGAAGACTTTTCATCTTCTGATAGAAGTTCATGTACAGAAGACACCACTTAGAAGTTACTTAGACTTAGAGTTACTTAGAAGTCCAAGTGACTCAGCTTCCTGCAATAATTTCTTTAAAGTAAACAAACTATTTCCTGATGACATGTAACAGAAATATATACCCTTTTTCCAAAACACTGGGATGCCAATTAAGCTGTTCTTGATGGATTCATGTAGTAATCTGTAGGTGCTTCATTAATTAAATTAAAAATGTAGTATCACAATGTTGTATTTTTAGAAGTGATATATATTAGCAATATTTATCATAGAATGGTTAGAGTTGGAAGGGACCTTAAAGATCATCAAGTTCCAACCCCCCTGCCATGGGCAGGGACACCTCTCCCTAGAGCAGGTTGCTCCAAGCCCCATCCAGCCTGGCCTTAAACACTTCCAGGGATGGGGCATCAACAACTTCCCTGGGCAGCCTGTTCCAGTGCCTCACCACCCTCACAGTAAAGAACTTCTTCCTAATATCTAATCGAAATCTCCCCTCTTCCAATTTAAAACCATTACCCCTCGTCCTGTCACTACACTTCCTGACAAAGAGTCCCTCCCCAGCTCTCCTGTAGGCTCCCTTCAGATACTGGAAGGCTGCTATCAGGTCTCCCTGGAGCCTTCTCCAAGCTGAACAGTTCCAGCTCTCTCAGCCTATCCTCATAGGAGAGATGCTCCATCCCTCTAATCATCTTGGTGGCCCTGCGCTGGACCTGTTCCAACAGTTCAATGTCCTTTCTATGTTGAGGACTCCAGAACTGGACACAGTACTCCAGGTGGGGTCTCACAAGTGCAGAGTAGAGGGGGAGAATCACCTCCCATGACCTGCTGCTCACACTTCTTTTGATGCAACCCAAGATACGGTTGGCTTTCCGGGCTGCCAGCGCGCACTTCCGGCTCATGTTGAGCTTCTCATCTTCTTATCCTTTTAAATTGAGTCACCATAAAACTTTCAGTAAGTTTATAATTCAATGTGTTTCAAAATTTTCTTCTTTTTTTCATAGTATTTGGATTTCATTATTTTGCTTCTCCAAAGCAGAATAAGGTCACTATTTAGTTCTTGAACAAGAATACAGTTCCATTTCTAAAAAAGGTCAAAGTTTATTTCCTTCCACAAATCCTAAATATGCTTATGTTAAAGTGATTCTTTACTTAGCTTTTTATTTTACAACTCCAGCAAAAGGACATTTGTGCCTTCATTAAACATTTTACATGGTACAGCCAAGCTTGCTTTAGTCTGGCAGTTTTATTGAGTCTCCCTCAACAGTTATCCTAAATCATCACCAACAGGAGATAAATTTCTTCCAAGTTCACAAAAACTGCAATAAGAAATAAACTTTTTTCTAAATTCTGATGCGTTTTCAGCCTGTTAATAAGAATGCACTTTATAATTTGAAGGCAATCAGATGTTCAGTCAATCTTAGAATGTATGCAATGTGTTTACTTACCTTGATAAAAAGGATAGATAGCAAAGATGGGATGACAAGGTTTCAGACAGGAAATACTGAAACCAAGAACTAGGAACATTCTTTCAAGTTAGAAAGCACTTACTGAAAAGATATCTTTGCCATACATAAGTATAACATGTGCTTGTTAACTTCTACCTATTTTCATGCAAACCCAGTTAGGCTTATAACTGCTGACTGTTCAATTTCAGGTTTTCTGTGACCATCTAGTGAGAAATTTCCACACTAATTTGAGTGAATAAATCTAAATCTTAAATTGACTGGCTGTTTTCTACACATCAAATTAGCAGAGAGTTTGGGCATGCTAAAATATGAACTGGAAAGCTGGACTACTGAATGGATAAGCTACCAAGCTCAAAAGTTAGTGGTTAAAGACTCAAAGTCCAGTTTGGCAGAAAATCACAAGCAAAGTTTTCTGGATGTTGATGCTGGGTCAAATGCTGTTCAGTACTCAGTAAACATTCTGGGTGACAAAGCTGAACTCAACAAGTTTGCAGATAATGGCAATCTGTAAGGAGAGGTCATGTGGAAGGCTGACTTTGGCTGGCTGCTAGGTACCCACAAACCCAGTCTATCATTGCACCTCCATCAGCAGGATAATGGAAAAAAATATGAGAAAAAGTTTGTGATTCAGGATAAGAGCTGAGAGATTACTTACCAATTACCATCACAGGCAAAACAGATTCAACTTGAAGAAATGAATTTAATTTATTGCCAATTAATTGTAACCGAGTAGGATAGTGAGAAATAAAAAGATAATTAAAAATATCTTACCCCCAACCCTTTCTTTCCCAGGTTCAACTTCATTCCTAACCATTCTATGTTCTTCCTCTCTGATCAGCCCAGGGGGACACAGAAAGTTCTGTGTCATCATGGTCCTCTCCAAGAGTTGCAGGGAAATCTTTATTCCAGTACCTGGAGCACCTCCTCACCCTCCTTTTTGCTGAGCTCAGTGTCTGCAGAACTGTTTCTCTTACATTTTTTTTCACTCAGTTATCACAGCTGCTGCACAGTATTCACTTGTTCTCAACTATGTTCTCATAGAGGTGCTACCAGTGACTGATTCATTGACTGGCTCAGCTTTGGCCAGTGGCGGGTCTGTCTTGGAGCCAGCTGAAACTGACTCTGCATGACATGGGTGCAGCTTCTACTGTCTTCTCCCAGAAGCCACCCTTACAGCACCCTCACAGCAGCCAAAACCTTTGCATGCAAACCCAATATGGGACAACATTTCAGAAGGAAGAGCCACCACACAGGGGGACTTTGACAGGCTAAAAGACAGCAAGAATTACACGAGATTTAACATTGATAAATGTGAAGTCCAGCACCTGGGACTGAAAAATACCGAGCAGCAGTACAGGCTGGAGTCTGACTGGGTGGGGGCAACTGCTGAAAAGTCACTGGGGGTCCTGGTGCACCACAAACAAGTTTTAATGGCACTCTGAAGTCCTATACTGAGAGTTTCAACGTGTATATGCCTCCTTTGGAGACACAGAAAATTATCTTTGGCATTGGTAGCTGTTAGTAATTGCAGCAAGTGGAAAATGTACACACATCTTGAGTTGTCTTTTTTTCAATATCATGAACGCAATTGTGTGGTTACCTGGGGGAATCTTTCTCTTTCAAAAGAGGAAAACCAAAATAAATGAGTGGGACAAAGGCCATAGGAGAGGGAAAGAGAAGCACCTGCAGAAAGTAGTAATAGATTGACAATATCCACTACCCGTGTCACATAATCCAAATTCAAAGGCTGTGAAATGAAGACAGGCTATATGCGACTTTGGAGACTTAGTTGCATATATATGAGAAAATCTGTGGATCTGGATTAAGTATTTTAGCATATCACTTAACGTCTTTAGAAACAAAATGAGGATCGACATTCCTGTCTGGACCAACCAAAATAGACAGCTAACCTTGTAAACCACAATTTCTTTTGTGACCTGGAGCAGACAGTTCTTAAATTAACAGAATTAGGGATAGCTCCACAAGGTATAATAGCTTTGATTTGCAAGGAACAAAAGGTGAACGTCAAAAAATTTAGAAATCCAGTTTAGTTTATTTAAACTCCCAAATCCAAAACACATTGACATTACACACACCTCCTTTACCGATTTCACTTACACTGCCAAAACAACAGCAAAACAACCCAAAAAACTGAAAGTAAGATATATACCCTTCTGGTGCATTGATCTTGTCCAGCTGCCAGACCCCCACTCAGTTGCTTTTTCACTTCTCAACAAGACGGAGAAAACAAGATGGAAAAGCTCATGGGTTGAGATAATTGCAGTTTAATGTGGAAAGAAAAGACTGCATGTGGATGCAAAACACAAAGAGCAATTCTTTCACTACTTCCCATCAGGAATCCCTTTGGCAACAGCCAAAACATTTGTGTGTTATCAAAGCTGGTTTAGCCATCAGTGCAGAGTACTGCACCATATGGGCTGCTATGTAGAAAGCTAACTCCATCCCAGCCAGACCCATTACAGCCTTGCACCAGCTTTCCTTCTTTCACTTACAACTTTCCCTTCAGAGTGACTTATTTTCAGTCCTACTTATTTCAGTCCTACCACTTTAGGCAGTCATATAATGCATTCAAAAAATTCATTTTGATGTTATGAACTACATATTTCCTACAAACAATCTATGTTTTTCCTGAGCTTTAGTAGATCTAACTAAAGGCAATTAAAAGGAAATTATTGGCCTCAGTGGTGTCTGGATATAGTTTTGTTCTCCTCTCTGTCAATTCTCCTAATTTTTTAATTACAAATCAGAGTTTAATTTTAATTATAAATTTTATGGTATTATATGAGCATAAATATTGAAAAAAATATGTATTAGGAGACAGTATTGCCTTTTAATAATTGCAAGGTCAACTCTGATTGGGGTATGGTAATACTGATATACAAATGTGTATCCTTTTTTCTGTAAGTGGGCTCCAAAATTTAGCAGTTTCCACCAGGAAACACTGAAACATTAGAACACATCACCAAAGAAAATTATGTAGTAATTTAGAATTACTCTGAATTTGGCACAGGCAGACAAGGTGCTATTTAAACTGTGTTTGGAGTCAATATTAGTACTGAAACTGTACTGTTGTTTAAAATTTGATGAATCAAAATGCTAACATATATCCTCTGTTTGTGATTGTATTGATGGATTGCAAAGTTCTTCTTAACAGACACAACATATAAAAAAAACCTATACTCAGATGGTATTGTTTGAGTTTTAAATGACAGAAATTGATCATTTATCAAACCTCACAAAATAAATCAGATTCTTCATATTAAACTTTATCACAGGGTTCTATAGGACTCTTGAGGCTTATTTTTTGCTAGCTGTGATACATTCAGGCATAGATTAAATAGGGTTTAACAGTATCACAATTTGATAGGCAAAGATAAAGAGCTTCACAACAATCATGTTTTAGGCTTGATGAGTTGTTTTAATTATATGTTCGGTGTGACTTCCATCACCAGTTTCTTCATTTTGCTTTCAAAAGAACAATGCATGATCATTGACCCCAAACAGGTTCATTCTAGCAGCAAACATTCAATGAGTCATATCTTCTTTCTCATATTATCCAATATGAAGTTCAACTGATGACTAGTTGTTAGTCGTACTCTTTAGGCATTGATTCAGAGACCAATAAGGTTTAATATCTTTATTAATGCCTTGCATGATGGGGTGGCGTGCACTCTCAGTAAGACCATAAATGACAGCAAACTGGGGCAGGAGTAGTCCATAAAGTAGGGGGTAGCACTGCCATTGACACGCACCTTGGTAGTCTAGAAAAATGAGCTGAGGGAAATCTAATGTAGGTCAATAATATCCAGCATTCCTGATGAACAAGTTGAACGTATGTAAAGCACATCACTGTAGCAAAAACAACCACATGCATCTTGGGCTGCATTGGCTAGAGCACAGTTACTGAAGGAAACATTTCTTCACCTCTCCTTACTACTTGTGACATTGCACTGGAACTACCACGTCCGGTTTTGCCCTTCCAGATCAAGACAGAAACTAATGTCCTGCAGTGAGCCCAGGGGCAAGCAACAAAGATGACTTGTGGGTAGAGTACATGATGTGCAAGGACATATTAAAAGAGCTCATTTTTTTCAGTCTAAGAGAAGAAGGCTAAGGAAGAAGGCTTACTTGCTGTCTCCAATGACATAATGGGTGCTGGCAGATAATGTGGATTCAGGCTCTTCTCTTAGATTAATGGTGACAGAATGAAACAACGAACAAAAGTTGCCTCAAAAAAATTCTCCCTAGATACCAGGAAAAAAGAATCAAGCAGGGTAGTCTAATATGGAACAGACTTCCCAAAGTGATCTGGATTTCCACCCTTGGAGATGCTCATACCTTGACTAAGTATCTCCACATAACCTGAGCTAAACTGGGCCTACTCTGGCTGGGGCTTTACCCCAGATGACCTCTTTATGTCTCTTCTATTATATACAATATTTTGTTAAAGGAAAAAGTCTGTGCAGGGTATATACAAAGCTAAACAATTATTTGTTAGTCTAATTAAAAAAAAAAAAATAACAAAAACAAAACCAACCAACCAAACAAAAAAACAACACAACAAACAAACCATAAAACCAATCAAAAGACAACAAACAGTTGTGGTTAGTCCACCGGCTTTATGAGAACTTCTGTGATTAAGCTGACATGCTTCTTGTATGTGAGGTCGGCTGTATCAAAACAGAGGTACCACCTCATCAAATATCTGCATGGCTTCTCTGCTGCTCTGTTCCTGTGTCTTCAGTGTCATGTAAGGATCTGTCTGTGAATTTTTTTGATATGAAGAAGCTTGCAAGAAATAAATGCACAGTGTACAGATTTTCCCAAAGATGGAGTCTGAAACTTTTTCATGAACAGATGATAGAATAAAATAATTACTTTGTCACCAAACTAATGATGACATGCCAAACTGAGGAGGAATAGTCTGGCTTTCTTGGTTACCTTCCTGGTATAGCAATTACAAGTTCTCTCCATATTAATTGTCATGCACACAAACACCAGCATTTTGCATCTTATAAAATGTGAGAAAATTAACTATTTGTATCTCATTGTAAAGTTACGTATAGAAATGGAAGCATAAAGAAATTATTTAAGTGAGACAAAGAAGAAGTCAACATAATCAGAAATCCATAATTTTGGTGTTTGACTAACAGGTAATCTCTTCTTCTAAAATAATATAAGAACTGAAGGGAGCAGTCTCAAAAAATACTGAAAGACAACTGGGGGTAACAGCTATGTACTCACACAGAATTCTCACAAGAAAGGAACGCAGAGAACAGGATTTCAGCAGTCTGGCAGTGTTATGTGAAATACACATGACACAGTTAATCTGTCAAGTTTAAAAATGGTGTATCTTGATCTTCTTCTGTGTTTAAGGTAAGAAGTGATAAATACACCATGCCACAAGTTACTTGGGTAAATAGTAATTTGTAAACTTTTTTGACTGTGCTTGAGTACACGGACAGTTACTGATTTTTGCTTTGGATGGATTTCAAATAAGATAAAATACATCTTAGGAATACCAGAACTGCTGTAAAAACTAGAACATATATCCTCTATATCCCAGTTAATATCTCTTACGCCTTTCCTATACTTGCTGAGATCTTATGCTACTAAGATGATTTAAGAAACCAATTTGTAGTCTAAAAGACTGGTAAAAGATACTTTGAAAAGAGGATTCCCACTAAAAGTACAGTTCCTTTGGCTTTTCCTTCTATATATGAATAAGACAACAACAGCATTGGCAACTGAATTTTTTTTTGGTTCACTATAAAGTACATTGTTCTTAGGGTGATTTCTGTAATAGAAAATCAATAGATATTTTTTTCACTAAGATTATTGTCAGCTTTGTGACTGGTTCCTGAGGTGACCGGGATAGTTCCCCTGTAATACTTGCGCATGATTCTTTGCCTTGGCTTGCAAGCTTCATTGAGTTAAGTTGCTTTCACATGCAAAAGTTATAAACCTCACTCTTCATGAAACTTTATTATTCATTAGACTGAAACAAGGGATGTATCTAAGTCACCCAATTAGTCTCCTGTAATGCACTTTTCAATTTCAATGCTATTGCAACAGCTCGTTGCAGAGTTAATGGGGCTGGTTGCAGCAAGCAGGCATACACAAACTGTGAAAGGATTCTTTCTTCCAAATGTGAATACTTCGATATGTCTTCATGTCAAGTTTGTTTCCTGTGTATTATGAATTCCTCACTAACTCTTCTGTCATTATTGTGGATGGAGCGATGCACTTCACTTGCAAGAGAAAAGCAGCAATACTTTTATTTATATAAAACAGAGTTTTAATAAAGTTTGATAGTAAATGCAACAGCGGTTTACCAAGATTTAATGGCAAGGTACACCGAGTTATTTACTGCATAGAAGACAGGGTCAGACAAAACTGTCAGGGAGATCCTCCCATTGAGTCATAAGGTTCAGAGAGTACTCCTTTGCTTTCTAAACTTCTCAGAGAGGAATCTAGGTGCAGCTGGATCCAGTCCTAGTCCCAGACATGATCAATGGTTTATGAATAAAGGATAGTATGTCCATAATCAATCTAAGACATAGTCTTAATGAAGCTTCAAAGTTTAGCATGCAACAAGGAATCTCTCAACCTCAAGGAGTTACCTTGAGAGGTATCCCTACTGATGGGGAAATCCTGGCATGCAGCCCACTGCTATGCAGGATTGCTCAAAGGGCTATGGGGTGTTCACTATTTATAGGGATGATATTTGCGTACCCACCACAGTACGAGTACTGTGGCTAGGTAGGTGCATTGATCAACTTAGCCCTTGGCTGTTGTGTTGTCTGTCCCCTCTGAATCTGCTTTGAGCTGGGTATAGTCATCTAGGCGAGACACATCCATTATGACTGCCACAGGTCCTTATTACTTGGTCAGGGTTTCAGGAGATAAAGGTCAGGTTGGGGGCTGAGCACACTGTCACAGTCATTTATTAAAATTTGTAAAAGTAAATATCTCTACAAGGTCCACTTCCAGTAGTAAATCTGAAGGAGGTGAATACTCAAATTAACTTATGCCACATCGAAAGATTAAATATTTGGAGAGCTCCAAAACATCAGTAACTTGATAAAGTTAGGTCTCAAAAAGTTTTAAAGTCTAGTAGGGAACCTCTCGTATCTGGGAGATCAGTTCACAAGACAAGAGTTCTCACTTTTATGACATATTTCTTCTTTTTCTCCATTCTGACACCCGGAATCACTCAAGTCAGTCCAATTCATTGATGAAATATCAGCATGAAAGAGATTTCCACAGCAGCATAGTAAATGAAGATTCATAGGACCTCAGCAGAACTCAAGCCAAAAAACGTACGGTAAAATAAATGGTTAGGAGAAATTAGCAGTGATAACAACTTAATAGAGTAGTGTCTTTTAAAAAATTTATTAATAATTAACAAAAAAAAGTAAAACAACTTTTAATCTTGTAAAGGTATTTCTGTATATAAATACATAATGGAAATTACACCATGTTTGTTCTAACCTAGAACAGCTATGGAATTTCCCTAGGAAAATGTAGACTTCTCACTAAAACAGCAATGATGTTTTTCATACTGACAGCTGGGCTATGTGATTTAGTTCACTGGTACTTGTAAAATTATTTAAGATACTGGCATAATATAAAAATGCTGTATCTCTAGTTTGTAATTTGTATTTGTATAGGCTATTGTTTTTCACAGTTTCACAAAATATAATAAAAGAAAATCCTGCTACAGTTTTTGGTGGGTTTTTTGGTTGTGGGTTTTTGGGTTTTTTTTGGTGTTTTGTTTTGGTTTGTTTTGTTTTTTTTTCCTGTAATTGTCTTTTATCTCAAATTAAAATGTTGCATGTTTCTTTTATTCTCCCTCAGATAGGAAGCCATGGTGGATGAGAAGCTAAACATGAGCTGGAGATGTGTGCTTACAGCCCAGAAGAACAACCATATCTGGAGCTGATTCCAAAGAAGTGTGGCCAGCAGGTTGAGGGAGGTGATTCTGCCCCTCTACTTCATTCATGTGTGACCTTACCAGAGTACTGTGTCCATCTCTGGAGCTCTCAGCACAGAAAAACATGAACCTATTGGAATGAGTCCAGAAGAAGACCATAAAAATGATCAGGAGGCTGGAGTGTTTCTCCTATAAGGACAGGCTGAGAGAGTTGGGGTTGTTTAGTCTAGAGAAGAGAAGGCTCTGGAGAGACCTTTTTGCAGCCTTCCAGTACTTTAAGGGGATTTATAAGTAAGATGGGAACAGACTTCTTATTAGGACCTGTTGTGATAAGACAAGGGATACTGCCTTTAAACTAAAATAAGGTAGATTTAGACTAGATAAAAGGAGGACATTTTTTATGATGGGGGTGGTCAAACACTGCAACAGGTTGGCCAGAGAGGTGGTAGATGTCGTATCCCTGGAAACACTTAAGGTCAGGTTGGATGGAGCTCTGAGCAACCTTACCTAGTCGAAGACGTCCTTGCTTATTGCAGAGAGGGTTGGACTAGATGACCTTTAAAGGTCCCTTCCAACTCAAACTATTTTATGATTCTAAAACAGGTCTTCTCTAAATATCCATTGCTAAGCCTACATTTCTAAAAATATGTATACATTTATTAAAGTGACCTTATTCTTCATTTAAGTTCTGAAGTGTTTTTGTCTTTTCATGACATGATTTTAGCTGTACTTACAGAGTTGCAGAGGGTAAAATGGTTCCAATTATAGCCAGACACTCTCTTTTTTTTCCCACATATTGGTAAACTACTTAGAGCCACCCTTTCTCTCTGACCCAAACATGGGTAGATATCATAGATATCATAGTGCCCTAGAAGCTACATTAACTTAGATTAACCATAATTTCTTACAGGTAATTTCCTGTCCATCTTTCCAGCTGCTGACTGGAAAGTGGGTAAAATGGGCATCCTGATCTAAAAAAAAATAAGTGTATATTTGAACACCCAACCTCATTAATATTGATGAATTCCCTACTGACCAAGATGGGCAGATATGACCTTTGGACTTTTTAAATACAAAATTTCTTCTTTCTGTCTGGTGGGTTGACCTAACCAGTAGTCAAACACCCACCCATCTTCTTGCTCAATCTCCTTTCCTGTAGGATGGGGAAGAAATGGGAGGAGGCTAAGAAGACACATGGATATAGATAATGATATTTTAATAAGCAAAGCAAAAGCTGCACACACAAGCAAGGTAAAAAGATTAATTTATTCATTGCTTCCCATGCCAGGAAGATATCCAGCTATTTCCTGAAATGCAGTGTTTCAACCTGTGTAACAGTTACTTTGGAAGACAAAACCATAACCACAAGCATCCATCCCTTTCCTCCTCCTGTTCCTGAGCTTTCGTTGCTGAGTACAAATTTGTATGGTATGGGATATCCCCTTGGTCAGTTGGGTTCAGCTGTTTTAGCTGTGTCTCCTCTCAGCTTCTTGTATACCCTCAACCTGCTCTCTTTGGAGGGGAAAAGAAAATGCCTTGACGCTGTGCCAGCACTGATCAGCAATAACCAAAACACTGGTGTGTTATCAAGTCTGTTTTAGCCCCAAATGTAAAGCACAGCACCATATGGGCTGCTATCACAGAAGTTAACTCCATCCCAGCCAGGCCCAGCACACTGTGAAATGGAATAGAAGGGTTGGAACTATCACATAAAATTTCTTCTTTAAAGATTACCTGATTCTTTCGTAGACTAAGTGAGACAAGAGCTTTTTTGTATCCTTTTTCCCTGTCTATAATGCTACCTTTTTTCTGTGAATAGACCAAGTTATACCTAATATTACTCTGACATAAATCTTATTTATAATTTGTTGTTTATTTCTTCCAGTGCTATCACTTCATTTGTGCATATTGCCTTATTATTAACAAGGAGTCCAAGGTTTCAAGATTTCAAACGCATCCTTCGTAAGCTTTGTTATGGAATATTTCCATATGAATATTTCCATTGGGGTTGTCATATCTTCTTTTTCTGGACATTTCAATTGATAATAAACACTCAAATTCTAGATGCACATTTTGCTTTCACTGTCAACAGTTTAGGTGCTTTCTTCTTTAGCGGTATAGTATTCCCAAATATAAGAACTGACATGGTCTTTTTGTATCATGAAAAGACTATTTCTGCCCTTCTTTTTCTTTGTGGATTTTGGGTTGGGAGGAAAAGAAGTCACCTTCCAATATGCTAATTGTACTAATCCAAACATATCAGTTAATTAAAAGTGAGAAAGAGGTATGAAGGCTACATCAAAACATTTTGATGAATCCTTATTCTGATTGAAAATGTATGGATAAATTCAAATTATTGTGGAAGAAAAGTGCAAAAGAAAAAATGAATAAGAAAAGCAATGAGATCCAAGGCTATATTCAGTGTAAAGGAAAAGGCTATGCTAATAACTGAATTTGTTTCATTGATATTATTGAAACACTATAAACTAAATCTCTGTTTGGCCAACAGGCTTCTCTTTAAATGTTCCTTGTGTAGGAAACTTGGACCTGCACCTACATTGCCGGTCTTCAGAGGAAAAGGATGAGGGAAATGATGTTCTAAATTTGTCAAAATCCGTAAAATAGAACCCGAGGGCTCAGGGTTGGTGAAGCAGGTCTATTGAATGAAGAAGACAGCAAAAATATATGCACCGCATTATAAAAATACTCCATGATATAGTATAGCAATTCCTCTTATGATTTATTGTAGTCCTAGTCTGTCTCCCAAAAATAACTGGAGATATTGGCATAAATTTTGTTACTGTCTTATTTTAAACTGTGTCTCCTTCTGGAGCTTCCTCTATGATTAAAGGCACATAACTCAATTAAGGGTTCTACTCTGCACTCTTCTATGCATGCAAAATCAGTGGGATTCTCATTCATATAAGATTTCTGGGATAGACCTAAGAATTTCACTCACTACTATTTTGGTGGGCTAATTAGAAGTGAGTTGTAAGTGAATTTATTTAAGGAAACCGGTCATCTTTTTCTTCATGCCTTATCTGAAAAGTTACTGTGAATCCCCTCAAAAATTTGCCTGGTAAAGATTGTTGATTTTCCATGAAAAGTTAACGGAATCTCATTTTATAAGGGCCTTCAGAGTAAAGTCAAAATAAAAATGGAGCTTATATACCAAATAGAGAGAATATCAAAAGTTTCAGTGAAGTTCAATAAGAATATTTCCATTATCTTTTTTTTTTTCTTTAATGGTGATCATAGTAAACATTAAATACCAAATGACACTGATTCATTCATTTTGCATTTGAATTAACAATCCATTTGACTACTGTTTCTGCTGACAGCAATTTTTATCTGGAAAAAGAGATATTATTTCTTTTTCTGATTACCACACTTGCCTGTGTGGCAGAAAGCTTCAAGTATTAAGCATTCCACTTTGCTGGCGGAAATTAAGGAAGAGGGAGGACCTAGATAAATGTTGTTAGTGCTGTCCCTGGATACTCAAGAGAACTACGGCCACTTGTGGCAGCCCTTTATAGCTTACGTAATATGGGAACAGCCTTGCTGGAAAACTCAAAAGTTGACCTCAAGGTAAAGGCGATTCAAATGGTGATATCTGTGATATCTGATATCTCTAGAACTGAGCCTGTGTTGTAGATTGTAAGTATGTGAGTATAATCACAGCCTATTTCCAGTAGATCTCAATATCTGATTATTTCTTTCCCATCTATGTGCATTAGGATGGTAATTACATAAAGTATTCATACAGGTTGTGGAAACAACGTCACTGGAGCTGTTATGGACAATCAAATGCAAAATTCAGAATTCTGTTTCAGAGTCAATGTTTGAAGTAAGCCTCCACTGTTTGAACATACACACTAGTGTATTCTTGAAGGAGAGGTTCACAAAAATAGTCATTCTAAAACTGACTTTTGAATTTTAATGAATATTCACCAGGTATTACTCTTTGCTCAGCTTGACCTGTTTCTTGCCTTGTCTAATATGGTGTATATTGTTTGTATTCCCACTTTGACTTGGGAAATTCTCTTTGGTAATATTGTGTGGTGACAGATGAATAATTAGTAGACATAGCTGGTAGAATGGTAGATTGAAACTCTACACATCTTCTTAGATATCATTTTCAAACCATGGGTGAGGGTGTAAGAGGAAAAACATTCTGAAAGTGAGAAAGCAGCTCTTACTCAGTTAATCACAGGAAAATTTAGTTATATTCTTAAAAGGATGAGTCATTCTGCCAATACCTCCATATAAAAGAAATGACCTATACCGCATAAAATAGCATTTCAGTTTAAGTGGACAATTCACTTTTACATTTTTATTTTTTAAAGTGAACTAGCTCTAAGATATAGTTCCATAAAAAGCCATATATAACACAGAAGCAATTTTCTAAAAATAATGTGAGGAATTTATGTAAAATGATATGAAGATTCAAGCACATCCAATAGGTAGTATTGCAAAGTGTCTCCTGTTTCTTTGCTATATGATCTGGAAGTTGAAGATGTATAATTTAATAATCTAACTCAAAGAGCTACAAAGAGACAAAAGCATTGGATTGAGAAATTTCGTTTTTACAGAATAAGATGTTCTGTGGTTCCGGAGTTTTCTGAAGATTGTGCTAATCCTACATGATAAATTGACAAAGAGTAAATGGAAATATTATGGAGCTGAACTACAAATACTTTCATTAGATAATCAGTGTAAGAAATGAAGAAAACTAACCTCACTAACTTAGAATCAAATAAAAACCTTCAAAAAGTGTATAAAAAGCAAGACTTGACCTTAATTAAATTTTCCTGTTACCAACATGGAAAACATTCTTCCCAAATAGCGGTTTAAAAGTAAAGTACAAAGTTGAAATAGTAGAGGCCAAAGATAAAGCTTATTCTCTGTGAGAATACTGCCCACTCAGTCTCTTAGATGTTTTTCATAATGTGACTAAAAAAAACACTGTTCAGTCCTCTCAGAGTTTTATTTCTCCCTCTTAGAAGTCCAGCCACAGCATACTACAATTGTGTTAGTGGTTATTCAGACCTGAGAGATCTGCTAAGACACACAATTTGCTTTGGAGTTTGGTAGCTTTCTAGATTGTTTGGTTTTACTGTTCTTATAGAGAAACATTACATAGAGGGAAATTTTAATTTTTTTTTTTTTTTTTTTAGATTATTTATGATTTTTTCAAATTGTTAAAAAGAATAACTCAGGATACAGGTATAAATTATGCTCTGCAAAAGCCCATATATCCAGAGAGTTGCAGCTTCATGTTCCTGTGTTCTCAAGGACTTAAGGCTTTCTCAAGGGCTATTCACTACCCACGGGAGCCTTCCAGGAATGCCCACAACATGGTGAGCAGCTGGGCCACCACAGGCAACATTCAAACAGGCAGGAGAGCAACAGCAGCACTGAAGCCAAGCTTTTTAGCCGTGCTTGGCATTCCTGATGTCATGCAGCTTTGAAGCAGGACAGAAAAGCTATTCAGTCTAGAGTGAGCAGCCTGAAAGCAGATTTTAACCTCTATTTTGGCAGAGACAGAAGTGACATACTGGCAGATTTCTCATTACGCCCATCCTGTGATGCTCTGCAGTCAGTGTTCAGAGTAGTACTAGCGTGCCTAACTGAAGGAAGCAAATCACAGGGGATATAGTTAGTTGTAAAATGGAAGTGCACACGGAAGAGCAGCAACAACCAGAATTTCAAACTTGTTTTTCTTTCATTTTCCTTTATTTCTATTTTACTTCTATAACCATGCTGCTCTATATCAATACCTGTGTTTTCCTTTACCCTTGTTTGAGTACAAGGGTTACACCTTTTCTTTGTTTTGCTGCAAGAATGATGGCGATTGGCTCCTGCTAGAAGTAGGTTCAGAAGATCAGGTGTTCTGAGCTCTTGCTGACTTCAGGCACTGTACAGGATATCAAAATGAAGCAATACATCTCCTGTGTTATATTTCTGCAGGCTTCAAACTAAAATTGACTCACTAAATAATTTTGCTACATGGAAAACAAGCACCAGATGAAACACATCACTGTATAAAGGCAGTTTCTGGATGCAAACATTTTGCATCACCTTCAGGTAATCTGGAAAGTGATGGTGCTCAAATCAATCAGACCTGAGCTCTGCTGATCAACTATTTGCATTTATCTCATTTTCACATCACCCCCTGCACATATGGTGGTACCATGGCTTTGGAGAATGCAAAAGCCATACCTTCAACATTGAAGATCTAGAGGGTCATTATTTCCAAGTCCATGATTATGCAAGGTGCTAAGACACTTAGCTCTGACCCAATACAGGACACCAACTTAAGCGTTCACCCAACACAAGCTCAGACTCATAGTTATCTTTAAACACACTAGTAGCTCCAGGGGCCTATCCTCACTGAAGCTTTTACTCACTGTGCAGGACTCTGGTGACGGTATTGCAACATCTTGGCAGAAAGCTAGCTTTTAAGCACTTTGATAAAGCATCTGGAGCCTTGTGGGGTTGACAGCAGGGTGTAGTCCAACAAGATGATGATGTTATCTCATGCCACTGTGTGATCTGCTGTTTGTCTTCTTCCATGCTGCCAGCTTTTGGGATGACTAACCCTACTATAAGCCATTAAAAAAAAATAAAAGAGCTTCCTGCCAGACTGGTGACCTAAACAGACTCATCATGACATACAAGTAGAGCCAGAGTTGGCTTGCAGAAGAAGCTACAGGACTACCTGTGAATGGAAGACAGTTACTGGGGGGATTCAGGGAGCACCAGATCAAGGCACACATGAATTCTGAACACTGTTCTCTCAGTGTGTTTTTCAGGTAGATATCCACACATATACAGATATACGTGCACACACACTCCCACACTAGTTTCCTTTTTGTCTTGATCTCAAACAATATCCAAACCTCTCCAGTTTATTCCATGCTAGAAAGACGCAATGTGGTTTATAATGTAATTTGTTAAGTGAGAATTGCCAGTCTTCCCAGATGTTCCCATTTTTCAGTTTGCAGATCAGTGATTTTCTTTAAACTGAGGAAGAGAATTAACAGATATTTGGAAGGGTTTCGAATAATATTCCTATAGTTACAAACAATGTTCCCCTGAAAAAAAGCCAAAGTGAAAGACATTAGATGAAAGATTGTCAGACACCAGGTGTTGTTCTTCTACATACTTAAAATAAAGGGATTGATTATTGCACCCCTGCTTAATACCTGTACAGACACAACTGCAAGATAGGTTATAGTTCTGGATTTGTATTTGTAATTGGGATTAACCTCAGCAGTATGAACAGACCTTCTGCCTCTTTACAAAACCTTGTACTTTCTTACAGAGAACTTAAGAACTTTATTGTTCCCTCTGCTTTGGTTTGTGAACACACACTGATCTGTGACACACGCTGATACTTTGTTTTGCAAGAACACAGCTGAGCTACCACTACACAGAAGTATACAAAGGAATCACATACTATTTATATCAATTTGGATATATTACTGAGTCTTTTTCAGGAAAATTCCAGAGGTTATTGGCTATTGTGTTCCAGAAGGAAGGAAAGACAAATGGCTAACTCCTACCATGTCCTTTTCTTTCTTTTTCTTTTCAATCAAGTAAAAAATAATTAGTACGAATTAGAGAACTGGTGATGTTTCCATGTAAGAAATAGGTAAATCAGTCTGGTTTACTTTTTATAATTTGTTGTGCAAAGTGATCTAAATAATGCTATTTTACCTCACTGCTATATTCTTTGAAACTATCACCAGGATACTAAGATTAACCAAAATATCCTTTTGATAGTTGCTTATAAGACTGCATCTTAAAAGATTTTGAACAGAAATCCCTTTCCCCATCCTTCTGTGATTTCAAGAGTCACTGAGAAAATTAGAAGACATCTTCAAGCAGCCTTAATTTACACCTAGCTTATAGTTTCTACATAGTAAGAGTATATAAAGATAGGAAACCTAAGATATGTAAGAACATGGTTGGTAAAGTATGTTTCACTAGAATAAAGCTGCAAATCCTGTATTTATTTTTTAGATATTGTACTTACTTATCAGAGAGTCACCAAATTCAGGTCAAACTGAGAAAATCCCACTGCTTTCGAATATATGAAAATGGTGAGATTGGAGGGGGTGATTTCCTTATTTTTCTGAATGATATTAAGGTCTCTGATTCAGATATTATATTCATATTTCATGAAAAGTTCTTGTTTATTATAGACTAGAATAATTTTAGGTATATTAGTAGGTACCATGAAGTTGAAATTTAGGAAAAATTAGCCCCTACACTGTCTTTAGAGAGATATGCATATATAGCTTTTCATGTGTATATACGCGTGTACTTTCTATATGTATCTACATATATATAATACAATATTGACGAACACTCTGAGATAGTTCTGACCTTGTCCCATCCTCTCTGATTTATCAATGTCAGTCACAATGTCTGTCTTAAAACCACTAATCTGACAAATGTTTAAGTCAATTCTTCAAGACACAGAGCAACTGTTCTTAGATTTAACATGTCACAGAGAGTGCTGACTTATACCGAACACGGACCTGCTTATAATATTTGTTAAATTTGTCTTTTACGTCAGAAATGCAAAGCAGAAAAATATTGGATAGACATTACTTATACAAGCACACATTTACATCCATATCTATGTATCACATTTTGTATTATTTAACAGCAGCCTGGTCCTGCTGTTTTATTGCCCAATTTTCTAGGATGACATATGACCATAAGAATAGATAGAGGCTTACATTTGCATTTGTTCTAGCATTATGGAGCTCAGAAGCAAACTGGTAATCAGAAAAATATTAGCTAGAATTACAAGGGACACCTTGCTACCACAGTAATGCTTTAAAAAATTAAGTGTTCTCAGTAGGTGTTTAGTGCCTCCATATTTCAATTAGCACACTCTTACTACATGCCTACATTTTTTTAAGATTTTATATAGGGATGTATTATCTGGATGCACATTATGCATATCTGAATGTCTACACATTCTCAGAGCAGAAGTTTCTTACCCCATATTTTATGAATATGTTGCAAAGTAAGAAAGAAACCTTGGAGGACAGGAGATGCCACACAAGAGTTGAGGTGTGAGGGATGTACAAAACAGACAGGGTGCTTCCCTGTTCCCAAGGCTACTGTACTCTGAGCTGCTCCTCAGACATAAATGTGATTTTTCTAACCCTTGGCATGTGCTGACATACTCAAAAGGAAAAACTCCAGCAAGGATTCCTTCTAGCACACAGTTAGACCTGGGTTCCCAAGGCTTCTAGGGTCCCTTAAATAGTCTTCAGTAATCTAAATATCACAGCAGACTAGTGAAGAAGGCTACTATACAGCAGGGACTCAATTTCCCACTTCCAAACATGCCAAACATGGTGATATCAGCCAACATTGCGACATAAAGAAACTACATCACAACAGATGGATTGTCTGACCAAATATTGCTTTTGTATTGGCAGGGGGAAAAACAAAAGCTACAGAACTTAGATCTGTTTTCCTTCATGATTTCATATTCATTTTGTTCCCAAACTAAGAATAAAAACTTGTAAATGGAATTTTTGTATACATGTGTGTATATAGGTATTTTTACAAATTTATACATATATAAATATTAGCTAGATCAACATGACATGCATATAGAATATATGTACATATGACTTTTTTTTAAGGTGATGGAATTTCTGTCAACATGAGTTGTGAGTGTTATGCACTTCTGAAGATTCAAACGTTATTTAGGTGACTAAATAGCTGTCATTTTAGGTGTTATTTAGGTGCAAAGAGCTGTCATGTTTGAATACAGAGACCTCATTGATGAGAGAAAAATCAGCTTTATCCTACTGACTATACCCGCTTCTTGGAAGAGAGGTAGATGATACAGTAGCCATGAAAACTGAAACTAGACTATCAGAAAAGAAGTGAATCCATTTCACCTTTATTGAGCACAAGAGACATAACTTCCTAGTGGGCACTTTATGAAGGAAAAAGATCCGTATTCTGTCAGACAAAATCATTGCAACGTCCCCTTTTTCTCTTAAAAAAATATAAAAATCCCTTCGTATTTCATCTGTAGATCTACCAGTATCATCCTCTGTATTTAGTGCAAAAACTCATTAGCACAGCAAGTTCAAACTCTCTCATTTAACTAACACATTTCTGGGAAGACATCATTGGACCACAAGTCTTGAATTAGGAACAGATGGTGAGGCTAGACACTTCTGGCAGGGTCACAAAGAGTATGTCCATACAGCCATGACCACAAAATCAGACTCTTTGATCAAGATGTTTTGCAGGGTTGTGACAGATCCAGAGTTACTCCATCAGAGCAGACTTATTTCACCAGTACGGCCCTCTGTGTGTAGTACTTCATGTTGGGTATTAGCGTGCTGGAAGTGCTGAGGGGGTCTTCCTCTATCTTGGCGAAACTAATGGTCCTGAAGGAAGAGGTATAGCAGCTGGCCACTCTCAGAGAAATTGTCACTGGCTGATGAAGAACTGATTGATTTTGAAAGCTATTAATTTTTGTTTGATTCAGGAGTTACAGAATTTAGGAACATAGAATGTACTATGAACATCATGCAATGTAATAGCCAAAAAAAAAAAAAAAAAGAAGATGAAGGTCACTTTTTGTACCACTATCAGTCAATTAAAACACTTTTCACCAAGTTATTTATTGTTGAAATTATATTTCAAAAAACACAATAGATCTACCAAAATATAGTATGATTTGTTTGAAATTAATACATAATTCAAAATTCAATGGAAGGTTTTGCAGAACTCCCTGAGTAATAGAAAAAGAATCTATCAAATTAATGACAGAAATGAGTAAGAGAATAAAAGAGAACAAAAGCATGTATCCCCACAAATATTTGTTCCTTAAATGTTTTTAGGGTCAAGGTAAACTCCTTACCGCTAAAGGACTCAGTAGTCTGAAACACTTGCTGTTTTACAAGCTGTCTTCTCTTTACTACTCTGTGATTTTAAATTCTGCTATGCCTATAGACTTTTATTGGATGGTTTTTGTAAACTTTCCAAAAATTTACATTCATTTGTGTACAGTGAATGAGACCTGTGAAATATGAAGAGCAAGAAGAGCACTTGCAAATCTGAAAACAGAAATGATAATCTCTTACATGCAAAGGTGCAACTACCACTGTTAATTACAGGGAAAAATATGCCTGATTTCCAGCAGCCTTGCAAATTACAGAAGTAAAATAAGATATATTATTTCTTCTCAGCAAGCAGATATAGGTAGAGCGCCTTCTCTTACCCAAGCTTTCTGTCCTGCATAGGGAAAGGAATATATATGCCATAAGAGTCAGTTGTGAGGGTAGACACTTCCAATAAGACTACAGAAGGCGATGGTCTGTCATCAGCTTTTGGCACCTGCCACTAAATTCCGGAAGTACTAGAGGTTTTCTTCAGCTCCTCATATGAGGCTTGAACGTAAGTCTTGTCCCCTTGAAATTGTCTATAGTAGTTTGAAAAAATAACCATAAAGCTGAGGAAAAAAAAAATAATCTAATACAGTGAACTCTGTTCTCATCTAACGCTCTGGTCATAAGAATTTTCCCTCACAACCAAAAAAATGGTATTGTCTGCCCTCACTCTGACCCTTACACATTGGCAGAAAATATTTCTCAGCTCCTGAAGAGACTTAGATCTGCATCAGCCATCCTGAAAGTCAATAAGCAGTTGCCAGCAGATATTGTAATTTCCAGCTCCACGTTAGACTCAAGTCAGTCTAAAGTAAGAGCAAAATATGAATTCCAGCAAAACTAAAGGTTGTGTTCTTGGCTAGAGAGGTGAAAACAAAGACAACAGCATAAAAGGACATGAAGAGTACAAGAGGTCTCAGTACATGCAAATTTATGTGTATATATGTGTAAACAGACAATATATCAAAAGTATTTTGTAACCTCCTCGGGCATATTTTGGCCAGAAAAGCAAAATAATTTGGCTAACTCTATTAAGAACTGAATGGAACTTCTTTATTTATTTGTTTCATATTCAGAACCTTTATAACCTTTTAATACTGTAATGTTCTGTTTGTACTCTTCAATAGCCTTTAATTTCCCTTATAATTGAAGGTGACTAACCCTGCTGTAGCTTTAGCAGACTCTTAGGAGACCACTAGAATTACACAGGTTTGCTTTTTCCAGGGAATATTTTTTTAAAATATGTTTAGAGATTACATATGTCTACACACATAAAATACCTGTATACATGTATGGCTGTCAGTTTCACCACTCACATTTCTCCACTTTTTAGGAAGTCAGGTGAATCAAAGTTTTTACCTAACTTTCGTCTCAGAGAGCAAAATCTGCTATATAAAACTCTCCTTGATAAATAAAATATACAAAGAACATACAAAGAACACTGAAATTTTACTTTAAAATATACAGGCTTTTCACTTTTTAGGTACTGTGGATAAGCCATAAGGAAATTCATTGCAAATAGGTCTTTTGGAATTCATCATACAAGCTTGCCCAGTTCTTGCTGATAAATAGGATTTTAAATTAACATTTCTCACCATATACTTTAATGCATGCATATGAACTTGTTGCTGGCTTGTCTTTGTTCAGCTCTGATATCTCAACCTTTACAGAAGGCCTGCTGATATACAACATATATCTTCTCAGAACTCGGCAGCATTTCATACATTTCCATATACGTCAGAGGGCTGCAATTAAACTAGCTGAGGTCTCCACAGTAGCTAATGTTGACTGTTTTGGTTAGCAGATGCTTGGACTCCTCAGTTTTGCCAAAATACAGATGTGCAATGTCTATTCAAAGAAGTACAGGTTTGGGGCATGCCAAACAAACAGCTCAGATGACAGAAAAAATGATCAGACGTACTCCTTCACAGGTGATACTCTTCAGTTCTACACCCATTATTTGCAGATTTTATTTTTCTTTTAATCCTTAAAATATTCTCTTCTCATTGCACTTTGACTAGCATAGTTTTCGGACTGCCACTGAGTCTGCACTCGTGCTCAAAAGGGAGCGGGGGAGCAGTAGAGAGATTGCTACCCCAAACATAGCTTTGCTATTTAAAATAGATATCATTTCTGAGTAGCTACTGGGAATACGTAGCAACTACCATAGCTGTTTCTGGAAGTTTCTAGTCCTTTCCAAATAACCTCTACAATACATATATGCAGACCCAAGTCAGAAATTGGCGGACCTTCTCAAGGTTTTCTCTCTTTGCTTAATATCTATCAAAACTTTGTAAATTGTAATCATTAGGAGGAGGTGTGCTGAAGTTCTTCAGATAACTTTACCCTATCTTACTGCTTGTATACATGATTTCCTCCCCTTCCTTTATACCAATGAGGTTCAATGCCACAACATAAAACATCTGCATAACAAAGCTGTAATGTCTGCCACAAGCCAAGCTTATTTAACAACTGGGAAATGTACAAGTCAGCAGGGTAATTAAGACAGAAAAGAAGAAAAACAGAGTAGCTTAATCTGTACTTACTTAATGTCCCTGCACATCAAATGCAATTCAAGAAATACAATTAGAAACCAGTGTATTATACATACTTTGTCCTAAGCTACAAATCGTAAGGGATTTTGTTCCAAGTTTGGAGGCCAATGGATTTGCAAACATTTTCAAATGTGGTGAATCATGGTTCTAGCACCTCCTTATACAGACTGTGTACAACCAAGCATCTCCTAAAGTTTCTGCTCTATTAATAAAGGCTGGACCTCTAATAATAATTAGAGGTCACTGTGGGCCTCCCTCTTTTCAATGCTTTTGAAATGAAGTCTCTCATTTCAGAGAGTGAAGTACAGCAAGGAGTACTGCTGATTCACATGAGACTATAAAACATTAAATAGAAACAACCTGCAGTAAAGCTATACTAAAATGTATTTCCTTCTGCCCCTGAGTATTCTTTAATACCATATGTAAATTGTGCTGATTAAGGACACAAAATCCAGTCCAGGGAAGACTGTCATAACAGATACATTGATTATCTGATCTCCAGGTTCCCCTTATGTTTCTGCAGGAATGGACTATTTCTATTTCCTCCTGAAGCAATGTTTGTGAAGCCTTTCTGTGTGTAACCAGGAAGGCAAGAACAGAACATTTTTCCTTACGTCTGTCACTTAAAAAAATCTTATTGTCGGGTTTTTTTTTTCCTTCATTTTAGCAGCAGTACCAACAGCTCCTGATAATTTTGGAGTGGATTCACATTTTTAATATATGAAGATTTATATATTTTATATGTATATATATAATTACTTTATATACTTTTTACTAGTAAACTTAAGACATACAGTAAATTGGTGGCATACTAGCCTACTTGATCATTTAAATGGAAGATTAATAAGGCCTGTAAACTAATCCTGTGTTTACATGTATTTAAATCAAATACCTCAAGAAGAACTGCCTTTTAAGTGAATTAGGACCCCTTCTAAAGCCTCTACCTTTTCTTCAGAGTTAGATAAGCAAAATGCTCTCCAACTATCTACAAGTTTGGATACATCCCAGATTTGCTGAACTCATATTTTTGGCTCACCTCTAGTTACTGCAGCAAGGTAATGTAAATTACACTAAGATGCAGGGATTTTAAAGAGTGTAAAAAATGGCCAAAATATTCTGTATTTCCCATTAAACTGAAGAGTTAAGCTTCATCACATGAAAATACTGCTTACTTGCTTCTCATAATTACTGCTGAGGTTTTTATAACAAGGAGGTAATAGCTTAATCTAAACAGTATAATATATATAGTATAGCAGCAGTCTCCCAAGAAAGAACATATTATTTCACCTTCACAAAATTTTAGAGAAGCATTCTTTCTTGTGATCTTCCGAGAGAGCTCATTTCAAGATGCCCGCCAGTCTGACCTTTCTTACCATACAAAAGTCCTAGGCAGGTAAGATATATAGTCAATTTATTAACAACGGTATTCAAATACTTCTAAAATCTTCTTCTAAATGACAAAGGGAATGAAAATGCAATGCTTTTTCTAATGTATGTCATCCCTACCTCAGAGTAGGCAAAATGTCCATTTCATTATACATTTTATAAGAATTTTGCAGTATATTTCAAGATTTCACACCCAGGACAGAAATCTTTTCATGGCAGTATAGAATTTCTTACTACAGAGGCTTCATATCTCCCTCTGAAACATCTGGTGTTGGCCACTATGTGATACCAGTCTAGATTGATGATTGGTCTAATCCCATGCGACACTTTCTCTCTTTGATTTATACCGACGCATTTGTTCAAATGCAACTTTTTACCATGAGAGGAAATCTAGAGCATATTGGTTGTGGAGCCCCAAGGTGAACATGTTTCATGCACTTTGGGGTACTGGATTGGAAGAGGACATTTCACTACAAATGACCTACCTCTTTCTTTAGGTCGTTTCTCTGGAAAACTCAGGAATTGCTGTACTCTTTGGTGTACAGAGGTCTTCCATTCAAACTAATCTTTTTCACTTCAGTGTTTCACAAAATTATTGTCTTTCATGCTTCTAATATCTCCATCTTTAGAAAGCTGGCATTAACATCAGTTCATCTCTCAGACACTTTAGGGACATCAAGCAGAAAGGTCACAACAAGACCTCTCTTCTGAAAGACTGGACACACTGAGGCACACATATAGGTAAAGCTACAAGTCCTTTCAGGTTACAGTGCATCAGTCTGCGCACCCTGAGGAAAGTATTACCCACCTTATATGTTTAACTTGACTTCCTAAACTTACAGTGTAGGTAGATACCTTTAGAAGCAATTGTTAGATCTGATGTCCCCAAAGGAGCCACTTCCTTCACACTACCCAAGCTGGAAGAGTGATGATTCTCAGTTAAGTTGCTTCCGAGTTGCTCTAAGATCATTCTGTTTGAACAGCCTCTTGGCTGTTAAAATAAGTTGAGATCAGAAAAGCAGATCAAACTGAAACATTAGGAATGTTTGGCCCCTGAATGAAGAAAAACAGATGGGCTTCACACTGCTGAGCTTCAGGGTGTGGTTTCTTTTGTGCTTATTTTCCCCTTGACTTACTATCAATGTTTCTTCCTAGTACCTTTTAGAATGCAATGTTAATTCATACCATTTTATGTCCATTTCAAATATTCTAATTTCATTTTATTCTTCTTGAGAGTTTTCCTACCTTAAGTATACATAAAATTATAAAAAAAGCATATCAACAATAGCTGGAAATAAACAATTTGACATCTACGCTCTTAAATTATCTCTGATTCACGAAGTGTTACTTTTACTGTTATTTCTGTTTCAGGAGGTTCAGTTTTCCCTAGTTTTCAATATGCAATCAGAAAGGCACATTTAAAAGATGTCATGACTAAGGTTTACATCAGCATTATAATGTGAACTTCCACTATAATTTATATAATTTCCCGATAGCCAGTTGGACAGTGCAAATTACATTATGATTCTTGATTTCTGATTCTGAATGATCTCTTCCAAGTGCGATACTCAGTTTAATGTACAGCCCCCATAAAAGCACAGTGCATAATGCGAATGTTCTGTGCATTGTCATTCCACAAATGATTATTTCTTTGATCACAGTACACTATGCCAACCTGTTTAAGCCCGTTGTCAGCAGGAATAAACAAGCTCAAAGTGTTTGTCTTAGAGTGACAGCACAAAGCAGCCTGCAATCAAGCAGGCATGTTTAGAAGACAACGCAGTAAACAGTAAAAGGTTAACTTATAACCTTTGGTAATATGATAAAGTGCTGTTTTGGTAAAAACATGCAATTAAATTCAAATCTGGCTTTTCGTTACATGAAAAGCCTATTCAGTGTAGATTTGCTGCATCTCTAAACAGCAAGGCATTCTGGCTATTAGGCAGCCATTTTCCTCAGATATATTTTTCATATCAAATTAAAAGCTAACTCCAGAAATGCTTCATTTAAAACGACAAGGAATAGCAGAGATCAGCTAATCTTTCATTGGTTTTAAAGCTTATGAGTCAGGGTACAATAGTCAGTGGATGTCCTTCCACAGTAAATTCATGTCAGCATCTTGGAAAAGTGAAAGCAACATTCTGGTGACATTTTTTATAATAAATTCAGATCTTCATATGTGCTGAAAGAAAAAGAAAAACCACCAGGGCCAGGAGAAGCAACACTTGGACTGACTAAGATATATCAAGGTGGTTTTTTGTGTCCCATGATGGAATCTGTGTTGTTCAGGAAGGCTATTCTAATTGTGCAAAACCACTTTTAATACTTCTTGGAAATAATAGATTACCAGAATGCTGAAGCATTACTGCAGTGGTCTGAGTGTGTGGACGGACGAGTGCACATGAAAGAGCTCTTTCAGAGGACTTTATTCTGCACCTGGAAGTCCCTGTCCCTCTGCTGAGAACTGGCAAGCAACTGGCCTTTTGTATAATCCTGATAAGGATTTGCTCCTAAGGATTTACTCCTAATAGGGAGTCATTGAGATACTTTATGGTGCCATTAAGTAGTATATTGAACCAATCCAATTGACAAATCCAGACTCATTGCAGCTGATTTGAAGCCTATAACTTGTTAGTTTCTGATCTGGGCTAAAAGCCAGTGACTTCTTTAACCATTCTGGCTCAGTCACAGGTTTCTCTGGCCATACTCTACTGCTGGTGACTCTGTATTCCCTTATTCTCCTCTTTGTTGGGATTCTTCCTTCTAAATTTCTGGCATTTATAATTTCCTGCTGTTAAATCCCAAATAATTTTTCTTTTTAAAAATCTATTAACCCGTCAAATAAGTCAAATACCTGCAGAATGCTGTAACTGCTCAGTTTTCTCAAATAAGAGTTCTCTGTGACTTATGGTATTGCTTTATGCACTTGAAAACCTTTGCTCCTCCAGAAAACCATGCATGGTCTTTGACCAAAAGTTGATATGAAATCCTACTTGTTGAATATTTACCATTCCTTATTTGACTATTTGAATATGAAAAAGCACAATACAGGCTTGGTGAAGGATGTTGGATCCTCTACAGTGTCTAGGCAAGAAAACAGTTACATCTAAATGATTTCACATCCCTTCCAATTTAAATTTCTGGGAAATAATAATAATGCACTTTAAAACAAGCAGACCATAAACAGTCAACGAACTGTTTCTTTCTCACAGTAGGTGGATAGTTCTGAATCTAGGCTGATAATGAATTTACTGAAGCCAGTAGAAGGATCACGTGTGTTTACTATATATATATCAAATTAATGTATATTTTTACCCTCACATGATAACATTAATTAGTTGGTCAACCTGCCCAGTTCCTGCACTGAACAAGTATATTAACCATTTATTTTTGTTTAATGTTGGGACTGTTATTACCATGCATACATACATACACACACAAATCCCAGACTATAGGGTTTCTGTGAATTCTCTTTCCAGTGTCAGAGAATTAACCACAGCCCTTAACTATTTACTCCAAGGATACCCTGTAAACTTGCTTAACTTATATCTGCTCTTCATGAACTCTGTACCTGTCAGTATTAACTCTTCTCTGGCATGTCCTAGATGCCCAGAGTACCATAGTATACTACTATAGCTCTTTTTAAAACTATTTTTAAATTTGCTCTGAAACCCCTCTAGATTTTAAATTTGTTTCAAATTGTGTATGTGAAAAGTGCTTTCAGCAACGCTAAGTAATACAGCAACACTGATCCCTCCAAATGTCTAACTTGTAAACTCATCAGAGATATTATTTTGGGCAATATCTGGTTTCCATAAACTAATGTTAATTGGAGATAACTGGTTTTGTCAGCTTCTATAAATCAAGTCTCACTTAAACTGTTTGATCAGTTCAAACACAGAATCAATTTGAGAATTATATAGTCAATAGAATAATCACATTTCTTTCCTTTTAAAATTAAAACACCGTGTTAGCTTTCTGTTTTTCATTTTTTAATTGCCTTTCAATCACCTGGAATTTCCTAATAGTTTTAAGTTGCATTAGAAATCAACACTGAGAAAGCAGGGAGCTTCTTACCCTTTTCACTTTTCAGTCTTTGGGACAGCAGGTTGGCTAGATACAGTACTTTTAAAATAGCTAGTTATAGGAGCTGCAGCTTCAATATTTATTGATAGTGTGAAAAATATTTTGTCAGCAGACTGTGAAATTACTGCATTTATTTCATTTTTTCAAATAGGGAGCAGAAATATTTATTCAATAGAAAGGGAAAAGATGTACTATTTGTGATATATTATTTCCATCTACTGAGGGAAAAGTAATATTATTAGAACTTTTGTTCTTAGTGTACTTAAAAATCTCTTTCATATTGTAGGTTGTAAGATTTTCCTTATGCTTTTTTGCTTATCAACTTTCTACCATTCTTAGTTTCCAATTTATATCCACTGTTAGTGGTGGCACTGTTTTGCCATTTGTTATGTACCATATTTATCTGAATATAAGGTGATTCTGATCGAACAGAAAATCAGATTCAAAGTTGATTTTAAGAGAATTATACATGGATCCTGGACATATGATACTTCCCAGTTATAGTTTTCTTGTGTCTTAAAACTCCTACCGTGCATTCTCACATTTGCAGGGAAGGCCTTCCTCCCTCCATCCTTGCTCTCCACCCTTTTTCCTGAGTGTTCTTTCTATACTTTTCTGCACATGTTTTCATAAAACACCAGGGCATTAGGCCTATATAAGATCTCAACTGTAACACAGGAGGCTTCAGCTGTGTAGTCTTTTTATATGCTAATTGCTGTTTCTCTGCTTACTCTGTCAGCACTCCTACTGCCCAGATAAACTGGGCAGAGTTTTGTTGTACTCACTTCTTTGAGCTGAAGGCACAGCCACAGAAGCGCAGCTCTGATCTGCCCTTCCTCCATGTAATTCTTTTTGTTTTTCAACATAATTTTCGCACATCAGGGTGAACTGAGACATGTTAGTGCTGGTCTCTTCTTGCACTCAACTAGTGATAGAACAAGAGAGAATGGCTTTAAGCTCCAACAGGGTAGGTTTGGACTGAACATTAGGAAAAAAATTTTCACAGAAAGAGTAGTCAGATGCTGGAATAGGCTGCCCAGGGAGGTGCTTGAGTCACCGTCCCCGGACATGTTTAAGAGTTGTTTAGATGTGGTGTTGAGGGATAGGGTGTAGGGGAGAACTTTGTAGAGTAGGGTAGATGGTTGGACTCAAGAATTCCTAGGGTCTTTTCCAGCCTAGATGATTCTGTGATTCTATGATTCTGCGTTAGGGCTCTGATACAGTCTCCATACCACAAAGAGCCAGACTGGTGGACGACTGCTGGGAAAGACTGCTTTTTACTTTGTGACTTCTTTCTCAATACAGAAGGTTTCGGAGGATGTCATGTAATATTTTTAAACTATTCTAATTATCATTCACAGTTCTGTGGATAACTAATATGGATCAGAATTCTTCACGGATCTATGATGTTATACCACTTAAAAGATTTCAACTTACATATGGATTTGTGCAAAGGACAAAATTGCTCATACAGAAAAAAAAACTAAGAAGACATGATTGTAGGTACCTATATAAACATTTATTGATAAGTTTCCTTATCGATAATTTCTATGTCCAGATGAGTTTTATGATTATATGCAACACTTTTTAATTTGTTAAATAGCTTCTTTAGTAATGCAAATAATGTTCAGAAAGCTCTGCAGTGTGGGAATGCAACTGCATGTCACTCAGGCTATGCTATTTGATAATATGCAATACAAACATAATAGATAGGTACTTAAGGAATTAATGACCCTTTTCTCATGTAGGACACAGTAGTTGGTAGCCATCACTGACTGCTACCCTACCTTGATTAATTTTTACAGACATTCAGACATTCAAGAACCATTCAGTGCAAAGTAATAACTGATTCAGAAATAGTTGCATTTTAAAGCATCTTGATTATCTTCTTTTACCTATGCCATTTTTCGTACGACTGTAGAGTCATCCAGTTGGATATTCTAACCATGTCCATCATTCTACTAGCTTCCATTGAAGATAAAAATATATATTCAAATTGTTGGTTTCCCTCTTCAGTCTACACTTAGTATCAGAAAGATTTACTGAGCTGATATTCCTTGCTATCTGTTTTAACAAAAATTTTGAAATAATTTAAAAAGTATTCTTTAAAAAAAAAATGAACAATTTAGCATGTCACCTCAGAGAAGATAATTGTTTGCAAAAGTCATTCTATTAAATAAAGCAGGATGAGTTCCCTAAAAATAACCAGTGATAGAAAAAATTGTGCAATTTTTTTTTTAAAGAATGCATTTTGATATAGTAGAAAATAATTACTGAAAAAAAATGTGCAACTCGAAAGACCATAAAATATAACCATTATTCACAGGCAAAGATATTTAACAGTATTTAACTGTTTCAGTCTGTTTTTTCTCCTACATGAAGTAGATTTTGTCCTTTCAGTAATTATCAATACATGGAAATAAAGGAATTACTGAATTGAGCAAAATATAATTAGCAGGAAATAATTTAAGTCTGGATAAAGGATGACTATATTACAAGTTATAATATTTTCAATAAATTATTTTTATCAATTATTCATTTTCAACCTTTCTATTTTCAGCAATTATTTATTTTGCATAAATTGCTAACATTTTGAAAATTATTATTTTTATTGATAACATATTTTTATTTTTTTTAATTTATTGTACCACAGATTAGCTTTTCATTCCAGACCATGGCAATTACTTTGCATTTTTCATGTCATGCGGCAAAATAGCTAGAAATCTTCTAGCTATCTAATCCATCTTGTGACTAGGACGGCTTTCCTGGAGAGAGTTGAGAACTCTAATAACATACACCCAGTTTATTAAAGGATTCTTAGAAGAACTAAAAATTTACTTATATGAGTACTCCTATGCAACTCAGGGGGGTTAGTCACACATAAAGTCAGTGTTTCAGTGCTTTGCTGGTTTAAAGTCCAGACATAGCAATATGATACTTTCAGTTCAGCCTTGAACATAAAGTAGAACATAACATCACTTAGATAAGTGCTTTGGGAAGAAAAAAAGGGGAAGAAGGAGAAAAAAAAAAAAAAAAAAAACTGAGAAAGGAGCCATCTGCTAAGTATTTCAAAAAGTTAGTCTAACTGAGAAGTTAGGCTGTCCCTGCCCCAGAAAGCGTGTATTATAAATAAGTAAGAGAGAAACTATTGAAAGAGATTCACTCATGCAAGCTGAAAGAACAGACATAGTTGGCAAGCACTATGTCAGTACCATATTTTGCTTTAACAAGCTTAATTTTCTTTTTATGTTATGGTGAATGCTGTTTATCGGACTAGCAAAAGGAGGAGGAGAAAGGTAGGAGAAAGAGCAGCAAGAAAGAAGGGACAGGATTTGGCAGTTCAGAGAAAGCCAGTAATCAGCACAGGAAATTTAACATACAGCAAAACAACTGTGGAAATACGTCAGCTGCTCCTAATTCTTCTATTTCCAGTTCATCTACTTGACTGTTTTCTTTCTCTTTTATACCTCAAGGTTGCAAGAGCAAGGAAAGAAAACAGAAATGCATAAAAGCACATGTCTAAAAAATAGCTAGCTCTTGTGCAGTTCTGCAATGAAGAGTGCTTGACTTCTGCACTTCCTGGGTGTTGTCCAGGATACAAATGTCCAGCCCACACCTAGAACTGGTTCCTTCTCAGTGTTTCTTTGTACTCATAACTGAAGCGTACCAGAGCAAGCACAATGTGAGAATATAACCTGTCTGGGATGAGTGGTACAATTTCTCAGCTGAAAAGAATAAAGAAGAAGAAAAGAAAAAAAAACAAACAACAAATCAAAAAGCAAAAACAACAACAAAAAAATGTAATTGTCTATTTTGAACACAAATGCATAGACTTTTGTTTTAAGAACATTTATTGTGGGGTAAATAATATCCGATGAAATATTGCAATGAAAAAAAGTGCCAGACTATTTTTGCTTGTATTCTCTTAGTTCCACCATTTCTGAAGTAGACACAACTAAATATCACTACGAAGGGAAGACTCTGAAAAGCGTAGATACCTATTTATTCCTTCATTTTTGTCTAAAGTCAACAGGAAAAAAATTATTTAAACATAATTGGATCCAAGCATTATTAACTGAAATTATGGATCTAATCTGCATGCTTCTGGGACACTTACAGGTTTTCTAAGGAAAATGCTGTTGCATAGCTTTTTCATTTGAGTGCTGAATTAGTAGCTACTGCATGAACTGTTTCCTTCAGATAAAAGTCTGGAATGCACTTGGTCTAGTATTGTTCATTGACAAGATCTGTAGGCAGAGTCTGATTTTCTTGAATATAGTAGAAAGCAAACAAAATGGTCATTTTCCTAATCAGCAGTTCCTTGTACGCCTCTTCAATAAATTCAGTACTTGAGAAACTGTCTCTGTCTCCCTTCAAAATCATTTTCATAACTCTGTCTCCTGCCTTTCCTACACTAATTCACATATTTCAATAAAACATGCTTTTAATGATTTGATTTTATCTGAATTACGCCTGCACAGGACTGACCATTTGTTTTAATGCCTCCAGTGGCAATCCTTTACCACCTACAGATATTTGATTAGATAAAAGTACTTAATCAATTCTGCTTTCAGTCCCAAAAAGAGTGAGTGGGTGCACACCTACTCACATTAACGAGGTATGTGATTCTTTTAGGAACAATGACTCCTCTCTGTAGCAGCGCAATACTCTGTTGTGATAGATACCATATTAGACGAGCATGCCCATAAAGCAGATAGTCACTCATTCAGTTCTAACCCAGAAACATGACATCTTCCCTCTAGCTATCTGTATTCACACCTCTTCTGAATACTTTTGAACTCTAAATCATCTCCTGTATTCATCAGCCTTTTATTATTTTCTGTTAGTTGAGCAACGTTGAAGTTCTAGGTATCTTTTTTAATCTTTTCTTTCTTGTTCTAAAAAAAGGCAAAAACAGCAAAAGAAGCTGCTGTTCTGAAAACAAGAACAGGTGGAGCTGAAGAGGAGTGTTTGCTCCTTACCTGCCAACATACAATTCCTAATTGGATGTCTTGCTGCGACAAAAGACCATTTGGGAAAAAAACAATAACACCGCACTTCAATTTTTCCATGAATCTAAATTTTATAGTGATGCCCTACAATTAAGGTACAGTTTCCATTTTGTTGGATGAACAGAGAAAAAAAATTAAAACCATAAAAACAAGACCACCACCAAAATATTTTCCTATATTTCTTGTGACATTTTCCCAGCTCAATGAAAAAAAACAGACAAAACACAAATGTAGCTGAGAAATGTGTTTATTACTAAACACTTTCTATTTCATTACTATTAGGATAAAGCAAAGATTAAAACCACTGCAAAGAGAACTGTATATCAGTAAAATATAAAACCATGTATTGCCACTTAGTGGGAAGAGATAAGGTATATTTTGAATGTTTAAACAAATACACTTTGCAAAGCACTAAAGGCAGTTAATAGGTATTGCAGGAAAATACAAGCAGGGAGTAAACTGGACAATGGCACACATTACTCTTTTCTACCTCTTTTCTGAGCATTTCAATCTAAGCGTATTCTAACTGAAAAACAAGTCGGCATCTGTGATCTGCTTTACAAGCATGGTGCTAAATTAAAAGTGTTTTAGAAGTAGAAAGTACAAGTAATGTCAAACTGTGTTTTCCCAGAAATTTTCAAAGTTGTATTCATTCCATTCTCATGTTATGGTGCCTTGTTTTCAGGCAGTCTTTCTTTGCTTACGAGTCATTTGGCTTAAATTGGCTTCATTTTCTCAAAGATTTCCCAGGTGGCAATGCTTTCCTAAACTAGGAATTACCTGTTCAAAACTCGGTGTAATTCTTTCTCCTGGGGATAGAGGAAGGTTTTGGTGTTTAGTTAGCACCACTAAAGGCTCTGCTTTGTAAGGCAAAAATACGAAGGTGCAAAAAATTAATTCTAGCATTCTTGTTCTCATTTTTACCATTTGTGCCAGTGGTATTACCAGCAACAACCTGAGCCAATTCTGGACACCCTTGTATTTGAGCAGTGTTTATATGCAGAGCACAGCTCACAGTCCATTGCATTTCCCTCAGGAAACAGATCCCAAGCCTTGGGATCTCAACAATACTAGTTTCTCAAATGATAGCAAGTCCTGGATATGTTACATAAAACCAGCTGAACTGGAAAAGGCTAATCACTCTCTGTTTCAGCAGCAGGTCTTCATCTTACTGATGACATCCTGCTGTCTGTGTTTGGGCACCAGAGGGTTAGCCTGGAGAGTATCAGAGCTGCCAGCACAGTTGGACTGTGCGGGAGTGTTGTAATGATCGAGGCTTGAGAGGCTCTTCTCACTCACACACCAACAAAGTGCTGTTCATCTGGAGTGACAGTCGGGCATTGGCCCCTGCTGTAGCTGTTTCTGCCAGCTAAAATGTTGCTTCTAAACAAGCAGTGAGCAAGGCTTTCTCCTCCTTGTCCTGGAGAGCATTCTCTGTCAGGTGGGAAAGGCTCCTTCCATGTCTCAGTTTAGAAATATTTTCTTCAGTCACAGCATGAGAAAGACAGTACTGGACAGACTGTAAAGCAACTACAGGAGAAACAAAATTAACAGGAGAGCAATAGATAGGAGATATCACAGTGGGGCTAATGGAGATGACAGAAAACTAACTGAAAATACTAAGGTCGATATTTTATTAGCCTGTACTGATTAAATGCTCGATGAAAGGGTGGAAGTTTTTGTGAATCTCTCTAGCAAAAATTCTTAGCATTTGGTGAAATAGGCTGATCTTTTCCCTGTTCTTTTCCAACAAATGTTTTGAAACTTCAAATAAAAATTATTCCAGAGTTTGGGGAGAAGATATAGAACAGAAATCCCCAGTTTCAGCCAGCAGCGACAGGGGGCATAGAAAGGGTCTTACTGTGTCTGCACACAGAGGATGCTTATAATCCTGTTTTAAAATAATTCTGTACATGCACCCTCATCTACAGGAATTTGGGCTCTTTTCCTGAAAAGAATCATAGAATCATAGAGTGGTTAAAGTTGGAAGAAACCTTAAAGATCATCAAGTTCCAACCCACCTGCCATGGGCAGGGACACTTCCCGCTAGAGCAGGTTGCTCAAAGCCCCATCCAGCCTGGCCTTGAACACTTCCCAGGGATGGGGCATCCACAGCTTCTCTGGGCAACCTGTTCCAGTGTCTCATCACTCTCACAGTAAAGAATTTCTTCCTAATACCTAAACTAAATCCCCCCTCCTTCAATTTCAAGCCATTACCCCTCATCCTATCACTACACTCCCTGATAAAGAGTCCTTCCCCATCTCTCCTGTAGGCCTGTGGACAGAGTTCCGGGTAGTTTTGCTTTCCATGTACAATATCCCAAGAGTAGTTCAGTGAGGCAAATGTTATCCTCCAGAGGACACTGATGTGCTGTTATGGCTTAGCAGGAAGAAATTTCTCCCATACCCTCACACACTCTACAACACAAGGAAAATCAAGTACTCTCCTGCTTCCCACCTGTCCTAGTGATCCTGTACCTGCAAGGCTGTTCAGAGCCTGCTTAGCCATCTGGCTCAGAAAGGCAAGCCTGTGTGTGGTTTGACAGGGCCTCAAATAATCTTACTCTCAAAGGGTCTGTAATCAGCCTTCCAGAGCCAGGGTGCTGCCTAGATTAAAGTGAGCAGAAGGAGACAATTCTTCAAAACGTGTCCCGTCCCTTATTCCAGATATATATAAATTATTATAATTATGTGGCTCTCCAGCTGAACATGAAGTTAAAACAGCAGTAGTAATGAATAAAGATTTCAGGATTATACTCATTTAGCCTTTGTCCGTAATAAAGCTCTGGCTAGCAGGTCAATTTAAAGCAGGTCTCTGGGGACACTGAAATAAATGCTTTCATTATACCATAAAAGTCTCAGCAAAAAGCAGGGAAATAAAGTAAATCTACTGTGGATGTTAGTGCCATTAGAACATTATCCAAGGAAATTAGACACATTACTGAGGAAAAGCATGAGACCAGGAGAAAACCCCCACAAGATTAACAGTACATATTTTAAACGCTGTGACCAAGTTTATTGACTCTTATTTCCTGAGTTCAGAAAAATTGTCAGCAGCCACAAAACACCTGGAGTTTAGATTATTATGTGTTAAATTGTGTTTATGTACTTGTAAAACAGTGCTACATTGCTATTGGTCTTTAAAAAGTCTCTTGTCTAAGAAGCTCTGCAGAGTTACTTACTACATGCGAAAAAAAAACCCCTCTATAGTCAAATCTGTGACTGTTTTCTATATACTTGAGAAGCAGCTTTTTTTTAAAAGATGTCTTTCTAAGGGACATAATTAGAGGAAGACAGAGGGCAGAAATACTTCTTTAAACACCAGATTTTTTTGCAAAGTTGAGTTTTAAAACATTGATTTCTGTCCATTATTTTGTACACATTCCTAAGCTACAGATCCCACATCAGACAAACAAATTAGAAGAAGCTGGAGATAACTTGAAATGGCAACCTTATCTGTTCCCATACTTTGAGGTGGGATGTGCCAGCAATACAGCCAGACTACCTCTGGCAATTACTTGTTCAGCCTCCTTTTCTTCAAGAGAAGTTAACTTGCAAGGCTTTTTGCTAATGTGTTATTACAAAAAATAATAGCTTCTATTGTAATAGGTATAAAATCAGCTCTCATTCATTGTACCTTGAAAGCATAATTTTCAATCAGAATCCTGTCCCGATTAAAACAAATATTTATTAAATATATTAATAAATTAAGCATATAACTAAATCTAGTAAGATATTACATTAGTGTTTAAAATGATTGCAGCTTCTCCCCACTCAATTTCAGACTACCTGTGCTAGTAGCATTTAAAAATAGCCACAACTTTCCAGAGTACATTGGAGACACATTTTTATGAAGGTCCGTGTTACAGTGCTGTCAGATTTCATGACTCCAGTGTAGCACAAATACATTGTGTCTCTAAAATAGTTTATTTTCTTATAGCAGGCTTTCATACACACTGTATTGTTCTCAAATTTACTTTGGAAATAACCTAAAAATAATTCCTCTTTTATCAGCCTGTATATAGTACCAATATTATAACATTTCTTTCATGGTGTTACAGTGAAGGTTGAATTAGCCTTACATCATAAAGCCCTATTTCTTTGAATTTTATAGCTATGATTCATACTGTGCTCCAAACTGGAATTTGCTACTAAAAGTCATACTGTTTCACAAAAGTCTGAAAATATCCACAATATTCTTTTTTTTTTTTTCTATTCTGGCTGCACACATACAGAAGTGTGTATGTGTGTGCAAATGCATTTAAATATATAAATACTTATTTTTTTACAATTAACTTTAAACTCCCTTTATACATTCATATGCACACAACTGCCTTCATATATGAAGACATACATAAGTATATATATATGCATATGTGCTTATGTTGATATAATTAAAAAATATTTTATTCTATTTCTCCTCTCTGTCTCATTTTGTACCAATGCAGTATTCTTAGCAGTAGAGTAATCTCTAGCCACAGTCAGCTCTCGAACTTATAACTGCTCTACCTTTATGAAGGAGTCTGGCTTGTGAGAACAGTCAGGTACCTTTTCTGACCATGAATTTGCCACAGTAAGCCATACTTGAATCTATTTAGGCCAAATTAGCTTCATAACAAACTGAATCTGGTTTTGTTTATAAAAAATTATGATGTGTATAATCCTTCAGCCTTTATCTGCTATGGAACGTCCTTTAATTGGGGCTGTTGTAGAACATGGTCTTACCTTTTTAAGCTTCTAGGATAGGGAGAGCATATGGACAATTTTCACACTTACATTAGTTGTAGCACTCTTTTATCTTGTTCATTTCCATACCCTTGACATCCTGACAATGTACATCTTAGTATTCATTTTAAGAGAAGGAGAAAAATTATTGGCGAAGTTTAAAAGTGTGCAGCTTATGAATTGTACTGAACTTGTTTTGATCTTCTTTAAACTTGCAGATAAACTACTCAGCACTGGTTTCATTTGCCTGTTTTTGGCTTACAACATCAGTAATCAGTTGTTTTGCCAGTAAAGGCACAGGCTCAAAAAACTACAAATTGCCCAAAAAGAGAAACCTTAATATCTATTAATACAGAAATCAGTCTCTTAGTGCAGGGAGTGACATGAGCAGATAGACTAGAAAGCACAGATCACAGATTAAGGTGTAAAATTATTAATGCTGTTTTTCCCAAAGTGGCAGATGAAAATTATTTTATTATATTTGTATGGTGAATATCACAAGCACCAGTATTGTAGTCTGCTCCTTCCAAAATGAAGCAACGGTGAGGGATAACTGATCATCTCTTCACTGAAAAAAACTATTGGACAGCAGTATTGACTTGATGTAGTTACATCAGCTCCTCCAACCTTTATTATAATCAAAGGCAATGAACTGAAACTGCTCTCAAGTATTATTTTTTCTAAAACCAAAGCTAAACTCAAAACAGTATTTTAAAATGTTTGAGTATGAACCCAAACCGAATCCGAAAGCCTTCATGTGCACTTCAACTGAAACCAAAATTATATTGAAAAATGCATTGCTTTTGCTGTATATGTTATTTTGTTTGGGAGTTACAATACCTTGCTGCAAATGAATCCTTCCACTATACTGTTTTTTACACTGTTTATGTCAGATTTATCTTTCTTTCAATGCACATGCACCCTATTAACCTTTTCTCTGGGGCTATTGGTCTGCATGTAAGACAAATAAAGCTAATAATAATTATAGTCATCTTTGTTCACTGGTTAACAGGCTTGGCCAAAACAAATTTCAACGGACATTTTTATATTTGTAGACTGCAAAGATTATTATTGCTACTTATTCATGTTCCTAATTACGAAATTTGAAATTAAGGGCAATGTTCTTTGATATAATTAAAACGGTATTTCACAGAATAGTGCCTGAATTTCCTTATCTCACTCTGTGCCAATTAACTTGGCCCAATTTGCTTGCTAAAGTGACTTGGCCAATTTAATTAGCCTGACTTCACTCTGATTCTGTATCTGAGTATTACAGAGTTTGTGTTTAGCTCCATGGAGTGACCATAATGAATCAGTATGTATTTGGAGAGTAATTGCTTTAGTAATGAGAAAGGACAAAACAACAGTCCGTATCATTATGTCGGTTTTTTAAGCAGACTTTCTTGTGTGAGGTCAATCGAATAAAAGAGCCCACAGTCTTACTGCATTGTTAGGTCCCACCAGTGTTTATGGCATGCTTGAGAAAGTGACACAGGGAAGTAAATTGACAGACAAGTGTCATAGCTCATAAACCTAAATCAAGATTTTAAAAACAATCTGTAAAACATTGGTAAAGATGCTTAAAAGTTTGGGTAAATAAAATAAGCAATAATTTTTTTTAGCATGACAAACTATTCCAAGAGAGGGAAAAAAACACCTTCAAAATTCCTTGAATTATAAGCTTTGGTCTTATTTAGTTTGTTTCACCTTCCGAGTGTTGTATAAATATTTAGATCTGCCCAATGTCCTTGTGACATGAAGTACTGCTATTACTGTTGTTATTATTAATAACTTATTCCTGTATTTACTTACTTCTTTCCAAAAGGCAAAATTGAGGAAGATAGTTGGAAAGTTTGGAAGACAGATTTATGCCATAAATTAGCCTGGCACAGGTAAGGTCAGTTACCTGGAGACAAGAGAGATGTCACTTCCAAATCTTCCTTATCATAGGCTAACACTTTCTGGACTCCATCACCATACCAGCAGTGGGTGTAAACTGGAAAAAGGCAAGGAAGTGAAAGTATCGTACTGCTCAAATCAGAAATCTGGGGACAATTTCTCAACATAAAGGCTAACGTGTTGCCCGGCCGTGTTATATTCAGCTCAAGGCTGATGACATGGCGGGGTGGTACTTCATATATTCTTCCTCTACCATGCAGTCAAGGACAAGTGGAGTAAAATCTAATTTTAAAGGATATATAAATATCACAGAAGAATTTTGATACCAAAAGCAAATTTAGAGTTTAGACTTTCCTAGTTCCCAGCTGTATACCCTGCTTAGTCACTTGAAATCACCGACCTTTAATCTCTAGGGAGGAAATTCAAGGTATATTCCCTCTTGGATTGGACTAACCTTTATATAAAAAGTAGCTAATGCCACAAACGGACCTCACAGGGTAGCTTTGCAGTAGGAGTAGTGCACAAAAAGTAGCTGTGCATACTTGTGCAGATACAGCCTTTGTTTGTTGAGCAAAGGATATCAAAGAAAAAAATGGAAAATATTAAGGTAGTGAGGATCCTATAAATTTAAATTAGTGGGAACGGGAGGGGTAGGCTGAGATTAGAGAGGGGGTAGTGTTTCCACAGGCCCATCCTGATCAGATCACTGACTGCTTGATGCCCATATGACCCAGGAGTGCATCGTTCAGTCCAATCACACACTTTGCTACTCATGTGACTGGGAGCAGTAGGATAGCAGGTGTTCTCCAAAATGCTACAGGTCTTCTCAATGACTTAGTGGAGTCTGAACACAAGTAAGGATAGTCAGTGGATATTGGCAGTGCAGTATAAACATCAGCTGTATTTCCTTTAGAGTGAATTGCTTTTAGGCACAAGGCAATGGCATTTATATATACCTCCCTTTATTTATGGTGTGAATTAAACCTCAGGTGTGGCACTCAATCTTCTGTTCAGCCTTTGGACAGATAAAGTAACCTTATGTGTATTTTTTGTCTTTGGTTCAAATTTGTCTTCACAAAACTATTTTCCAACTATTTGCATTACATGACTGCACAGGTAGCAGTAAGGAAGCTGCATAGGTGTGAACTCAACTCGCTTCAAGATGCAGTTCAGGAACAACACCAAAACTCCACAGCTAAATTCAGGCTGCCTGCAGTTATACAGGGAGAGAGATAGAAATGATGTGAAACTGAAGTGGGCTGACGTCCAAAACTGCAGTGAACGTGGACTTGGAAGTTAAGAGATGAAGGCTGTAAAATGGAATTGGAAAAGTATAATCATTCTCTTCTGCATTATTCTGTACTTTTTGTTTCTTTTAAGAATGAGTAAACACAACACTGTGACACACACATAAATAATATAACTATGGTAAAACACCATTTTCTCTCAATGCAAGTAGAATAATTACTGTAGGATACTATTCTTAAAAAATGGCCAAAAGTGTGTCATTCATGAAAGAACAGCAGTGTACCTGAATGTATGAACCAACACAACTCAATGGCAAACTGGGCATACACAACTGGATGATGGAACAGAAAACTTCCAATCGTCGTTTTATTTATATTTCAGTTAACACAGATTTGAATCATTAGGCAATTCAGATCAGGAAAAGCTTGCTAGCTTTTCTAGCTAGCAGTTTGCAATATTTTATTACTGGATCTGAGGAAAGAAGCGTACGTAAAACAGAAAAGGTAAGATTTATTAATTACTAAATTTATTATATTAATAAAGTTATATTATTAAACTTTCTTAAAATTGGTAACTGACACATATTATCATCTTAGCTAGAAAAGCACATTGGGGTTCCACATGGAGTCCCAAGACGAGCATGTCCATTTTATGCAACCACAGCAGTTACTTCCAGTAGTCTTACTAAATGCATAGAAGATATTCCATTAATAAGTCATTTATAAAATTTAATTTTTTTTTTTTTTAAATTGAGTTATCCCTGGTTAGGATATTAAAGGAAGGTACCATATTTTTTTTTTCTTTTTTCAAATACAAAAGGCAATTAAATTTTTGATCACCAGACATGAAACATTTGGCTGAAATTGCGAAAGAATAGAAGATCATAATGTGTGTATATTTCCTCATGTCCAACTTGTATATGCAAAATATCTGTTGCAGAAGCACAATTCAGAGATGTGAATGACCAATTCTTGTTCACCTGCAAATAGAGGTATACTTTTACTAGCAGATATTTAAAAATGAACCGGCACCTCCATGGTTGACTCAATGTTTGCATAAGGAAGGCACAAAGCAACAGTTCAGGCAAAGATGAAAAGGACTTTGAGGAGCGGAAAGAAGCAAAGCAGAGTTTGTCTTTAAGAGCAAAGCAATCATTGTAGTTCTTTTCAAATGCAAAGATTAACAAAATTATTTTACCAAGAGCACACATACAACTGAGACCAACAGCAATCAAAAACAATCTGCCCAGTCATGCAAAACTAAAAAATATTATTTTCCAATGCTAATTTTCTTAATATGAAACTGCCTGAAGATATATTTTTTTTTATTTCAGACTGGAATAGAAGTAAAGAATTGTCTGTATTCCTCCACGCACGACCACTGTCAAAGTAAATGAATCCAACAAAACTACTTGTGAACGTATTAAACTGGATTTTGCTTTAAACACTAACATACATCATCCATAATCTTTTGACATTTTCCTTGGGAGATGCTTTGTATACACTTACGAGGATTTACTCTTCACCAGTCTTCTACCAAATTAGCATTCTCTGCCTTCCAAAATGTCCCTTTTTTATACATAAGCACTTTAGTAAATTTATTGGGATTTCACAGGGAATCTCACTCTCTAGAATAGATTTTGACATTTGTTAAAAATTTACCTTTCTTATCCTTTGCTTCCTGCTGGAATTCATGGGTGAAAATAATTGTATTTAGACTACTTAGACTGTGTTAGAGCACGTGGTATTTGAAAGACATCTTTTTGATCTAATTTATGCCAAAGTACCATATGAGTACTCTGAAAGTTTTTCAGCAGAATCAGGATGTTGATGATATTGGTGGTGTTTCAACAGATGGACCAGTAATTGAACAAGGTTAAAATGCTGTTTTGCCAAAAAAAGAGAAAGAGATATAATATCCGTCATTGTATTCACAGTGGCTCTTCTTNTTCCTTTTTTTTTTTTTTTTTTTTTTTTTTTTTTCTCTTTCCTGAAATTAGATTGTTGAGAAAGGAGTGGTGGTCCAATACAGATTGTCTGACTTCTCTCTGTATCAGTCTTCAGGTCAGAATTCAGACTAAAGCATGTTGGATAATTGTTGATGACTGGTTTATTTGACTGCTGTGTGCTCGTGTGCAGGAATTTCACCTTGCAGATTGTGATTTTCCTTAAAGGCTTCTCTGCCTCATCTCTCCCAGTCTTCCAGTTCGGAATTATTGCCATGAAGGATACCAAGTTAAACACTGATTTGGAATGACTCAACACCATAATTTGGTGTTTAGGACATATCTTACCTACAAGAGAGAAGTATCTAAGTGTATCCATGTCAGTTAAAGGTAAAGGTCAAACCTTCTGTTCTTCTCCAGGTAACGTTGCCGAAACAAGGTGATTTGGACTGGGCTATTCAGCTATTCATAAAGGACAGAGTCCAAAGGCTCAGCCTCTCAGTGGTTTCATTACATTTCTAGATATGTTAGACCCCATGACTGGAGTTCTCTGGTATTAGAGTAAGAGAGTCTGTTAGTTTTGTGGGTTTCTTTTCTTTGGCTTGACTTAATTCCTCCCAAATTTCAGCTAACACTTAATTTAAATTTAATTTTCATAGAATTTTCAGCTCTAAGAGCATGTACCTCTATATTTTCTTCTGTGGAGCTGACTTCTGTATTGTCTTTTCATTTTTTGAAAAACTCATTTTCACATTAATGTGGGTGTTCTTTATCTTGAGGAGCTGTTTGTTTTTTCCAAAGTACAAAGCATAACAAAAAATAGTATCAATAATGAAATTCACAGGGGAAAAGTGAAAAACTAAATAATTTTATTGGGTATCAGATTGTCAACTCAAATAGTAGGATTTTCTTAGCTCCAACTACATCCATCCAAAATCACTAAATAAACACAGAGGTGGTGAAACTCTTCTGTCCTGAGACCGTTTTCTTGTGACATGTATGCAGAAGGACATTGTGTAAAAAAGTAATATACAGCTGCTTCCAAAGTGAGCAAGCTCTTTACATTTACAGCCACAACTTTATGTATCTGTTTAAAGTTCCTTTAGCATCCCATTCATTGATATTCTCACAACATATTCTCAGCAGAGTACTGGGAAATTTCAAGCAGCTGAATAGAAGACATAAATTCCAACCAGCATTATCCATACCTAGTAACTTGTTAGTAACTGGGGATTTAAAGAATGTAGTGATAAAATGCAGTGATGATTTGGAATGAGCCATGTAAAGTTTGCTTGACAACAATTATCTTTGTGAATGTAATCTGGAAATACAATGGTCTCACTTTAGATAGCAGGACTGCTAGACAATGAATTTCTTTATGTTGTCTGTGGAGTCAGACCTGACTTTTGGAAGGACATTTCAATCTTCTGTCCTGTTTGAATCATAGTTCCTTGTAAATCACTGTGTTTGGATGTGAGAAATTTAGTATGAATTAATAACAGATGCACATGAAAAGTTGATTCTTATTTCACCAGTGGAAATACCTGTTTTCATTCAATGAATCTAAATTGGTTTAAGTTATCATGCAAATTTTCAATCTAGGTACATAGGAAAACTTTGTTCTATGGAGGTGTGCACAGGGATAGGTTCTGCATTATGTGATCCTCATAAACAAGTTGTCACTCTTGATATAGTTCCATGTGTCTCTGTCATTGAGTCTCAATAAGAGCCAACAAGTACTTCAAATTGAATTATTTTTTTCCTTTAATATTTCCATGAAAAATATATGTATAAAAGATACGTTAAATCAAGGTGTATCTGGAAGGAAACTGATTTTTTTCTTAGACACCTGGTTAATTACTGTTTTTAACATCATTAACACAGATCGTGGGTTGGCACAAAATCTTCCGAATACGAGGTATTCACTGGCATGAACTATTTAACAGAAAGGCAAAATCTATTTACTGTAGCAGTGATTGAGAGAGAAAGCAATAAGAAATCATTTACATACCCATGGTGGGTTTTCTGTAAATTTAAATTAAATAGCTTCATTACACCTACAAAACATACACCAGTTAGATAATGATCCCAAGCATTAATTTTCAGATTTCAGTTAAGACTTGAATTTATCACCTCTATCTTTGGTACACTTGTAGAAGTTATGTAAAAGCAGAGTATACACAATTTATATTCTACGTAGTCTAAAGAAAAACTGCCTGAATACTGAAAGCTTGTCTATTATTTTTTGGAACTACTTGGTAATTTCCTGCTGCAAGGTTCACTCCTAGCTATAAACAAGAATAGAATAAACAAAAAAAAATGTGTGGTTTAATAATTGGATATTTTCTCACTTTTTTGAAATGTTAGCTATTTCTTGTAAACCTCAGGTTGTGTCTATTTCAAAGATAGCCCAGGACTGTTACGGCAATATTTAATTAGCATTCCATACCACAGAAGAATTCACAGTGCCATTTCAAAATGATACTTAATAACGCATTAACTGTCTGCTCCTGCCTTCCCTCTCTAAACAAAGCTCCCATTAACATCAAGGGGAAATAAGTGCAAAAGGGCAATGGGACTAGGAATGTGATTAATTATTTGATGTGTGCTATACTAATCCATTTAAAAGTAATTTTATTGTTTAGGGAAGTAATTAATTTAAGAAAGCATAACTGACATATTTGAAATTCTACCATTATGTACATTAAGAACATTCCTTATTCACTCCAATGTTTTGTTTATTGTTGCACCATTAAAATATAAATCAGATATTGTTGGACAGCTTTTCAGGATCTTTGGCAAATCAACATTAATATTGATTTTTGTTTCTCTAGAAATTTGGCATGTACCTAGGAAACTAGAATGTCAGCTTTTATCTAAATGTATTGAATTTACCAGAGAAAGTTTTTTGTTAACCAAATTGTTTATTAAATTAGATTCTGCAGCCCATTAAGAAATTTGTAACAAAATCACCATAGTCTACTTAACTTTTTTCTACATGCTACTCCATATCACCAATGAATTCTCCTAACGTGCATTTGGAATTGAACTGAAATATCATCTAAGCAGTTTGCAGAAATATTTTCATCCTCCACCTCTTCAAGAATGTTATTCCTCCTTCATACCTCTGAACCCTTTCTGCAAGCCGTAACTGAAATATTGCACCTATATCTACAAAGGCAACTCAACTGCTACAGCCAGTGCTGTTCAACAGAATAGCTCCTCAAAAGTTCCCATGGAGGATCTTATCTTTCAACAGAGTATAATTTCCTCATTGTATTTGTTATTTTTAGAATCTCTCTAATATTAAGTACAAAAATTATATTTCTGAAAGTGTTTTTCATCAGCAATGTCATGTTCAAAGCCTTGGGGCATATTCTGACAGTTATTGGGGCTGAAACTCATGCTTAATTTTGCTGAGGTTTGAAATTGCACATTTGAGACAGAGAAAAGTTTTGAAGTGCTTTCTGTGGAACTGTATTTTCCATATTTGGCTTGAGCATCAAAAACACAACTTGTCAAGTTACATTCAGTTAACCAATGTTGGATCACTGAGCTGGAAACAATGTTCTGTGGTGTTTATACTTGACTTTTTCTTCATGATTGCATCAGTGAACAATAGTTTTAGTGATGTGGATTTTATAGCATGAAAAGACCTCCAGTCAGGGAGAACATAAACCAAGTGCAGGGCACTGAATGCTATGACTAGAACAACTACATTAGGGAAGGGTGAAGCTCCATTTCATCATCCAGTGCTATAGGGATCACCATCCGTCTTCAGTAATTATCCCTTCAAGAGAGCGACCATGTGGTGCTGAACTGTAACCTGACTTCTGTATTTAGAACTGAGTCTATTAAATGCTATGAAAAGCTCATATCCAAGGAGAGATGAACTGAAAATAACCTGAAGCAACAGAGAGCTTCTTAACAGCATTCTGCTGAGAAGGTCACAAATTTCAACATTCAGAGACTTTCTCTGTGATGCTGATCAGGATGGCACAGCTACTCTGTTCTGGAGAAGACAGACCAAAAATTTACTCCCTTGACTTCTCTCCAGCTATCAAAGTCCTAGAAAGCAACTGGGTTTGAGTAGATTGTTGTTGCTTTTTTCCCCCGCTTATTCCAAAATGTCATGAAACTATTTTTACAGTAGAAAAATGCAATGCTTTATTATGTTGTAACATATTTGGTTTTATCCCATCTCCCTTTTCCTACCTTATTTAGTATAGAAATGACATAACACGCTAGGAAATAGATAAATTTGTAAAATTCTTTACATCTGAAGAACTGTAAATTATGGCACCTAGAAACTTCATTCCCTTTTCTTAGGATTATGTTTCAGGGAAGAATTAAATTCAGACTAGTAAAGGTATAGCTCTCATGTTTAGAAAAACAATAACAAGTGCAAATTTCAACCATATTGTAATGCGATATTGTAACTGTAATGCCTATTTTGATGACAATATTGTAAAATGCAATGATTTGTCTTAAGTTTTCTAACTTGTCTGCATGTCTTAAAGACTGGTTACTGAAATTATGTGTTCACTGAAAAGCACATGTGTTAGACAGTGCTTAGTGGGGAAAAAAATGGGTCATGCATATTTTTAATAATTGTTTTCTTAACATTTTGGTTGTATAAAATATTTGAACTGTTTGAAGTAGGCATGGCTACAGCTGGTTACCATGCCTAGGAGCATATTTTAGGTGGTAGTGTATTGTCCTGAAAGAATTTGCACTCATAAGATTTTAATAAAATTACTGGATCAAAACTGCAATTTACCCATAATCCAAGCATATGCTTATGTTTTTGCTTATGCATAAACCTGACACAAAAACTTCATTGGAATTGAAAATGCATTTTTTGCAGATACTTAGCATTCATAGAAACTTTGCACCCTCCACGAATGTTCTTCTGTGTTAAATCATTTGCTAGAATAGATTAAGAAAAGTTAATATGCATTCGTAATGAACACAAGCAACATAGTATATAGAAGTCAGTAACATGGCTGCAGCTTATTATTAGGTAGAACCTGTTCCTCAGTGGTTGGTAAGGGTTTCTGAACTGTTCTGTAGCCACCACTGAAGTTCTGATAGAATCACAGCACACCAGCAATGGGCTATTATAAAACCATGTTTTCAGTGTTCATTTGTGTTTTGGGATATCTAAAGGTAATTTTAATTGCCTGTATATCTGTTTTAGATCCTTAATTACAGAATCATAGAATCAAAGAAATTTCTAGGTTGGAAGGGGCCTTTAAGATCATCTAGTCCAACCATCAACCTAACTCTGTTTAAAAAAAAAACCATTACTAAACCAAATCACTGAGCACCATGCCAACCCGTCTTCTGAATGCCTCCAGCGATGGTGCCTCAATCACTTTTCTGAGCAGCCCATTCCAATGCTTAATGACCCTTTCAGTGTAAAACTTCTTCCCAATATCCAATTTGAACCTCCTCTGGCACAACTTGAGATCTTTTCCTCTTGTCCTATCACCTGCGACTTGGGAGAAGAGACCAACACCCGCCTCTCTGCAACCTTCTTTCAGGTAGTTGTGGAGAGTGATAAGGCCTCCCCTAAACGTCCTTTTGCCTAGGCTGAACAACCCCAGATCTCTCAGCCTCTCCTAATAAGACTTACTCTCCAGACTCCTCACCAGCTTTGTTGCCCTTCTCTGGACTTGCTTTAGCACCTCAACCTCTTTCTTGTGTTAAGGAGCCCAAAACAATACTCAAGATGAAGCCTCACCAGTGCCAAGTATTGGGGGAAGATCACCTCCCAAATCCTACTCACTACACTGTTCCTGATACAGGCCAGGATGCTGTTGGCCTTCTTAGCTAGTGGGCACACTGCTGGCTCACGGTCAGTCAACAGTTGACTAACACCCCCAGATCCTTTTCTGCCAGGTAGCTCTCCAGCCGCTCTTCCCCATATCTGTAGTGCTGTATGGGGTTGTTGTGCTGGCCACTGCACTGCACTTGGCCTTATTGAACCTCATCTCATTGGCCTTGGCCCATCAATTCAGCCTCTCCAGATCCCTCTGCAAAGCCTTTCTATCCTCAAGCAGGTTGATACTCCCAACTTGGTGTCATCTGCAAACTTACTGTGGGTGCACTCGACCCCCTCATCCAGATCATGGATAAAGATGTTGAAGAGAATCAGCCCCAATACCAAGCCCTGAGGGACACCAACTGGATTTAAATCCATTCACCATCCCTCTCTGGACCTGGATCTCCAGCCAGTTTTTCACTCAACAGAGTCCCAAGACAAAGACTAACACTGCTGGGACCTTACTTCATGGGTAAATATATTTACCCACTCCTACCAAGATAAACTTTAGGAAAATCTTGAATTCTTAGAGATTGATCATCACAATATCTCTCGGGGGAGGGGTAAGGAGGGGAAGATGGGAAGACACTACAAAAACATAAAAAAAAAAACAAAACCCAAAACACAAAAACCCTACAGATCTTTTGTGATCAACCTATATAGACTGATTCACTTATTGACTAATTCATGTGTTATATACAATCAGGCCAACACTGAATAATGACATCAACTTTTGGATGAGCCAAAATCTGTGAAGTGCTGTCATGCCCTATTGTTCTTTCAGCGTACTATGACTTTATCTCAACACACCATAGACTTGCAGGACATGTTCAGGAAGGGCAACAGAGCAGCCTTAAATTATTTTTTTCTCTACTGCTACCATTATGTTTTCTACATGTGACTACACAGTCACGTAAAGGAGTGAGCCTAAAAACAGAGATGGGATTAGTGAAAGTATGATCGAATGCAATGAAAATTTTAATCATTCATGAATACTCATTAAAAGAATATTAGATTGATCTCTGTATATCTCAGGCAGCTTGTCAATGATGTACTTCAAATGTAGTCCTTAGAGTGCATTCCCATAATTTACAGTAATGTATAAGGAGAGGAAAGGAGGGGAGGGGAGGGGAGAGGAGGGGAGAGGAAAGAAAAATATCTGGATTTCTTATACATTGGGTCATTTTTCTGGAAATCCTATTTCTTCTTTTTTCCCATAATAACCCTTACTATGTCCTAACTCAGAAAGAGACACCATGCTATTACTAGTCAAGACTGGCTGAGAGGGTTTGACAGAGCTTGTCACAACTGAATTCTGCCTTTCCTTCCTGCAGCAAAAAGTCTTATTTGTGTCTTCTCTCTTGCTAATAGCACACAATTGTGTTTGAAGTTTGTAGCAGTGTTATTATCTTTGCAACATCTATATTTCCTTCAAATGTTAAGTTACTCATTGTACTCAGAGGTTATTGCAGAGACAGACTAGTGAGTGGATAGCAAGACTGCACAGAAATGCATAGGGCTACATTTAAAACAAAACAAAAAACAACACATAGATGAGCAGATCAATTAAATACCAAAATAAGTTATGCTGCAAATTACACTTTTTTCTGATTTAAAGTCCACTTTAGCTAGTAAATTGTACCACAAATTCTTTTGGTCCAAATTATTTGTCTGAGAAAAAAAAATGGAAAGATATAAATTTATGAGGCAAGTCACCTCATCCCATACCTCATTGGGGTGCTAAAAAGCTAGCTAGATCCCAGGTGTCGATAGAAATGAAGAAGCCAAAGGAATTTGTCAAAAAAAGTCCAGAAAATATATCCAGCAATTCCTGTGACTTCAGTTAATCCTCCAAACAATTTTATAAGGTTATAAACATGACCTGTGTTTGTCCTTCAACAGAGCAGTAGTTGCCTCACTTCTGCTCTCAGGTATAGCGATACCAGTGCTTCAGTGGATGCAGTCTGATATCCTCAGGAGTTAAACCAGTTCTTGTTTCTATACATTGAAAGAAAAGTTGTGTAGTGAGTCTAAACTGCATGATTAATGACATACTTGTTATACCTTTTTTTTTTTTAGTAAAGAATTGAGTTAACAGTTTGTCATGAATTTTTGTGAACAAGATACTGCTTTAATTGGTTACTTCCTAAAACAAACTCCCTTTCCTCAACATTGACAACTTGCAGAAAACATAAATAAATAATAGAATCATGGAACTATAAAATCGTTTGGGTTGCAAGAGACCTTTAAAGATCATCTAGTCCAATCACCTGCAGTGAGCCAGGCCATCTTCAACTAGGTTGCTCAGAGCTCCACTCAACCTGACCTTGAGTGTTTCCAGGGATGGAGCATCTACCACCCCCCTGGACAACCTGTTGCAATGTTTCACCACCCCCATTATAAAAAATGTCTTCCTTTTATCTAGTCTAAATCTACCTTATTTTAGTTTAAACCTATTACCCATCATCCTATCACAACAGACCCTGCTAAAAAGATTGTCCCCATCTTTCTTAGAAGCCCTCTGTAAGTACTGAAAGGTGTTCTTTGAGCCTTCTCTTCTGCAAACTGAACAACTCCAACTCTCCCAGCCTATCCTCACAGGAGAGCTATGATCATCTTCATGGCACTCCTCTGGACTCCAACAGGTTCATGGTTCATATGTTTTATGTTGGAGTGCCCAGAGCTGGAAACAGTACTGCAGGTGGGGTCTCACCAGGGTGGAGTAGAGAGGCGGAATCATCTCCTTCAACCTGCTAGACATGCTTTTATGGATGCAGCCCAGGATACACTCAACCTTCTGGGCTGCAAGAGCACATTGCAGGCTAACATCCATTTTCATCCAGCAGTACCAAGTTTAAAAAGTACCCAAGTCCTTCTCAGCAGAGCTCCTCCCAATACCAGCCTGTATTGATGGCTGCCCTGAGCCAGGTCCCAGACCCTGCACTTGGTCTTGCTGGACCTCATGATGTTCACATAGGCCCACCTTTCCAGCTTGTCCAGGTCCCTCTGGATGGCTTCCCATCCCTCAGACACGTCAACTGCACCACTCAGCTTGATGCCATACACAGACTTGCTGAGGGTACATTTGATGCCTCTATGTCATTGATGCAGATACTGAACAGTATGGTCCCAGTACAGACTTCTGATGGACACTACTTGTCACTGACCTCCATCTGAACATTGGACCATTGAACATTACTCTCTGGATGCAACCGTCCAACCAATTTCTCATGGACTGAACAGTCCACCCATCAATTCTATATTTCTCCAATTTAGAGAGAAGAATATTGTGAGGAATTCTGTCAAAGGCCTTACAGAAATCCAGATAGACATCCGTCGCTCTTCCCTTGTCCACTGATGCAGTCCCTTCATCGTAGAAGACCTCTAGGTTGGTCAGGCAGGTTTTGCCGCTGATGAAGCCAAGCCGGCTCTCTGAAATCACTTCCCTGTCCTCCATTTACGTAGGATATCTTAAGAAAGAACTGTTCTGTGATCTTCCCAGGCACAGAGGTGAGGCTGACACATCATTAGTTCCCAGGGTCCTCCTTTCTACCCTTTTTTAAAAAGAGTGCAATGTTCCCCTTTTTCCAGCCACCGGGAATTTCACATGACTTCCACAACTTTTCAATACCATATAGTGACTTGGCAACTACAGCAGTCAGTTCCCTCAGGATTCTGGGATGTATGTCATCAAGTCCCCTAGTCTTCCATATGTTCAGTTTCCTCAGGTAGTCATAAACCTGATCTTTTCTGGTCCCTGCCTTCAGTCCATCCACTCAAGAGAAGCAGGAAGAAAGGTTGCCAGTGAAGACAGAGACAAAAAAATTGTTGAGTACCTTGGCTTTCTCCTCATCCATTGTTACCAGTTTGCCCGTCTTGCTGGCAAGATAATGTGGTGTAAGTGAACAGCAGGCACTCAATGATCCATGAGTACAGCAAAGAGTTCAAGTAAGCATTTCAAATAAATCCAGGGTAGCTGATGGGATGAAGCCCATGCATTTAAGAGGTCCCTGGATCCTGTCAAGCTCTGAGAAGGTCATAAATGAAAAAGGAAGAGAATATCAATAATGTATTTTGAGACAGGTTGGGGTTTTTTTGTTCATTCACAGTAACAAATAGGGAAAATAGAAAGAGTGAACAGTTCTGTCTTAGTAATATCAAATATTTAACAAAAAAAGTTTCTCTGTGTCCAAATAGCTAACAGTTCAAATGACATCTTGGTTTCCATTCTGAACAAACTGAATCCGAGTTGACTGTACCCTTCAATTGAACTGTTTGTTGTTTTTTTATATACGTGTGTGTTTCTATATATATATATGTGTGTGTGTATATATATATATGAAAATTGAAGAAAAACAGAAGCCATCTGTTTGTGAGAGTATAGGGTTCTGTGAGCTATTTTTTCATCTTTTACCTCAAGACTAGTACACCTCTGCATGTGACTAGTTAGACTGTTTCTATATTCAGTTATACATATGTTTTAAAACAGTAGTTATAGTCTATAGGTTTGAGATGAAGTGTTTAGGATCCTGTTTCTTTTTTGCCCTTCCTGACTAGGACATGAAAAATGAATGTCTTTATGTAACATTCTACTTATTCTGAAGTTTCAAAAAATACCATTAAGAACATTCATTACTAACAGCCCATATGGCACCTAGACGACCAAAATTCAGACTTCTTACACTCAGCACTCCACAAGCATAATGATAAACGACTATCACTCTCTCCCAACACTAAATAACAGTTGAGGAAAAAGAAGTTCTAAAAGATGGGAGAAAAGGATTCATATATATGTGTGTACATATATCCCCCAAATATACAGTTATTTCCATCCATTCAATGCATTTATATATAACGATATTAAGTGACAAAACTTAAAACTCAGTGTTGAATTTATGGACATTAGGCGTGAAAAATGGAAAAGATCCGAACTTATTTCACAAAGGCGGTTTTGTTTTGAAAGGCTGGAGACAAGATAGGTCTGCAGTGGGGTCAGATCAGTTTTACGTGCATGTGTGTTCTGGAATTGCACCTTCCTAAGCCAATGGCCTTTTTAAAGCACGCATATCAGAAGCCGCTAGCTGTTGGAAATATCCATGTCAGTCTGTGGTATTTAAAGGAATAAGGTCATAAATTCTTTCATATCCAACATCAATATGCTTGCACATATAGTAAGGTTAAGAACAGAACTATTTGTAGAAAGTTCTGAAAATAAGAATTAATAAATGAAACATCACTAATTTCTTACCAGCCTTTCCATTTACAGACACTTTAATAAACAAGTGGTGTACACTCAAAGCACCTTTTTTTTTTTTTCACAAGGAAGAAAGAGGGAATAGCTTTATTCCTGTTAACTGTGTCTACTGATCCTAAAATAACCCATAAAAATAAGGATTAAGTTAGGAAAGGAAACTTTAAGAATTTTTACATCTAATCTGTCCCTTGGAATTTGAATTAATTAAATTGATCCAAATGTTATGAATCGATGTATTTTCTTTACATTATGATTTCATTTTGATTTCAAAGCATAAACTACAATGAGATAATGAGAAAACTGAGCAGAAATCATTTCCTGTTACATATAAAAACAGAGAAGTCAAGGAAAAAGCAAAGAGGTAAAAGGAAATAAATATATGATAAAATGCCAAATTATCCTGTGTTTCTGTACACAGTGTGAGATAACTATGTACAGTTGCACAGTATGGAAATATTAAACAGAATTGCACAGAAGGTGTATTCTGGAAGCCACAGTGTGTTAAACGTGCTCCAAAAGCACATAGAGGGTACAGCCCTCAGGTGACATTTAAAGGCTTAGAGTGCCTGGATTTCATTAGAGCTTAAACATTAGCTAAGCACCATTTTCTCAGCCCTGTCAATCATAAGACAACTCCAGGGAGACAGAGAACCAAAACTTTAGATATCTGTGAGTCTTTAAAAGGGAAACCTGGAAGGTTTATCAAATCTAAAATTCAGCAACATGCAGAGGTTGATCTGGGGTTTTCCAGACAAGCTGTGGTACCTAATCTTCATGTGAACCCCATTACTGATGTCCTCCGGACTTTGTACTTAGGTACAAAGATGAAGAGCACAGCAGAAAAAACAGAATAGAGCAGATTAATGAGGGGGTTGTCTTCTTGTGCTACTCATTGCCATCATGTAATCTAGAAACCATGTCACTCCCTTGGATTAATGTGGGAGTCAGCAATAATAATACAGCATAATCTCTGCATGGAAAGTGTTTGTTTCAGCTCAAAAGCACATTGAGAACTCAAGGCATAGGAGCATTAATACATGGAATATTAATATATCATATATTTCAGATTAATATCCTGGTCACACAGACGAAATAAAACTTGTAGATATTATACAGAATCTAATTCTGAAAAATTCCTATCATCAATATTTAAAATGAATATTGCCTCAACCAACCTAAAAAATCCTGTTAACAAGTGACAATATAATTAAGATAGGATACCTCTTTGCTTGTAACAGTGGGGGTTATAAATTATTGAGTGTCTAAATAACTGCTCTCAATTACTATGAAATTTCTGGCTATGTTGTACAACATATTTATTGAACGCAGACTTTAAAATACTGCATGTGCAGGTTGACATTGCTTATGCTTACTTACCAAGTATTTACATAGAGTTCAATACCAGTAAAATGTATGACTCAAGGCAATCCTTCCATATTCACTATTACATCTTCCTTGGGTTGGATTTTTTTTTCATTTAGAAGGTGATTTAAAAAGCACATCTCTTGTTTCACTCAATGTTAGGAGATACTTTCTTAGCCGATTAAGGAAAGTTCAGAGAGAAGATGGTTGCTGACTTTTTTTCTTTCTTTTTCTTCTTCCTTTTTTCTTTTTTTTTAATGTAAGTGTTGCTTTATAGTTGGCAGCTCTCTCCTAACAAAATTACTTGTAGTGACTTTTCATGTATTTGTCACCTGCCTTCTCCATTCACTTAGCAATGCACTTTGGATCGTTCTAGTCCAGCTGTGAACCTGCAACAATTTTGAAGTGACAGAATGATGGAAGATCTCACTTTAGCAAAATCCTTTTATGCTTCCTAAATGAGTGGGGTTTTGTCCACAGTGAACATTATTTTACCATGACATTTCTAAAAGTAATACGTGAGGCTGTGTTGACTGATAAAAGAAAGTTTGTTTTCCTTCTGTATAGGAAAAAGGCTTTTAGAACTTGGGAAAAATTAAAAAAAGAAAAATAAATGTATGTAAAATGACTAAAAATCTGAAACAAGACTTCATGACTTTTACTGAAAAGTCAAAGAACATAAACTATTACAGGCCTGGATTTTCAAAGATGTTCATTCTGTTGATGGTAATTAAAACATCTCTGAATATCTCTTCTTTATGTTTTCTACATTAGCTTTAGTTTAACCAAGGGGTCCTAGATATTACGTACATTGAAGAGAAGTTTCATCCAATGTTTGAAGCATACAGGAAGACTGTACTTACTTTTGATTTACAACTAATTTACTCTTCTATAGAACTTAAATATTTAGCATTACTACACACACACAAAAAAAAAAAAAAATAAGTCAAAAGGGAAACATTAACAACAATTGTCCACCAGATAGCCACTACAAAGTGTACACTCACTTGCAAAAAGTCATAGATAATTAAATATTAAGCTTTCTTTGAGATAGAGAGATGTGACAAATAAGGGCAAATCACAAGGAATGGGCAATAGAGGTGACTTTAAAGCTGCCCAGAAGAAATTTCTAGGCACAAAAGAGAGCAGATTTTGAGACAAAGTAGTGTTAGTTTGCTCTGTTCTGGCAAGACTTTCAATTATATTAAATCCTGGACTTAGAGCAGCCTACAGACTCAGGTCACCTAGAGATGATATTTTAGCAAAAGTATTTTTGGGTTTCTGAGAAGAAGATGAGTCAACAAAATTAAATTGCATGCAAATTGAGAATATGACCTTTAGGAAGTCTTGAACAAAAAGTCAATGATGCCCAATACTAGCGTCAAATAGCAAACGGTAGAAAATACAGAGTTGCAGGAGATCTGGGCTTCAAAATCCAGATCATTTAGAGCAAAAAAATATAAACCTGCTTTTAAGTTACCGGGTGAAAATGCAGTTTTCATATTACAGAGAGTTTAACCTGGAGATCTGGGACTTCTGGCAGGGTTGTGCAGTCAGGGTGTTGCCTCAGAGTCATGTTCTCCTGTATTTTGTATTCCAAGGATAACTCAGGCAGAAAAGCTCCAATTAGTTTCTATAGAAAAAAAGAAAGACCTCCCAGAAAATCATCTTTCAGACCATATCCAGCCACACACATCAGCCACAATCCCAATTGCCACCACAGTGGCTGTCTCCAGCCACCTCATTGCTTTTCACTCAAGACCTATAAAAACAGTGTCCCCTGCAACTGACCCACAATCTGCTGAGCTGCAAGGTTGCCAGGCATGCTGCAACAGCAAGGTGGGTGGCTGCCCAACTTGGCATGTGATAGCACAGAGCTTGTTCTGGCAACTGCAAAAGAGGAAGACACCTCCTAGGAGGAAGAAACAACCAGCAGAGGAGGAGGTGGAATGTTGCGCTCATACCATAAGAGCAATTGCCCGTGCTAATGTGACAGACAGCATACAGCACACAGGGAAAGAGCAAGGGGCCCTGGCCCATCTATCTGCTTAGGCATGGTGTGAGTCCCAGGCATGCCAGCACACCAAACGATGACATGGAGCCCATGGCTGTCAATCCACCAAAGCACAGCTTGGGCTCAATGACCCTTAGTCCATCAAACAACAGCATGGAGCCTGTGGTGATGGATCCACCTCGAGAACACTCATTGATGGCAGTGGGTCCACCTGCCACAAGGGTGACCTGACAGCACCACAGTTCATCAAGGCTCCTTTTTGTGAGGTCTTACCAAGAGAACTGCAGGAGCAACTGGCCAGCTCCCTAACAATGGCCCAGTCTCCACACCTTCACAACTGAACAATAAACAGCAACAAAAGAATAAAAATACTTTTCTCTTTTCTTATTTGGCACTTAGGCAACTGCATCGGTATGTCTGTGTTCCCTCCTGGTCGCTGTCTTTGAGTAGGAGGCTCTTTCTGGAAACTCTTGGTTTCCATGCCCATCTTCGTGCCTCTGTGGTGCCTTATATTCTGGACTTTTTTTAGAGTGTAACATCAATAATTTTATAATTTTTTTTTTAATGGGGTAAAATTATAGTAATAAAAGTCATTGAACCCTAGGAGATTCTTGTTTCCAAGCGTAAGAAGGAAGACCCTGGTAATTGAGGTCTGGTAATGAGAGCATGCACTCATAATTGAGGCCTTGGTAATATAAGCATGCAATTTCATAGTCTCTGATACTCTCTCCACTCCTCCATCCATTTAATTTACACCTTTGAAAAATCTCTTCTATTTTACTGACCCGTTGGATTTCAAAGCAATTTTGTAAACATTTGTTATTATCATAAATATATGCGTGTAATAGTCACAAAGAGAGTGACTGGTATAGCAGAGAGTGAAAAGTTCACTGAAAACAAAAGCAGCTTTTAATATGTGCACCTGTTTCAGGTGTTCAGCTTGGTTTTGAATATTATGGGGTTTAAATAATAACTAGTTAAACTTTGTGGAAAGTAATTAATGAAAAGGTAATAAAAAAAATAGATTAGCTAAAGTTCAGGATTATTCTCTCCCTCCTATACAGATTTAAGTAGTATTTATCAGTTCCCTCTCTAAGAATAAGCAATGTCACATCTGTCATATGTTGGTTCCTCTCTTATCTCCAGCCCCAGGGGAGAACTACATGCCAGCATACTATAGTGTGTCTTGGGGCAGCTTGTTTTCTGTTGTTTTAGTTGTGAATACATAAACTGCTATTTGAGAAAGGGCAAGATCAGAGACAAAAGTATTTTTTTAGGGGCCAGAAAACAATGAGGTGTATGAGAGCACCTTCTGGAAGAACTGGCTTCATGTTTGGGACCAGCAGCTGAGAAGGTTGAGCTCCATCAAAAACTGCACACTCCCATTGGAGGGGGAGGTTTGCTACATCAGGAAGGAAAAGTGGTTGGTCACTATTTCTGTCAAAGTGCTTGAGGGAAAACTAACGAAACAGTCCTGGAAAGACTTGAGAATGGGAATTCCTATTAGAGGTGCTAAGGGAAATAAAGAGGTGATGATGAAAATATAGCAAGAACCAAAGTACTCAAGAAAAAGTTATACAAAAAGTTATTATTGAAGAAAAGTATAGTATTATTCAGTAATAAACTTGCAGTGTCTGTGATTTCTGACATTGAGTGTAACAGATTAGAACAAAAGAACAAAATTAGAACAAAACTGGCAATGCTATGACTTCTCACCAGCAATTCACGTTATTTCCCTTGATAGTGAATGGGACAGCTACAGCATCAGCTTCCATCCAGCTCTATTATGGTGTCTAAGTGGCATGAAAGACCCTGGCAGGCCTTCCCATTAATGGATTTTGCTAAAATACGGGGGTGGTTGTTTTGTTTTCTTTTCTTTTGTTTTCCACAAATTCCAGTCCCTTTCAGTCTTTTCTCCTTTGGTCACTACCAGAATGTGATTAACAGATGATCTGCTTTGAATATGCCATGCATTGTTTAACATCTCAAAATGGGTGCACCTGTGTACAGTACAAAATAACAGAATGAAAGAAGGATACTGTGAACTTCACTGGTTAGCTATATATAAACTGACAGAAGATGTTACAAGGCCATATTAAACATTTGTCTTTCATTGTCTGGGTTCAAATACCAAATGACTCACTGGCTTTGGTAGAATTCCACTGGTGTAATAGAGATTAGAATACACTCCACAGTCCATAGGCACAAGAAGTGTTCTTGATGATAATCTGGGTCATTTTTTCTTTAAATTGCCAAAAACTATTATCTGGTTAATGTTCCATAAATATAATTTAATAAATATAATATGACATAGCCCACTTATGTAAGAAAATCATTTTAACATACCACTTCTATCTTTTGCCTGATCTCTCTCTGTCACACACACTCTCACAGTCTACTATATCCAATTTAGCTAATGTTTATAGCTTTCTCATTCCGGTGACAGTGCCGACCATTTATGGTTTTAATACAGTGCAGAGGCATAAATAAAATGTGTTACCAGTGTTTGAAGTAATTTTAGAAATTACAATACATTTTTACACAGTAAAGCATAAAGAACACTACCATAAACAGTAACATTTTTATAATTCATCCTAATTAAGAAACCCCAGTCTGCCTTTAAATTTAATTAAAATGCACCTTATAGGAGACTCATTGGAAGCCAAGTAATTTGCATGTTTACAGATGATGCATTGTGTTGAAGACAAGCTTAGTGCCAAAAAATTTATCTAAGAAGTCTTTTTACATTAAAGATACTTTACATAACAGCACAAACTGCTGATTGATGAATTCTGGATTCTTGGAGTCCCATTCTGTAGATTTAAAGTCATGTAAATATATTTCCCCTCTGATCTACTTCTAAGCAGATGGTTTCAACGCCATAACATTTTACACAAATAAGCTGAAATGGCTACTACGTTGTCATCTTTCAAAAATATGTCTGAACATCATGTCTATGAGAATTCCCTAATTCTCTTAGATGGATTTATATTTAAGTGCTAGAACACTATGGAGTAGATATAAATAAAAATGGCTTATATCCTGCATATGAATACACAGGAAGACAAAACAATGGATTTCTTAGTTTCTGCATAATCCCACTTTTTTCTTCCAACACAACGCGAAGCACCATGACTTGACAGAGCTTTTAACTTTTTTTGCATGAACACTAAATGCTTATTTGGCACAGCACCTGAGCTGTATAACAAGATGACAAATGTCTGTTAACTTGCCCCATAAAGCAGTGCCCGACAACAGAGGAGTTTAACAGAAGACCATGCAACAAAGCACGGGCAGCTTATTGGTAGCTCATCATGGCATCAGTGTCTCTTTCTAATTCCATCTTGGATCTGAAGGAGATAACTCTTCCTTTGGAAATATTGATGTTCTGGGAGATGTTTTTTCCTTGCAACTGATTCATCGGGGAAGAGGTAAAGGTGTGTATTTATTTATTTAATGGTAGGTGAACCACCAATGAAGTACAGTAGCAACATTAGCATAGTACCCATAGGTTCGCTCAGAGTAGGGCAAGAGTTTTACCCACCCATTACTCTCTGCAGGCTGGCTTGGGAGAGTCCTGCAAATTAATTAACATTTGTAAGGATTTATTGTAAGATTTCACATGAACTATTTTGCATCCACCAAAGGAAAACCAACTCTTCAAAAGTCCAGTGCAGGGAGACTGTTTCCCAGTGATTTTCAAATTGACTTTGTTTTGAGCCTTTGAAAATGAAATAGTCAATTGGCTATAGTCATCTGAACATTAACTGTATCCCTTGAAAGTCTGCATGCACCTCTTGATTTTTCATACCAAGAACTGTATCACTGATGGTTCCGCTTGTCTTTGTGACTCTAATTTTTAAAGGACATTTAATGTTGCTCCAGAAAAACTTTCATCTTCTACAGAGAATGGTTTTCAGTACCAAGTTCTTATAAGATCAAGTAACATTCATTTGATGATTTCTAGCAAATATAAATTAGGACCTTATGAAATGCCTGCAAAATTAATGATAGTTTTCAATCACTGTAATCGGTCTTCTGAAGTGAGTTATCTTCTTGCAACATATGGGGAAAAATATCACAATTTTATCTCCATGTTCCTCCCTGCGTCAGAGATTTTCTTTGCTCTTTTGAGTGTCTTAGGCTGTGTGTTAATGAGTCCTGATTAGTGCCAGTAGTCCATATACCTTTTCTCTTATGTTCCCAGACACTTCTCATAATTTCTGCTTCTTTATTACTTGAGTGAGAGACTTGACCATCAAGCAAACTTTGGGAAGAGAGCAACATCTTAGAGAGGGTAACCTTTGTGCGTTATTGCTAATGTTGTCAATTCACCATTATTTCCCCCTGCAGTCTAAACTTGTCTCTTATAATTGCTGTCACCTGGCCCTGGCGTAGGAGTGATCTTATGTGGCTGTGATGCCAGCCGCAGACTTTGTGACAATACTGAATCTTTATTCTTTCAGACATATCTAACTTTTTAATAAGCACTTTAATAGTGCATTGTGAATGCACCAATCAGTTTTAGATAGACCTTAGAATATTTCAGAACTCTTCAACAAATGCTGCCTAAGATCATATTACTTTCTAGTGTCAGCTGATGTTAGCAGTGCTAACAGTACAGTGCTCTAATGTATTTTGTCAAAATGTTTCTTAAAATATTAAACATTACTTAAGGCTCAGATCAAATAAATGATTACGAGAATAAAAGTCTTGAAGTTCCTTTTCCCAAAACTTTTTCTAGTTTCACTCAATGGTATGAATTTCAAATGTACTGGCAGCTATATCACCCATCATTTTGTTACAATACAGGCAGTCTGCTTCTGGTTTGCTGTCCTTCTAACTCCAAGAATATTATGTTATTTTTTCTAAACAGAGACTGGAATAGATAGAGGGTGACCTATTAAAATACTTTTCTCCATGATCCATTTTGATAATCAGAATATTTTATTAATCCTACTTTATTATGCACATAATGGTAGGATTTTGCAGCTAAATTCACGAACTGGACTTGAGTTTCAAGGTACCACTATCTCCTTTGGAAAACCTGGCTCTAGATGCAAAGCAGTTGACCTTGAGGGTATCACATCCTGTCATGTCACATTAAACTTCCAATAGGCAGAACTCACAGTGTAGGACACATTCCTATGAAAAGTGCTGGATGCCTTTGATGTCCTAGCAGGTAGCTGCAGAAGACGTGAGTATCCATAATGGCTGGTAGGTAAATTTCAGGGTACCCACTGAAATCCCTAAACTTTACTTTATCTAGGATCAGTGAATTTGATGATAAATGTGATTCACTCCCCTTTAAGCTTCTTTTGAGGTATTCTGTCTGAAAGATAATATGTCAAAGTTTGAGTTGTCCTGGTAACCACAAACACTTCTAAAAAATTCAAGACACTCAATTTCTGTATAAAACAAAGAGATATTTGATAGTGTTTGTTTCTGCAAAGACTGTAGTCAATGTCATCTTACAGCTTACCTAAACAGCCCTTTACCTGCATCCCTCCCTTCATGCATAATGCAGGCAATATTTCTAGTTCATGTAAGCTGTAATTTCCTGGAACACATAATGACAGTACACAGTGAAAATTACTTGAACCTTATGCCTTGTTTTTGTAAATTAATGAGTTATAATACACTCTCACAGATCTACTAGAACAGCAGACCTGGAGGCAGGATTCTTGACCCTGGTTTTACCACTTATGAACAGTTTAACTTCAGCTGACTTCATCTTAAACTAACAATACAGTAATAGTCTTATATATATATATATGTTTTATAAAATGCCAGCAAGTTTATGCTTATGTATGGTTCTTAAAAAAATTCATATTAGAACTTTCTATTAAAAATATTATGGTATGTGACGCTAAGAACGGCTTCTAATGCTGATATGAGTTCTGAAAAAATGTAGTTTTGAAGAACTTCACATTTGTATACAGTGCTTAGTGTATAAGATGATTTATAGAATACAGAACAAGCAGACAAGGCTTATTTCAGTACCTCTTTAGTTATGACCTAAATCTAATACTATCTTCGATCCTTGCCTTATTGTTGTTCTCAAAGTAGTTGCCACTGGAGTATGGCTGCAGCTCCCTGCTGTGGGACATTCAAAACTTTGTGTGGCCTTGTTTTGTTACAACTTATCTTCATTATATTTTCTAAAATGACTTGTGAATTGAGCTTTGGCTGCCCACATTTATTTCTTATAATATTATGTGCCAGGATGAGCCATCAGATGCGAAGTCGAAATCTTTGGGCTTAAACTCATAAGCCACTGCTGCATGAACAAAGGTTGAGCCAGTACCTTAACCACCAAATCCTGAGGTGTAACTGACAGAGGCATAACAACTATGAGTATGGCCACCTTTTTTATTCATTTGTCACTCACAGAGAGAAATGTGTGATTTCATCTGAACTTGTTCCTATACTCTTTCATATATGTCAGTATAGATGTAACATCATAGTTAAAATTTCAGTCATTCCCTTATTGTTAATGAAAAACTTTAGTTTAAGCAGTCAGATAAACACAGATTTACTTTACACTAAGACCTCAACTGGTGCAAAATTATGGTAAATAATGGCAATTTATAGCATGTGAGGATCCACTCCCTCTGTTATGTGTTAAGATTGAGACACTTTTCTGCAATATCTCTCAGATATGAATATTTGTCTGGGATTAAAAAACATCCGAACCAAAAACCCCAACAAAACAAAAAAGCATTCCCTCGAAAATGTTTGTTCGTAAGGTTAAGTGAAGATGACGACATGTAAATTACTTTGATCTTCCAAAACAAAAGGAATGGAGTTATTTACATAAAGCAAAATAAATTAAAGTTAAAGCTCATTAAAACCTTACCATACCTGTTATAACAACTCAGAGAAAAAATTTTCAAATGTTCCCAAAGTCGACGCTTTTTCTGGGATATTTAAATGAATGGGTGGTGCATTTTGGCCATGAGGAACATCAAAGTGTGCTATTCGTGTTCTGGGATTAATGCTCTTGTATTGCTGAAGTTAATCATCCTGCAATCATATGAATAAAGTTAAGTTAGTTTTTACAGAGGAAGAAGGAAAATCCCCGGTGTTGCTATTCGTGTCTGAAGTAAAAGAAAATCTCCTGAGAAACAGAAGAAATCTTTTTAATTTTATGTCTCATGGGAACATCTATGCACATAACCCAAGGCAATTTTATTGCACCTTTGGTGAAGGATGAAGAATTTAAAATGCTCTAAGTCACACTCATTAGATTTCTTCAGTACAAACTTTCAGTGCAATATTACTAATAGAAGAGGAAATCTGCAATTAGTAATAAGAGAGTCTCTAGCAGCTTTGGTGTCCCAGGGCATTTGAATTCTTCATTAGAAATTATTACAGAGTATCCTGGATGGAAAAAAAAAATAATAGTAACATCCCCCAAACCCTAACATCTCCACCAACAACAACAAAAAGTCTTTTGTGAGTTCTTCATCAGGGGGTAGTGGCAGTGAGCAACCACCAACCAGTAAGATGATTTTCCATTCAAGCTAGTTCATTGCTCTGATAAAAGGAATCTCCTTTCTTATTTTGTACATAAATAAAATGTCCTGGTGTTACAGAATTAAAAGGAAGTGTATGAGACTGTATGAATTATTCACAGGGAACTGTGGTGATAGGGAAAGGCAGCAGACACATTGAACAGAAATGCTATTAATTCCTTTTCAGACTGACATGCAGAAAGATGTATATAACAGTAAATGAATATACAAAGGCTATGGTAAATCACACTGAAAGTCTGATTGCAAACTGTTATTCACAATATAGGCTTTCCCCTTCCTGCCTTTGTCTCACTGGCATAAAATGGACACTATGATTGCACCATGGAATAACCCCTGAGAAACTTCCAAGACTTCATGAAGTTTCCTGGGCATACTGTTTCGGTTATTGTTCATTCCTAGCCTCAAAACTCTTCATAAAATCCTGCCAGCATTTCATGCCAATGGTGGGAGCATGCCTCAGCTCCGAATGGCCTTGGTAGGACTCCACCCAGTCACTCAAAAATACCTTCTCACTCCACCTGTCCTGAGATCGGCTGTGATGGGGTTCTCTCAGCTCTGAGCTAGGACTCCTGCCTTCAGATGTCACCTGGGTATCTAACCACAGAGCCATGTTGGCTTTGGCAGTCCTGCATTACCCCTCACTTTTGCATCAATTTGCTTGTCCCTCAGTGAGGAGGACCAGTGGCCCATATGACCTGAGCCAGCCCTTGCAGTGAGGCTACCTCTCATTCCCAGGGAGGCATGACAGTAGGTCTTTTCTCTTCTATCTCATTCACCAAACTGGATTCTATTGCTTGGTAGTTCCAGCATCTCCAGAAAACTCCATATTGAGCTTTTCTGGTATGAAGTTTGAGCATATATATGGTATATATTTGACCTTTTTTACAGTTATAAATGTATCTGCTCAACAAAAGATGATGATAAGAGCTTTCAACCTTGTAATTTCAAATGGTAAATTCTAGATTACTCTTTCATTTACTGTTCTGTATGTTGTATGCCTAAGAATCCCACTGCTGGGTTCAATGCTGCATAAAAACATAATAAAAAGTAGTATCAAATCAAAATGGTTTATAATTTAAAGACTTCTGTGCCTCTTTTATCTTGGAGAAAAAACAGCTGATTATGCATTGGTTTGGGAATTAAATAGCAAACTGATGGTAAAAATGGACCCTAAGAACAAAGACTGTTGCTTTTCTTGAGACTCTTATAAGATACAAATTAAATGATGGAAAATGAGACGGCTCAAGGAGACAATGAGATAATAACATTCCCACTCATTAACAATGATATAGAGGTGCAAGCCTCCAGATGTTGTTTTCTAGATGCATTTCTGTTGTATTCAAAAGCATATGATTCACAGGCTGCGTTTCACTTCAGTACGTGTCCATTGTTGCAGTGCTGTGTATTACTTATTTTCAGAAGAAACAGGAACAATAACATTAGTTACTATGATGGGGGCAGGGGGAATAAAAATCAGGCCAGCAATGCATGCACATGCAGGATAATTAATAGTGAGTTAGGAAGATGGAGTAGCTTCAGAAAGATTTAATGAAGTAAGACCAGTGTGGCAAAAATGTCTGATGCAATCCACAACACAAGAGGAAGCCAGAGACAGCAGAAGGATAAAAGAGCAAAAGCATAACATTAGGCAAAGCGAGTAAATATCATGTGAAGAAAAATCAGGAATCCAAAGGAATCCAGTCCACTGTAGAGCTTGGTCTTGCACAGTTAGAGCCAACTAAACCTAAATCAGGTTTTTGCTTTGCTTACGCTGCTGACAGATTTTCTCATTTCAGCAAAAATATGTTTCAAGCTTATGATTATTTGATGTATGTCAGATTTGCATACTCAAGCAGAATGGTTTTTATGACATCATTTGCATTTTGAGGGTATTCTGGAAAGTCTCCTAAAGGACTGGCGTAACTGACTGAAAGGCAGAATATTCATGCTGTGAAGAATGTCAGCATTGAAATAGAAAAATATTGGATTTTCCAAATCAAAATAGAAAAAAAAAAAAGAGATTTCACTTTGGAATTTTTTCCCCACTCCTTTGTCCCCAGCGTTCTTTCCTTTCTGAGGTCTGAATGAGCCAGGTGTTAGAGATATTCTGTTGCCAAAGCCAAAAATGCACTTTAGCTAGAAGAAACTGGCTTTTCCATTTCCCCACTGCTAAGATTCCAGTCATGTACTTCTCTAGGGCCTTTGATTTAGCTTTTGCGTTTTGAAAGGGAAATGGTCCCTCTGTGTCTTCAAACTTCTATACCTGAGGAACAGGAATTCCCAAATGATTTCAACAAGTAGAACTGAGGATCCTCAGTCATTTAGACCAATTTGAAAATATTTCCTGATCAGTCTTACACATTGATTAACAAGTTTCCTTTCCACAGAGAAGATCATGACATTCTGTCCCAACAAAAGTAGCAGAGCTGTTTCTGTAAGCTGGCCTTTGTACTGCAGGACTTCATTATAATTTGAGCCAAGAGCAGCACTTTGACCAGATAATGAAATTACTTTTGTCTTTTAAGGCACTTGCAATACAGGAAGAGGTTGGGGTTTTTTTTCATCTTGCAGAAATATATTACAATAGATCAGGTGTATAGAAATTCTCCATTTTTGCAACATTCAGAAACCCAAGCTTTAAACTATAGAAATACAAAATCAGACTCGGGTCCAAAGACCACCTCTGGTTTTGCTGTTCTGTCAGTGAACACTCTGGACCAAGTGCATAGCGCTTCCCAGTGTTTTAAACAACTTACCTCAGTACTCCAGTAGATGAAATGCACAAAACTAGTTTAAGAGTCTTAAGTTTCCAACCTATTCCTCTTTTGCCTAGCACACAATAGCACTTAAGATCTAGGTTTTAAACTTCTGTCTAACTTTTCTTAAAGTGGGGAAAGAAGTCTGCATGTAAATAAGGGCATAAGAATAATAAATGATCAGTTACTGACAGTCTCAGAAACTGGCTGGATGATGAAATAATTTAAAAAGGAAAACTTGTTTTCAGTTTAATCTCTGTAAACTCATCCTGAGATAAGAAAATGTAAATACAACCAGTTAGAAAAAGAGCATGATAACATTACCATAATTTGGAAGTCAAGTTTGTCAGTAAAGGGAAAGCAAATGGGGTGTAATCAGAAGAATCTAGACAAAGAGAGATTGTTACAACCTCATCAGATCCCACCAGTCAATGTGATGATTAGGCCTTGAACACACGCGTTAGCTATCATTTTGTGAATCTGCAATAAGTATCTGCACTAGCATTTGAAATATATTTTTTTTCAGTCATTAGGATACAAAGAAATTGAGATTTCTACAAGCAGAAGGGTATTCAACTAGTTTCCACAACTACGTCTGTTATCCTTCCTTCTTATCACCAGCATTAAACATCTATTTAGACATTTTTTTTCTTTCTTTATGCAGGAAAAAACAACTTCCATTTACAATGTAGAGTTTCATTACATGACTTTAAAGAAAAATAAATTACAGAAGTATCATATCATAGAACAGCATAATAAAACACTGGTAAATTATTAAGTGCTGCGTAGTAGTTTTTTATTATTCTTTATTAAGTATTAACTGTCTTGTCTAAAGCATGTTGTTGGGAGGTGGGGCTGTCAGGAATTTTTTATTTTGTTCTTTGTTTTATAATGGTGCTTCATGTACTAAGAACTTATCTGTGACTGAGATTTTAGGGTCTGCCAACCACGCAGCTGCTGCTCTTCTGCATCTGTATCTTGTCACAGCCTCCCTATGCATAATGTGTTTCTAAAAGCTATAAATAAGTGATGAAGAAGGCAAGGGTCAGGATTTATGACCCTCTGAACCCAGGTTACAGCACTTAAGAGGGGCTTCTGATATGCTGCTGCTTCACCTGTACTTCCAACGATTTTAAAGCACTCTTTAGATTATGTCACACATTCACTCTCCTCTCCAGCCCCCCCTTCCTCCTCCTCTCCTCCCCCACTGCTTGGCTCATGATCTAATGCAACATAATTCAGTGTGAACTAGCATAGCATATCGAAAAACCAAAAGAGAGCGTTTTCTTCAGATCAGTTATTTGTTATCAATTTGAGCAAAGAAACCAGTTCCAAGTGTATTGCTGACACTGGATTGCTGACAAAGAATCCTCATTTATCATGCCAAAGCTATTTTATTTTCACATGTGGTGAATAATAAGAATGAAAATTGGCCCTTGGTTGTGGGGGATTTTTATTTCACACAGAAGCATCAATACCACTGTAATCCTGCTTAATTAGGAGCAATTTACAATGCACAGGATAAAAAATACTGTAAATATCTATTTACCAGTTAGTATACTTCTTGCCTAAGCACTGAACAGATAAGCTGCCATTATGAAATAAAAAAGCCATATGCATAAAAATGACATTGTATTAAGTATCATCTAGTCATATTATACCAAATAAAGATGCACAGAAATTCAGATTTTAAAGATCTAATTTCAGGTCAATCCATGAGCCTGAATTTTTTTTTTTTTTTAAATTCATTATCCCAGAACCATATAGAGGTTTATACAGCTAAGATTCTGACTCTGATACATCTTTTAAAAATTTCGTGCTTGTGTAATGCTGAAGAGAAAATTATTTCTTAAAGAGAAAATATTTTTTGATCACTCATTAATTATTTTGCATAAGTTGCCTATTTGTTTTTCGATGCATAAACTACTTGGTTCATTTGCTGATTGGCGTCATATATTCTATTAAGATTGAAAATAATGAAACAGCTTGGAAACTTTCAACAAATGCTTATAATGTAGAAAATGGAAAACAGAAAACAGTTTAGATCAAGCAATAAAACAATGATTTATTTATATTATGATTACATCAAAGTTAATTAAATAATGTTCAGTTTAAAACAATTTTTCATCAGAATTAATCACACAAAATTTTTCCAGATGACTACAGAACTTGAAGTAAATTATCCCAAAAGGTTTATCTTTAACAAGGCATTACCAAACTAATAATATGAAATTTCGAGTTTGCTCAACACTCTTTTTTGACTTTGCAACCACCTCATCTGTCTCCCTTCCTATTACCAACATAGGTCAGTCGTACATTTCTTTGGAAGTTTGTAGTCGGGCCTTACTTAGAGAAATGCATCAAGTATAGTGATTAGAAGCCATTCCAGTGATTTATGATGGTTATCACATGTATGAGTGAAAGAGTATCCCAAAAGACAGATATATTCTAGGTGCTTTCAGTAAATTTTAAGGTTATGATTTTCTTGGCACAGTTCTTAAGCTGGAAGCAGCTTAAACAGTGGTACCAATCATTTAATTTCAAAATTCCCACTGACATTCTGGTACTGTGTACCTCACGCAGGGACCAGATATTGTTTCTACCAGAAAAACACTTCTTGTTAAAAAATGTTGTGTCTGTGGGAGGATATTTACTGCTAAAAGATTTGTCTGCAAACTGAAGTAGGACAGGTTGCAGCTAGGACTGAGCGGTACTTAAATCCACAGTTGTCATAGGAGAGCAGATTTTCTACTAATAAGCACAGACATATGGCGAGTGACTTGAGAGCACACTAGTACTTGGTCAGCCAATAAGCTGTGGTGCCCTAAGTAAGCAGGCCAGTAAGAAAGCAGCAGAGAAAGAGGAACATTAGTAAGGGAGTATTTTGCACATCACTGTTGCAGCTAGTTGCTCTGGTTGGTGTCACCTGAATGCTAAGTGCGGTTAAGCTGCTTCTGTATCAACAGGAGAAACCTTGACAAGGGTAAGCAAGTTTCAGGAGAGGTCTTGGTTTAGAGCCAACTACCACACCTTGAATATTTCTAACTTAAATGAGGTGCTCTTCACATGTAGCAAACTCACTTCCAAAACCCTTACCCTGGATGAGCCAGAATCACTTCCCTTGAGCTAACCTGAGTATATGCAAATCGACAGCATTTGCCATGCATCGTGGTATCCATTCTCTACCAGTACCAAAAATGTACTCTGAGTCCATCTCTGCAGTTTATTCCAGTTGGTGTGGAAAGCACATGAGCACATCCAAAAATTCCCTTATTCTTTTGGTCTTTCTGGTCTGTGCAAACAACAGAAAGGGGCCAGAGCGAGACTTACAGTTGCCCTGAGCTATAGCAGGTGCCAGGACAGTGCTCTCACTTAATGGCAGAGGGGATGGAGTCCTTGTGCCCAGGAGCATTCCTCATTTCTTCTGAGGGAACTGGGGAAGATGTAGGCTATGACAAATTTAGTCTACAGTGCCCTTCCAGAGAGACCATGCTGAGAATATGTTTCAGGAGTGAGCAGTTAGACGTTTTAACCAAATTCCTTTTCTTATGCAACTATATGAAGCACATCCACATTTTGAATAGGTGTCTTCCTTTAAATACCACTTACTTTACACTGAATGATGTCAGGAATGCTATTCCTTGTGAAAGACTGCAGAAAAACAAAGAATTCGCAAGACAAATAAACTTTCTTCTAATTAGATTTCTATGCTACATTCCTCATCTCAGTGAGTGCTACAACATGTGACTAAAAAAAAAAATTAACTTTTCCTTCATTCTGTTTTGTGTTAGTAAATTTTTTTGATTAATTTTTAAATCAGTTGTTGGGTTTTACTTCACTACATTCAATTTTATTTAATAAACTGTTTAAATACACGCGTTTATGAATCAATTTATGCACTTCTTTTTTATTGGCACAGCCTCAGACTTGAGCCTTGAATTTTTCTGAAATTTACTGTCAGAACTAGAATCTACCCGGATTCAGTGAAATCTGTGTTAGGCTGGCAAGTTATCTTTCTGGCTTCTGCCACCCACTTGTCCCATTTGCTGCATCTATTAAAAAAGATGGTGGCTTCTTTTATCAACTGTTTGGGGGTTGTTTGGGTTTTTTTCAGAGCATTTTTGTGAAGAAAGAGACCTAAATGTGTTCTCATTTGGTTGCTGGAGACAGCTGAGAAATCAGTTAATCTAGTGCTGGAAAAAAACATTTTTTGATTTAATGATGCAGGCACTGCCTAATTGCATGAACAAAGCAGGAATTGGCCAAGCACTTTTCTTTTATGCTGTCTCTCTGTCATAGAGTTCAATGCATTTTACGAATTTATTAAGAGTACAGAAGAAGAAGGAAATGCCTACAGTCTGGCTTAGAGTATATCTAAAAAGTTATATATATATATATATATATATACAAACACACAGAGTATATTTTAAATTTCCTAGGCTTTATTGACCCAGCTTCAATGGCTCAACTGTCTCCTTCAGTAACCCACGACTAATGCTTTTTTTATTTGTTTTAGTGCTCTATGACACTCACTAAAATAAATAACCAATCCCTTTAACAATCTCCTAACTGTGAGTGGCTACTGCAAGAGCTATTATTCTATAATCTCTAATTCCCGATTTTCAAATATCTTGAAGATACTGAATTGAGAGAGAAGTGAACTGTATGGAATGGTAAAAGATGGATGGGTAGGGCAGGTAAACCTAAGAACTGGTAGCTCTAGGCACCTTTCATTAGAGAGACTGTCATTGGAACAATTTAGTCATCAATTCATGTTAACTATTTTAACACTTGCCTTGAATTCTGTGGGGTCTTAGGCACACTTGTAGCGCAGTATTGCTAATGAGGTACTTACTGCTTTTTTTTTACCTGGGGCTCTGTACTCTAAAAGATATGTCTTTACTGTTTCCCTTGCAGAATAACAAAATAATTGCTATTGGCAGCAATTAAGAGGTTTGAATACCATTTACATTTCTTCATCTTTCAGGTCAGTGAGACACTAACACAAGACAGTTTAAATTGAAATATTCCTTTGATTCATGCTATTAAAGGCATATTAACTTCAATCAGAAAATAGATGACACCTGAAGTCAGATCCAGCTTCTAGTCTTATAATGAAATTCTGTGTCTAATCTTTTGTTAGTTTAGACTAAAAATTCTTCTATGTGAAGACTTTATCCTTTCCACGTGTCTTCTGCGCATCTCTGACCACATGTGAGATATATGATGGGAGAAAGCCAATACCCACCAATAAATCTGGCCCATGGATGGTTTGTAGGTGTCTTGCAGCTCACAGAACTGTTTCAACTTTCCCTCCACTCATTCACAGGACAGCCACCCGGTGAAAACAATATTATGGGATCCTCTAACCCATGCAAACCTAGGAGCTTTTCGTAGTTTCAGCCGAATTGACCAAAACTGAAATGACAGATGGCCCTTTCCACACACACACCCCCCAAAAGAGAGGAGAGGAGTAGATAAGGAGATTTATGAGTTTAGAATGAACTAAACTTATAATTAACTTCATTAAACTACTTTAATGAAGTATTAATATTAAAATCAAAAAGGGAATAATGGGATAGATACAGTATATAGAAAACCATATGAAGCTCCCAGGATGATGTTATTGGCTGGCACAGGGGAATTCCCAGACAAGACAGATGGTAACCAGATTCTAGATCTGGAGTCAGGAATGCACGGATTGGGATCACGGACAAATGAACAGACAGGGTCCTCCTCAGGCATTGGCCTTGGAAAAAGAGAGAGCTGACCCTTTGGTCCCTCAGCTTTTATACTGAGCATGGGACAGATGCTATGGAACACCCAGGTTGGTCAGGTTTGGGTCACCTGCCCTGTCAGCTCCTTCCTACAGGTGGGACCCCTCTATGCTTTTTCCATTTCTCACCCTCCAATGGGGCAAATAATGAAATTGGCTGAGCTCAGTTGTTATAGCAATAAGTATAAGCAAGAGCCTCTCTGCATACCATTCCTTGGCATGTATTACAAACAGTGGTCTTATCACTTTGAGAATAAGCAGTTTTCTCCACAATATGTTGTTAATTTCAGGGGGTTAGAAGCGACCTAGTTAAGAGGTAAAATTACTGAACAGAAAATTGGTTCTGTTTTACCTCAAACCAGAACAGAGCTCCATGGCCTGAAGCTCAAACTCAGGCTCAGGATGGGTAGGAAAGGGCCCAAGCACATGCATGAGCTTCTGTTGCAGGAGCTGTCACTTAATTGTTCTCATTTATTACTAGGTAAGCAGATATGACAAGCTAGGAGCACATACTGTAACTGCCCTCCAACATTACATAAGCAGAGCATCATTCAATAGTCAAGACCAAACTCCACTATCATCTTTTTAAAGGCATGCACTGAGTTCATCAGCCCCTGAAAGACTATAGGCATGTGGAATACAAAGATAGCTGTTGAATCAGATCCTGGTTACGAGGTAAATGCCAATCAAACAGCTCAACTCTGGTGTGATTTCCAAACACGTATACAGAAGTAGCCTTCAGGCTTGTGAGGGTTACGCAGAGAGAGCTAAGGAACAGAATTTTCCTCCCTGCCACTGCCACGCCAGGATCTGGGGGTTAATGATAATGGAACAGGAGCAAGAGGTGAGGAAGATGGGGAGATGAGCCCATTTCAACGTTGCCATAGTGCTACTGCCAACTACAATTTTTCTATACTAGAATCATAGAATCNGTTGAAGACTCCAGAACTGGACACAGTACTCCAGGTGGGGTCTCACAAGCGCAGAGTAGAGGGGGAGAATCACTAATTTTGGTACAATTACAAATGTCTCAATGCCTTCAAATATTGCACTGCTTTCTTGCTCCTAAGATTATTGTGAATAGCAGTAATGGAAAGGACTAAGGGAGATCCAGTAAGTGCAAAAATCTTATTTAGAACAGGAAAAAAAAAAAAAA